>JACEFZ010027829.1:85000-647500 GCA_014155875.1 Cepaea nemoralis | reverse complement strand
GGTGTGTTGTCCAGTCATCAGTATTCTGATTTATTCATGTGTATTCTATACGTTCACTAAATGTATGCCCCTCGTCGAATTTGCCAGTCTCATTAACTAGTGTAGTTGCGTTATGTATGTCTGTCGTCTGATCACTAAATGTTGGTGCACTCTGTTCGTCTGTCACTGCTTCTGTCTCTTGTCTTGAAAAATGAGGTTTCCGCATGTTGACATGGAATATCTCTAAGTGTCTGTTTATCGATATTTCATAGTCAACATGTACCATGGTTATGTACCACCTTGAATAGTCGTTGCCATTTCGTTGGTATGGAAGTAGCCTAAATCTGTCTTGATCACGTTCAAGATCACTGGTTCTTGTGCCGTTGTTTGTGTGTTTGTGGTAGAACTGACCCTTCCTCTATCAAATGGCTTGGGAGCCAGTATAGAAGGTTGTACTTCAGTTGTAGGATGTCTACCCTTAAACTTTTGTACCAATTGTTGACAGACATTACACGCAAATACATTATGAAAACATAATTTTATCTTCTTGAAAAAACCTGGTCTGGTGTTGTTGTATGTAAGATGACCAGTCACCGGTGTTTTATGTGCATATTTTGGCATAGTTAACCGGTGTTGTTCAGATAACACCTGTTCATGGTTACCAGTAGCATGACCTGTAGTTGAAATGCCATTCTTACGTCTAAATAAACAAGATGCATTTTTGGTCACTCTGGCTTTGACCTTTAACAATTTTAAGTATGGAGACACATTAAGAGTAGATTTCTGGTGGTGTACACGTTTCTGTTTGTTTGTGTCATCTGTGCTGGTTGTAGAAAGCATCAGTAGTGTCTCATCTTGTAATATTTTATGATGTTTTGAAGTGTCTGTTTTGGCTGTTGTAATAGTTGCATTTACTTTTTCCCATGCAACTATTTCATCAATCGTACACTGTTTTAGTTGGGGTAAGCACCCCAGAATTAAATCAGTACAAGGGTTGTTCAGTATTGCACAGGTAAAGGTACCAGAGAGAAAAGGAGAATCAATATGGGCTTTTGCCAAAGGGTACATTTCAATGTTACCCGAAAAGGTACGGCATTTGACAGTATCACCTGTGTAATCACCCGGATTCACCAGTTCTTTCCGAAGACCAATAAGGGTACTGCCACTGTCCAGCAAACACTGGCATGCTACATCATTGACCATCGCATTGTGGAACACACGATTGCCTCTAGAGGCTACTGCTGCGTTTACACTCTCAGATGAGCATAGTACTGTATGTCCACATTCTAGTTTCGCGTCTGTATGGAATTGGTGACATCGTTCACAGCTGTCGAAGCTCAACATATCGTATGCACCGCAAACATTTTCTGCTTGGTTATTAGGTAAGTTACTTTCACTCTCAGACTCATTCTCACTACCACCATCTGAAGAGGTGTCAATCAAAATGGCATTACTGGCTTTCATACGATGCCGGCCAAGGCACTTATTACTATAATGGCCATAACAGGAACAAAAAAAACATTTGATTGCACGCCTGTATGCAGATCTTTTACTTTGCTGTTTCTTGATCACACTTTCAAGATGCGCCGGATAATTTGGCGATTTGTCACACATAGCATAAGTGTCATGTAAAAGGTGACAATGGATACATTTTTCCACTTTCCTCTCTTTCTTATCGTATTTCTGATAAGGTTTTCTATTACTTTGGTAGTTTTTAGTTTGGTCTTTGACAAAGGAAACTATTTCAGAGTCATTTGAGGTCTTAAACACATCTCTGTTAGAAGAAAAATATGCTGAGCCTTTTTTCTCGAATTGCTGGATGTTCTCAATGTCTGACTGTTGCAAAAATTTGGCAAAAGGAGAAGGTATGGTAGATATAACCTTGTCCATAGCAATTAAGTTTTTTAATCTATCAAAGTCTTTTCCTATGTTAGCTGCTTTCAGCCACCTGTCTAGTACACTCTGTACATTTGAAACATAATCAATAAAGGTTTCACTAGGTTTAGGTTTTAGATTTGAGAACTGAACTTGATACCCAGGGGCATCAAGTAAAAAGTGCTGCATAATCCTATCATGGATGTATTGATAGCTAGATCTAAGCTCTGTTGGTATAGTTTCTATTACTTTAAGGGGCTCACCACTGAGATTTTTTGTATAAATTGGGGCCCACATCTCTAATGGAACCTGGTGGTATTTAAATTGATATTCTACATTCTCTGTCCATGCTGATATTGAATCATCCTTTACAATATGGTTTGATAATATTCTTGTATTTATTAAACTTATTTTCCTCTTGTTGACTTCCTAAGTTTAGTGGCAGAGATTTCTGAGTGTGACTCTACCTCCCTCTCTTTCATCTTTAACTGTGTCTCTGATTCTACTTGTATCTGTTTTCTTTGACTCTTGTCATTTCAGCTATCTCTTTTTGCTTTAATTCGTTGTCCTGATCTAAATTGCCTTAGCTTTAATTCCTTATCCTGTTTGTAATTGTTGTTGCTTAATCTCTAATTCTTTTGCTTAATTTGTTTTTCATCTTCTAGCTGTTTCTGTTTGTTATCTCAGCTAGTTGAGCAATCTCTTTTTGATGCTGTCTTCTTCTTCTCTTTCTCGTGCGCGTTCGTCCCTTTCAGCATCTTTTGCTTCTTAAATTTTTGATCTGCATACGGTTGTAGCTCTTTTCCTGTTAATTCTAGATCTTTACCTGCTTTTATGAAGTCTGATAAAGTTGCCATCTTAATTTAGTATTCGGCTAACAGTGATAGGCAATGATGACTTTAATCAGTTATTTATCTTTGATATGTTATGTTTGTTCTTATCTGATCACTATCAGTTGTGTTTCTGTTTATACCCCGCCCAGATTTATCTTGCAGAAAAACAGAGTATACAAATATGTCAATGCGTTACAGCTGAAAAAGAGATGCACTATTAATCAAATTGCATGCCAAAATATATAAGTGTACTCAGCTTTAACGTTCCCGAGGATCGGGGGAAAGGAACTCCGTTGCCACAGGTCACCCTTTGGGACTTTCGGGTGGAGGGACGTGTCGTTACCAGCAAAAAATATATTTTGGGACACAGGGCCCTAATCAGGTGTAGTTCGCCCTTTGATATGCAGGGCCGTAGTAATCAGGCCTATTACACGATATGTTAACCCGACCCCTAAGGACAATGCTTAGACAATGACAGACAGATTTACGAACAACTAGAATATGTATTAAATAAATTAAATGTCATTTTCCTGTCTTTGTTTTATCAGTTATTGCCTTACGTTACTATTCTATTTAATTTCTGTACGTGTTGTGCAGGCAAGTATCATCTGCCTGGCCAAAAAAAAGTTCCATCGTGACGGTAAACACATAGGGAAAAATGACCAAAAATATGCATATCTGCTTTTAAAGAAATAAAAAAAACATCATAATGTTTTAAAAAAATAAATATATTTCCCTTTTGTAGTTGAAATAAATAACTAAAAATGATATAACGTACCGATTCAGGCGAGCAGCTGTTTAGCAATTTTTTACACACTCGATTGCTGTATGCTAATGAGCCCAGACGACTGTTTGTCAATCATCTGACGTCACAGCACAGCGCGATGAAAAATCGATATTGTTGGCTAGCTTTATATCGCTCCGCCGTGAATCATTTTTGGTACTCATTTCTCAACAAAAGGTAAATATATAAATAAATATCAGAAAAATAAGAATAATAATACTTACAGTTTCGAAGAATACATGATTTCATTCAATAAATATATCATAAACACAATTAAACACTATTTTGTCACGATAGGCATATTTCTAGCTCGCAAATTCTCCTGTCTGCACAAATTATCGTTACTACAAAAATTAAACCCTAGTCTTAGAGCCTCGTGACGAGTGGAGTAGCTTGAATATTACATTCAAGCTTCACTTCTGACAACCACAATTACCCTGGCCTGTCAACAACTTAACTGACAGGCATCATCGGGTACTTTTCACACACCCGTACAAGACAACTTGCAAGTCGTGTGGGAGGCAAAATGCATGGTCCATTTTATTGCCGTTGGCTCGCTTACAAGCGGTAAACAGTCGCTAATGCAATACACAATATACAGTCACAGAATTATCTAACACAAACTGCTAACCCTATGCTAACTCTATCTACTAGTGAACACACAAAATCCTAACGTTATTCTAAACTTGCCCACCACCCCCCCCCCCCCTTGGGTTTTCTTTCCAATAAACCCTTTCCTTTTTTTTTTTGTAAACGAAAAGGAGGTTCCTACACAAAAAATTATTGGGCCCCTCTAATTTTTGTAAAAAGACTTTTAGAAAAAAGGGCTGGGGGCCCTTTCCAATGGGACTTTTAACAACTTTTTGCCCAAAATTAGCAAAGCCTCATTTGGGCTCCGGGGCTTCGCCAAAAACTTGCCGGGTTTTGCGTGACCCCTTCTCAATCCCTAAAATTTAATTTTTCAGAGGTGGGGTCTGAACCGGGACCGTTTTTTTAAAAGACCTCCCCTCACATAGAAAATTAAACTTACTCCCCTAAAAAGTTTTAATTTTTTGGGGGGGGGTCAACACTTTTTTCTTAAATGTCCCCCATAAAATTTATTTAAAACCTTCTACAAGGTGTGTGCGACGGCTTTACCTACTTCGCTTCCGCGGGAAAGGGACTTTTTTAACCCTTTTTAATTAAAGTTCGTCGTTGTCTTTATGCCCCCGGGCCCCAAGTTTCGGGTCTTTAAATCTAAAAGGTATGCAATTTATATGTTTGTTTTTCGGGTTTTTTGCGTTTTTGGATGAAATTTAAAAATTTTTTTAACAAATTTAACTTTTTTACCCAAATATTTCAAACTTTTTCTGTGTATGTAGGGTTTTTTTTTTGAGTGCCTAATTTTTTTTAAATGGGGCCCCCAAAACGGGGGTTAAAACCCAAAATTTTGTGACTACTTTCCCAAAGGGTTATGAGACCCAAAAAAACTGTTTTTCAAAGTTCTAAACTATTCACGAAAAACACATTCCCCCAAAAAGAATTTTCCCTACGAAAACCACTTTCCAAACCCAATTTTAAAAGTCGTTGCGGCGCGAAAAATTTTGCTGATTTCCCCTTTTGCATTCCCCTCCCCTTCTTTTCCCTTTTTCTTTTTCATTTTTCACACTTTTTGCCCAAAACCTTTTTTTCCCCCCTTTAACCTCTGTAAAACCCCTCTTTTTATCCTTCCCACTAATTTTTCCTGATCAAAAAAAAACCTTTTTGAGTGACACGAAAAGGTTTTGGCTCTTTTTTGAAAAAAATTTTTTGAGCTAAATAAATGTGCGAAATCGCTCCCACAGTCATGTATTTACATTTTTTACCGGGCGAGAGGGGGTTTTGTTTGTTTTGTCCCTTTTTGATCTCCTCATCTATAGTTACACTAACCTAAAGTATCATATTTTATATTATAATAGACTTTTCTCCTTTTATACTTTTTTTTTTAAAAGTTTTAATCAAGTTCTATTATTTTAATTATTTTAAATCGTTTATCCACTCGTTATTTTTATCTAATCTAGGGGAGGTAATGTAACTTTTTAAATGTTTATGTGATATTTTTTATGTCCCTTTTAATTACCGGGATGATGTGGCATAAATTATTTACTTTTCTAATATTTAAAATATCTATTGTTGTTGAAAAAAAATAAATCAATGATTAAGTTTTTAAAATCAAAAATTTAAATGTAAAAGATGTATGTACCTGATAAATTAATTAGGGGTAATTTTTGATCGAGGGTATTTTTTTCCCTTAATATGGAAAAAAACTAACCAAAACAAGCAAAAGGGAAATGAAAACACTCAAAATGGACTTTTTCTATTAAATTTTATTTTTAGTTTGAAATTATATTTTTTTACGTCAAACCCAAATTTTTTTAAACTTAATTTTTAAACCCTAAGTAAATGGTTTAATTAATTTTCCAAAAACCCTTTAAAAATAAAGGGGAAAACTATTATATTACCTAATTCTAACCTCAAATTATTTATAACTATTTTTTTTTTAAAAAATCATTATTTACTATCCCCTTAAGTTTATAACCGTATTCATTTCCCCTCGGGTTTTTTTTTTTTCCTTCATGTTTGTATTTTGGTTGGCAAAATTAAAACACATAATTTCCGGGGGTATCTGAAAAAATTTTTAAACGGTCATAAAAATTTTCATCGGTAGTGAAACGTGTAGGGGATTCGCTGGTGCTGCTTGTTTTTTATTTGTCTAAAATTAAGCACGTTCTGACCTGTTTTTTTACTTTTCCCACAAAAATTATCCCCCCGGGACTGGAGCTTATTTGGAAATAAACTGTCCTGATTCACACGGCAGTATTTTTTCTGTAGCACATTTTTTAAAGTTACTGTCTACGGACAAAATGATATTCTTTTTTTTGGTCCCTGTTAAGAAATATAGGGTCGTGTATATGTACCCTTTTTTAAACATAGAAAATAAAATTTTGTATTCATGTACAACTATCACTCAAAATTTTATATGTGGGATTTCGGTTTTTTCTCCCCCCAGATGGAAAAATTAGTGACCACCTGTATATCCGGTCATTTCGATGCACCCCACTCGGGAATGACCGTGATGGGAAAATTGTAGGTCTGGACAATGAAGTGCACACCCGCCAGAAATCGACCGAGTTTATCTTACTGCATAGATGACGCCTAGGGTTGCAACTGTGATAGGAATCTCGGGACTCAGCAGGTGTGATCTTACGGCTCACGTAAAAACTCGGGTGGAAGATGCCCTCAAAACTTTGGGCCTAGTACTGCTGGCATCTGTCCTAGAATAAAAAACGAGCCTAGGATTAGGCAAGCGGAGGATTGGAATATTTACAAATAAAAATTTTAAATTTTTTGACAATGCAGAAATTAAAAATGCATCTTTCACTTTTCATTCTACAATGTTTTTAAAACATTGGAATATAGAATTATAATTTCTGGAAATTTTCCCAAATTTCCCAAAAGGCTTCTGACCTGTTTTTTTCTGTTAGACATGGTCGTTTCATAATTTTGGTACTACTTTTCAGGTCAGTCTACATTTGGGACTTGAGAAATGACATGCCCCAAAAATGAATTTTTTTTTAGGCAAAAATTTGACTTTGTTTGGGTTTAAAACAGTGAGACCAAAGGGTCGCACTCTTAAAGGCATGTCTCAGTTTCAGTAGGTGTGTTGTCCAGTCATCAGTATTCTGATTTATTCATGTGTATTCTATAACGTTCCTAAATGTTGCCCCTCGTCGAATTTGCCAGTCTCATTAACTAGTGTAGTTGCGTTATGTATTCTGTCGTCTGATCACTAAATTTTGGTGAAACTCTGTTCGTCTGTCATTTGCTTCTGTCTCTTGTCTTAAAAATGAGGTTTCCGCTTGTGACATGGAATATCTCTAAGTGTCTTTTTATCGATATTTCATAGTCAACATGTACATGGTTTGTACCACCTTGAATAGTCTTTTGCCATTTCTTTGGGTATGGAAGTACCCTTAAATCTGTCTTGATCACGTTCAAGATCACTGGTTCTTGTGCCGTTTTTGGGTGTGTTTGTGGTAAACTGACCCTTCCTCTATCAAATGGCTTGGGAGCCAGTATAGAAGGTTGTACTTCAGTTGTAGGATGTCTACCCTTAAACTTTTGTCCCAATTGTTGACAGACATTACACGCAAATACATTATGAAAACATAATTTTATCTTCTTAAAAAAACCCTGGTCTGGTTTTGTTGTTTGTAAGTGGACCAGTCACCGGTTTTTATGTGCATATTTTGGCATAGTTAACCGGTTTGTTTAGATAACACCTGTTTATGGTTACCATTTGCATTACCTGTAGTTGAAATGCCATTCTTACGTCTAAATAAACAGATGCATTTTTGGTCACTCTGGCTTTGACCTTTAACAATTTTAAGTATGGAGACACATTAAAAGTAGATTTCTGGTGGTGTACACGTTTCTGTTTGTTTGTGTCATCTGTGCTGGTTGTAGAAAGCATCAGTAGTGTCTCATCTTGTAATATTTTATGATGTTTTGAAGTGTCTGTTTTGGCTGTTGTAATAGTTGCATTTACTTTTTCCCATGCAACTATTTCATCAATCGTACACTGTTTTAGTTTGGGTTTAAACACCCCAGAATTAAAACAGTACAAGGGTTGTTCAGTATTGCACGGAAAAAATACCAGAGAGAAAAGGGGTCAAAATGGGGTTTTGCCAAAGGGGACATTTCAATGTTACCCGAAAAGGTACGGCATTTGACAGTATCACCTGTGTAAACACCCGGATTCACCAGTTCTTTCCGAAGACCAATAAGGGGACTGCCACTGTCCACAAAAACTGGCATGCTACATCATTGACCATCGCATTGTTGGGAAAACACGATTGCCTCTAGAGGCTACTGCTGCTTTTCACTCTCAGATGAGCATAGTACTGTATTTCCACATTTTAGTTTCGCGTCTTATGGAATTGGTGACATCGTTCACGGGTGTCGAAGCTAACATATCGTATGCCAAACCCCAAACATTTTCTGCTTGGGGTTTTTAGGGAAGTTACTTTCACTCTCAGAACTCATTCTCACTACCACCATCTGAAGAGGTTTCAAACAAAAAGGCATTACTTGGGTTTCATACGAAAGCCGGCCAAAGGGACTTATTAACTATAAAGGCCATCCCGGAAAAAAAAAAACTTTGATTCACGCCTGTATGCAGATCTTTTACTTTGCTGTTTCTTGATCACACTTTCAAGATGCGCCGGATAATTTGGCGATTTGTCACACAACATAAGTGTCATGTAAAAAAGGGACAATGGATACATTTTTCCACTTTCCTCTCTTTCTTATCGTATTTTTTGATAAGGTTTTCTATTACTTTGGTAGTTTTTAGTTTGGTCTTTGACAAAGGAAACTATTTCAGAGTCATTTTTGGGGCTTAAACACATCTCTGTTAGAAGAAAATATGCTGAGCCTTTTTTCTCGAATTGCTGGATGTTCTCAAAGTCTGACTGTTGCAAAAAATTTTGGGAAAAGGGGAAGGTATGGTAATATAACCTTGTCCATAGCAAATTTAAATTTTTTAATCTATCAAAATCTTTTCCTTGTTAGCTGCTTTCAGCCACCTGTCTAGTACACCTGTTTCATTTGAAACATAATCAAAAAAGGGTTTTACTAGGTTTAGGGTTTTTGATTTGAGAACTGAAATTGATACCCAGGGGCATCAAGTAAAAAATGCTGCATAAAACCTATCATGGATGTATTGATAGCTAGATCTAAGCTCTGTTGGTATAGTTTTTTTATTACTTTAAGGGGGTCACCACTGAGATTTTTTGTATAAATTGGGGCCCCCATCTCTAATGGAACCTGGTGGGATTTAAATTGATATTCTACATTCTCTGTCCATGCTGATATTGAATCATCTTTTCAATATGGTTTTATAATATTCTTGTATTTATTTAAAATTATTTTCCTCTTGTTGACTTCTAAGTTTAGTGGCAGAGATTTCTGAGTGTGACTCTACCCCCCTCTCTTTCATCTTTAACTGTGTCTCTGATTCTACTTGTATCCCTTTTTTTTTTTGACTCTTGTCATTTCAGCTATCTCTTTTTGCTTTAAATTTGTTGTCCTGATCTAATTGCCTTAGCTTTAATTCCTTATCCTGTTGTAAATTGTTGTTGCTTAATCTCTAATTCTTTTTTCTTAATTTGTTTTTCATCTTCTAGCTGTTTCTGTTTTGTTATCTCAGCTAGTTGAGCAATCTCTTTTTGATGCTGTCTTTCTTCTTCTCTTTCTCGTGCGCGTTCGTCCCTTTCAGCATCTTTTGCTTCTTTAAATTTTTGATCTGCATACTGTTGTAGCTCTTTCCTGTTAATTCTAGATCTTTACCTGCTTTTATGAAGTCTGATAAAGTTGCCATCTTAATTAGTATTCGGCTACAGTGATAGGCAATGATGACTTTAATCAGTTATTTATCTTTGATATGTTATGTTTGTTCTTATCTGATCACTATCAGTTGTGATTTCTGTTTATACCCTGCCCAGATTTATCTTGCAGAAAAACAGAGTATACAAATATGTCAATGCGTTACAGCTGAAAAAGAGATGCACTATTAATCAAATTGCATGCCAAAATATATAAGTGTACTCAGCTTAACGTTCCCGAGGATCGGGGAACGGAACTTCCGTTGCCACAGGTCACCTTGGTACTTTCGGGTGGAGGCACGTGTCGTTACCAGCAAACTATATTTGGTACACAGGGCCGTAATCAGGTGTAGTTCGCCCTTTGATATGCAGGGCCGTAGTAATCAGGCCTATTACACGATATGTTAACCCAGACCCCTAAGGACAATGTCTTAGACAATGACAGACAGATTTACGAACAACTAGAATATGTATTAAATAAATTAAATGTCATTGTCTCTGTCTTTGTTCTATCAGTTATTGCCTTACGTTACTATTCTATTTAATTTCTGTACGTGTTGTGCAGGCAAGTATCATCTGCTGGCCAAAAAATAGTTCCATCGTGACGGTAACACATAGAAAATATGACCAAAAATATGCATATCTGCTTTTTAAAGAAATAAAATAACATCATAATGTTTAAATAAATAAATATATTCCTTTAGTAGTTGAAATAAATAACTAACAAATGATATAACGTACCGATTCAGGCGAGCAGCTGTTTAGCAATTTTCTACACACTCGATTGCTGTATGCTAATGAGCCCAGACGACTGTTTGTCAATCATCTGACGTCACAGCACAGCGCGATGAAAAATCGATATTGTTGGCTAGCTTTATATCGCTCCGCCGTGAATCATTTTTGGTACTCATTTCTCAACAAAAAGGTAAATATATAAATAAATATCAGAAAAATAAGAATAATAATACTTACAGTTTCGAAGAATACATGATTTCATTCAATAAATATATCATAAACACAATTAAACACTATTTTGTCACGATAGGCATATTTCTAGCTCGCAAATTCTCCTGTCTGCACAAATTATCGTTACTACAAAAATTAAACCCTAGTCTTAGAGCCTCGTGGACGAGTGGAGTAGCTTGAATATTACATTCAAGCTTCACTTCTGACAACCACAATTACCCTGGCCTGTCAACAACTTAACTGACAGGCATCATCGGGTACTTCTCACACACCCGTACAAGACAACTTGCAAGTCGTGTGGGAGGCAAAATGCATGGTCCATTTTATTGCCGTTGGCTCGCTTACAAGCGGTAAACAGTCGCTAATGCAATACACAATATACAGTCACAGAATTATCTAACACAAACTGCTAACCCTATGCTAACTCTATCTACTAGTGAACACACAACTCCTAACGTTATTCTAAACGATGTGAACGCCCCCAAGTCCAGTCTCCCGTCTGCCGGACATCTCTCCCGTCGTTACACACCACGCGGGGGTGACCTTCTCCTTCGTGCGTGTTACCTCACGTCGCACGCTGCTGGCAAAACGTGGCCTGTTGAGTGTCTACTCAACTGTGCTCTGGCTTCATGAGGTGCGGTGGTATCGTGATTAGAGTGCTAACTCTCTGAACACCGCCTGCGTGTATTCTGAGGGAGTGGCTAACCTTCCACGATTCCCTCATCTCCCCTGCTCTTGCCTCGGGCACCGTATCTCCTCCTGGTCCCTCCCGGATTGACCGCTCTCCCTGGCGGAGGGGATGCGGTTGAGTCTTTGACATTAAAGTAATTTTTACCCACCCAAAAAGCACCAAAAACATTTTGTGAAGCACCAAATTACGCGTGGCCACGCTAAAAGGAAAATTTTCGCACTAAATGACTTGAAAAAGCACTAAATTTAGTGCGAAAAGCACTAAAATAGCAACACTAGTCTTTAGGTATTCTTTCATAACAATTTTGCCAGGGACCCAGTCTGAAGGCCTGTTTTTTGCAATTTCTAACTGCAGTTTGATTTTTTAAATGCGCAACTTTAACTGTGAGCCTCCTATTTGTTGCCCTTATACTAGAGTGCTAAGAGCAAAACAACATGAGGAATTTACATATTTTATCCTAAACAGTAGTTGCATTCTCCCACTCTATAGATACTTTTTCTTAACCAGTTGTTGTATTGTCATACTCTATACAAATTTTATCCCAAACAGTTGTTGTCATACTCTATACAAATTTTATCCCAAACAGTTGTTGTATATATATCCCACTCTAATTGAAACTTTATCTCCCAAACAGTCGGCATATTATACCTCACTGTACACACTTTATCCCACGCAATAGTTATATTATTCCACACTGTACACACTTTATCCCAAACAATAGTTGCATATTCCCACTCTACACCCACTTCGTACTTTCACGTTCTCAATCCCATCCTGTTATTGTAGTCATAACTTACCCAACACTTTACTTTAATGCCAGCGCCTTGGAAGTAAAAGAATTAAATTATTAAGTGCTAGGAAATAAATAATGGAAAAGGGCAAGTGACAAAGTAATTGATCAGCTGTAATGTCCAATAAATGCTTCAGTGCGAGGGTCAAAAACAGAGAGAAAAATCAAATGCAGACTCATATATTATGTGTCACAAGAACCCCAGGCAGCGACATAGAAATGAGCGTTGCTGTGATGAAATGTATGGAAAGTTCCTGACCCCTCCACCTCAAGAAGCCGTTGCCTTGATAATCTAACTGTTGGATGTACATTATTGCCGAGTGGATAAGAACTCTCGCTCTTAAACTTCCAGTGTGCTGATAGCGGGTTTAACACCTACACCGGTCAGTTGGACTAAAGTGTAGACTGCTGGTTCTTGACTGGGGAATGTAAATTACAAGCACCTCAGAAGTCGTAGTGGGTTCGCTTGATGGCGAATGGACACAGGGTAATAAAGAAAGCTAGCCCTGTTGCACAAATAAACCCAGTGTAGACTACCCCTAAGTTAAACATGAGCGAACGGAAAACTAACACTTCTCGTCCCAACAGCAAGTCTCGCTTATCTTGATTATTTATGTATCCATCATTTTATCAACAGATTCATTGCCAAACAAAAAGTACGTTTGAAGCCAAACAATAAAAAATGGATTGCGAAAAATTGAGAAGTAGATTGTGTGCCCATAGTTATGGCTTACAAGTTGTTAATATGGTAGCCATCCCTCCATCATGTGCCATGCCGATAAGCGTGGGCGGTCATGTTTTGCCATCTCACTCGATCACCAGAGTCGTGGATCAGCTCTAAGTTTCTGCCTCTACCATTCCACGTGGCCAAGCCATCCAGGTATTTACTTCTTTGTCTTCTCCTTGGTCTCTTCCCTTCAATCTTGCCAGTTGTCACCACGTTCTCCAAATCACTTCTTTTCATAACATGCCCAAACAATTTTGACTGTCTACGTCTAATGACTCTGATCAGTTTACGATCTTCTTTTGTTTTTTAAAGGACTTGTTCATTGGCTTTTCTGTCTGTCCATGATATTCTTTGCATTTTCCTCAGAAACCACATTTCCACAGCCATCAGATGTTTTTCAGTTTGACTGCTCATTGTCCACGCTTCACATCCATACAAAAGTATAAGTTTGTCCACGCTTCACATCCATACAAAAGTATAAGTTCTATGTAGCACTTTAACACTTTTTTCTCGTTTCAATTGACGTCTTTTTATTGGTCAGTATGTTTTTCATCTTGCAAAAGGCTACCTTCGCCATGGCGATTCTTGTTCTAATCTCTTCAAGGCATCTCCAATCAGATATTATGACTGTTCCGAGATAATTATACCGATTCACTTGTTTGAGAATATTCCAATTTACTTGTATATTACATTGCGGTATTTCCTTCTTCCTAGTGTCGACCATAATGTGTCTTCTTATATTATATCCAGATTGTCTAATCTAACCCAAGCTGTTCACTGTGTGCAACAATCGCATCTACTAAATGTTGCATATCCTGCTCGTTGTCTGCAATCAATACTGTACCATCCATATATCTAATGTTATTGATGTTATATCGCCCAATGATGATTCCTTTCATATCGTCAACATTTCTGAAAATATTTTCAATGCACGGGGAAAAAAGATCTGGAGACATTACACATCCGTGTCTCACATCTCTCTTAATAGGCTGATATTTTCCTACTTCATTATCAATCTTTATGGCAGCTTGTTGTTTCCAGTATATGTTTTTAATGAGTAGAAGATCTTTCCCATCAATTTGTGGATCTGCAAGCATCTCCATCATGTTGACATGTCTTACTTTATCGAAAGCCGTTGTGTAGTCAATAAAGCAAAGATTTAAGTCTTTGTTTACTTCTATAGAACGTTCAATAAATGTTCTCAGCATATATACAGCATTTACTGTACCCATGCCTTCTACAAACCCACATTGTTCTTCTCCTATTTGGGGTTGTATTTTCTTCCTAACTCTTTGCATGATAATTCTTAGCAAAATCTTTGTGATGTGGCTCATTATACTAATTGTTCGATGTTGTCACATTCAAAGGCTCCTGATTTCTTCGGGATTGCAACAAAAATATAATTACATAATTCAGGAGGTATATCTCCAGAATCATATATTGTGTTCAGCAGTCTGGTGACTTGATCTATTCCATATTCTTCTAAGGCAGTGATCATTTCTGTTGAGGTGTTGTCTGGACCAGGGGTCTTAACAGATGTCATATGGTTAAGAGCATTCTGAACTTCTATCTTCAGAACTTGATGATCCTTCATTATTTCTCCGAATATCATATTGTTCTGCCCTTGTATCATCATAAAGGTTTCTCGTATAATCTGACCATGTATGTAAAATCAAATTTTTTTCTATTATGATTTCTCCATCTTTTGTTTTCAGGCAGCATGTTGATGTAGGTGTTCTTTTATTAGTGAGCTCCTGATTCGTTTGTGCATTAATTTTGTATTTTTACTGCTGTGTTGTTTTTCAATTTCTATGCAGTTATCTTTAAGCCATTGCTTCTTTTGCTTCTTTACATAATGTTTTGAATTTCCTGTGAATCTCTTTATATTTGTCAGGATTATTTTTATTGTGTCTTCTTGTTTCCATTAGTTGTAAAATTTCTTCAGTCATCCATTTCTTACGACCTACTTCAAAACTGAGAGGGAAGACCAGGAGAACTTTTAATCAGATAGCGGTGGGAACGATTAGTAGGTGTGACTCTTCGCTGGCTGTTGAACGAGGGGACGGAGCACGTATTGGGAATGTCCTGAGTGCAGTGATGTCGGATCTTAACTCAACTCAACTCAACTCAACTTACGACCTACTTTCTTTAATTTTGGATAGTTGTTTCTGCAGCCAAATTGATTGAATTATTCGACATTTCCCATTGATAATTGGCTACATACTTATTAATAAAGGGTTAAGAAATGCGTTAATTAATGTAAAGACAATGCTGGGTGCTGACTGTAATAAGTGATCATATACCACTATGTGGACTAATAAACGTAAGACTGAAGTGAGGGGAAAAGAGTGGTAAAGAACACGAGACATAATAAAGAGGTATTGAAGGTAGATAAAAACGAATTCAAGAACAATACAGAGTGACTGTGAAAAATCGATGCAATCCATAGCTAAAATACAGAGTATAAATGAACAATAGGAAATGTTAAGGGACTCCATTCATCAAACGAACAAAGAAATATTACCGAAGAGAAGCCAAAAAGCTTTAAAAAATGGATGACTGAAAAAATCTTAAAGTTGATGGCCAAAGGAAAACAGAGTAAAATTACATACAATAATATAATAAGATAAATAATGAAATAAGAGATAACTATGTAAGGCAAAAGAAAGTTGATTAAACGAGCAGTGCAAGAAAACTGAATTAAATTCTATTAAATATACAAAAAATATATAGACAAATCAGTGAGATCACCGGAAGAAAAATAAGAATAGATACAAGGGTGCTTAAAATTTAAAACAAAAACAAAACAGGAATGATATTATTGGAGGAAGATGCTATAATGAAGATGTGGAATTAGTATATAAGAGAATTATATAATGGACAAAGTGAAGAATTAACAGAAAAAAAGTAACTTATAAGGCCCGCCTATTCTAAAAGAAGAAGTCGCTGACGCTATAAACATACGAAGAAAGGAAAAATAGCTGGGCCAGATGGAATCACAATAGAAGAATTAGAAGTACTAGGAGAATTTGGAGTATATATACGAGGGTAAGTTAATAAGTAAGTTACAAATGGCTGTAGAAAAAGTAACTAAATATTATAACAACTTTAAACCAGTTTATTTGTATACATACAGTGTCCCTTTATTTATCAACATAATTTCCTCCAAGATTGATACACTTATCTGATAGTTTTATCAGTTCTCCCAAACCGACTGCATAGAACTGCGCGCTCTGATTTTCTAAACCACGTTGTCACTTCACATTCAACTTCGACGTCATTCACTAAATGTCTCCCGCCAAGGTGGGTTTCAGTGGACTTAGCCCCAAGCGATTTCCAGTAAAGCGGTGCATAGTTGGGCAGAAAAAAGTTACGATGGCGAGTCAATAAGTAAGTCACACCGTTCTGTGGGATGGCAGGTTAATGAAAACAGGGCACGCAGATCTATGCAGTCGGTTTGGGATAACTGATAAAACTATGAGATAAGTGTATCAATGTTGGTGGAAATTATGTTGAGAAAAAACGGGACAATGTATGTATACAAATAAACTTGTTTCAAGTTGTTATCATACTCAGTTATTTTTCTACAACCATTTGTGACTTACTTATTAACTTACCCTCGTATTAACCAAAATGCTGAAAGATAATTACAGCAGTGGATATCTACCGAGTGGTATGCTGAATTTGGTATTTATAGCTATACCAAAAAGACCAGAAGCAATTTAATGCGAAGATTTTCGTACAATTAACCTCATAAATCATGTCACTAAGCTTCTATTCAGAATTATAATGAGAAGAAAAAGACATAAAATAAAAATGGAAATGGGTGAAGAATAGTAATAGATGTGTAGAAAGACATGGTACAAACAATGCAAAATATACATTACGGACACTAATAGAAAGATCAATAGAGACACAGAAAGATATATATGTGTGCTTCATAGATTATACTAAGACATTTGATGAAGTAAAACATGATGAACTGATTAATATGTTGGAAGATATTAACATTGATTGTAAAGATCTAAGAATAAGAATATTTACTGGAACCAAGTAGCGGCAATTAAAATAGAACATAAAGATGGCAATTATGAACACATAAAGCTAGGAGTACGACAGGGATGTGGCTTGTCACCGGATCTCTTCTCCCTCTATAGCGAAGTAATAATGAAAGAATTCACAGAGAAGCCAGGAATACTAATCGGAGGTTATACTATAAACAATATACGCTATGCAGATGACACAGTAATGGATTAGATTTACAACAATTGTTGGATATTGTAGCAACAGAGAATTCAAAGAAAGGGCTCTCCTTGAATAAAAAGAAAATAGTAATAATGATGATATCAAAGAAAAAGGAGACACCAAAATGTTAAATAGAAATAGAAGGGAACATTCTTAACCAAGTGGGTAGTTTTAAATACCTAGGGGCATTTATAACATCAGATGGAAGTGCACAACATAGATTAAGAGCAGAATATGGCAAGCATAAGCTGCATTTCAGAAAATGAAGAGTATCCTATTCAATAAGTCACTATTATTGAAGCAAGAAAGAGTGCTAACGTGCTGTATAGAACCCGTATTGCTGTATGGCAGTGAATCTTGGAATATAAATGAACAAATTAGGAAGAACTTGGAAGCAACAGAGATGTGGTTCCTGTGACAAATGTTGAGAATTCCTTTGACTGCCAAAGTAACTAACAACGACTGCCTGAAAGACGCCAATGAAACTAGAACATTATATACAATCATAAGAAAGAGACAAACAGCTTTCCTTTGTCATGTGATTAGAAGAGAAGCATTGGAGAACATCGTGACAACTGGAAATATCGAGGGGATGAGAGGCAGAGGCAGACCAAGAGAAATGATGCTGGGTGGCTTGGAACGGTGGCACGGAGAAATATCAGCAGTGTTGATCCAGAAAACCAAAGACCGAGATCTATGGAAAGTCATGAACGCTTATGTCAGCCGGCATGGCACTTGCTGCTGTTGCTGCTGCTGCTGCTGCTGCTGATGATGATGATGATGATGATGATGATGATGATGATGGTTGATGATGATGATGATGATGATGGTCTTATTAGCTCATTAATTATTAACCTTTTCAGTTTGGTTGGTATCTATGGATTAGGGTATTGAATTTGTTATGTTACAGAAACAAATAAGGGGAAGAGTTGGGTAGCAAGGCAAAAGAAGATGATAATAATGATGATATTGATGATGATGGTGGTGATGATGATGATGATGATAATAATGATGATATTGATGATGATGGTGGTGATGATGATGATGATGATGATGATGATGATGATGATGATGATGATGATGATGATGATGATGATGATGATGATGATGATGATGATGATATTGATGATGTTGATGATGCTATTGTTGTTGATGATGATGATGGTTGTGATGATGATGATGATGATGATGATGATGATGATGATGATGATGATGATGATCATGATGATGATGATCATGATGATGATGATGATGATATTGATGATGTTGATGATGGTGATGATGATATTGATGTTGATGATGATGATGGTTGTGGTGGTAATGATGATGATGATGATGATGATGATGATGATGATGATGATGATGATGATGATGATGATGATGATGATGATGATGATGATGATGATGATGCCGACGATGCTTTTACGATGACCGTTCTATTAGCTCTTGACTTATTTGCCCATCCTGTTTGTTCGGCGTTTACGAATTGGGGCGGTGAACGCAATTTCACAATGCCGCCATACAGGATTAGAAGTTAGCGATTTGGAAGCAGATCGTCTGCGTTGATTTTCACAACGGTAGGAGTGTCGATTGTTTAGACAGAAATGTTAAACTACTGAATGTAAAATTGTCTAGCTAAATCCCAACCACTCAATACATACTTCTGACTGATTGCGACGTCCTGTAAGGGTCTATGCAACTAGCTACAATTTTGGATGAGCAGGATTATCTTCATCCTTCATCCGAAACCTCCCCCATTCCTTAATATTGTTTTTATGATGACATCATTTCTCATTTTGATGGACAGCGTGCAATTTTCCTGTTCTGTTCAAGCAACAAAAAGAAAAACACCGGACAGAAAGAAATTGTGCCTGCAATGGAAAAGACAGAAAATCGGCAAAGCACATGAAATATGTATTGATCGCAAAAGCTTAACGAGTGCTGACAGTTTTGCGACAGCATGCAGTGGTAGTTTCTCTAATCTGTCAATCCGCATTTTTTTTTTTTTTTTGGGTGTGTATGGTTTTGCAAGGTGTTAAATAATTGAGTAGAAACAGC
The DNA here is from genome assembly GCA_014155875.1 of Cepaea nemoralis. Lineage (NCBI taxonomy): Eukaryota > Metazoa > Mollusca > Gastropoda > Stylommatophora > Helicidae > Cepaea > Cepaea nemoralis. The sequence goes on along the minus strand of JACEFZ010027829.1, from coordinate 628,148 downwards.
GGCAAATATACGCCATCGCAGTGCAACGCCTAGATATCGAATTCACCGCCGGACTGTGAAATAAGGCGGGAACGATTGGTATCCTGACAGCGCAGATGTCAGTGAGCCGGTTTGTCATGGTCATGTCACCAGCGTTGTGAGTCAGAGAATAGATGGTCACTTATCTGGTGGATAAAAAGTGGCCAGCTTTGTTGTTGACTTCATAGAAGAGGATGTTTGCTAGGAAGGTAGCTGATTACTCTAGCGCAGTGGTTCTCTACCTTTTTTGGCCCATGCCCCCCCCCCTTTCACCATATGTTGAGAACGTCATTCCTCCCCTTTCGTATTTCCTCCATATAAATTCCCCCCTCCCCCCCCCCAACCCTGCCCTACATAGTATACGCAAAAGTGGAAGCTAACTTTAATAACACATATTAGAACAAGTTTAGACATCTACATAAAACGTGATTTGTGGGTCTACTTACGTTATAAGACAAATAGCAGAAGGGCGAGGAGTACAGAACCGTAAAGTATGGAGGGTAAAACAATATCAAGTAATCGGTTCTTGTATTAACGCGATCTTGAAATAATCTTCATATCCCCCCCCCCCCCTGGAAACCCTAAAATTCCCCCCTAGGGGGGAATTCCCCACCGGTTAAGAACCACTGTTCTAGAGCTATATTTTTAATAGACCAACTACTACTTGATGGGTGTTGTAGTGAATATCAGGTTAGCCGCTTTTCTTCTCAGAACATTTCCTGGTACTCATTTTAGGCTAGCGCAGGTTATTTTCAATTATCAGTTTCAATGGAGGGTCGAATTCATGAGAGACTGTCCGGCTGGCAAGCATTCTAGCCAGTGCGCTGCCTTAGATCCTTTTTGAATATGTCACTAGATTATAAATCATGATTTATGGCTACTCTCATACTTATTCTTGGAAAAATAATGTGGTGGTTTATCTATAGACTTCCAATTCTACCACGTAGGAGTCAAGTGTTATAGCTGTTATATATGTTATCTGCCAGGGTATCATCCTGGCACTCCCGCCAAGTCCATAAGTGCTTGGAACCCTCTTCCAACATATGCATCAGTGTGAGGCGGCTAGTAGTGCCAGTTCTGTGTTGGTTGACGAGACCCCTCATTCTCCCGATGTACCTCTCGTGTCTGGCCGTGCCACCTCAGCTCCAGAGTCTGTCATTCTGGGCAACAATCTGAATTCACTGTCGTCAAAATCCGCCACACTCGGCATCTTCTAAGAGCGTTAATGACATCAACATTATCCTTGGGCTTGCCATCTGCAGGGGACGCAGAGCCAGCAAGTTTATCAGCACTTTCATTTCCCTCAACTCCCGCATGTCTGGGAACAAAGATGAAGTGACTCTACGGACAACAGACCCTCAGATATATCTGAACATTTCAGAACATCGACTCATAATCAACCCCATGTCTCGAAACGGAAATACTCTGGTCATGGTTTAGTTTAGTTTAGTTTAGTTGACGGATCAACCACACGGCACACGGGTGTAACCCATAAGTGCTCCGTTCTACTCCTAACTCAAGTCTGAGTCTGGAGAAACTCAGCTTAGTGCACGAACTCCGTAGCACCAGTGAGGATCCTGAAATACTTTGGGTAGATTTTTAACTCGAAATTTTTCCCGGGCCACTCTTAGGCTACTCTTTTTCAATTTCCAACTCCCAAGGGATTTTTTTACGTGCGCAACAATACAGACGGGCGTCCGATCTCAATACCCAGAGACCAGGGAAAATTTTGTTATTATAAGTCCATGTGAAAACATCCAGGCCCTCACCGGGGCTTAAACCCAAGAGCTCCAGCACTCGAGGCGTGGCCATATTAAGCGTCACAGTGGTTTGGAAAGGACAGAGATGGGAGAAAAGTCAGCGGTTGGTCAGAACGAATTTAGGAGACACTTTGGAAACGACGGGTGATCGAAACTCTTTTCGGCAGGTCATGGTGAGAATGATGTGTTGCAAGTGACCTGCTACATAATGAAGGTCTTGTTGTGGGTAATTGTTTTAATGTTTACAAAATTGCTACCAGGGACTAGACAAATTCCTGCTTATTATATACGCCTTCCAGCTTTCAGCGGTGCCTATTTCTGTAACCTTATCAGAGAGACTTGGTATTCGATCAGTTACCTCGGGACATGTATGGCTATTAGGGAAACTAATAGCTTCCTCGAGTTCCTTAATTTGTAAGGATTAAGACTGGATTTTTCTTCGTCTGCCGTATATCTTCCATTGGAGCAAAAACCCGCAATCAATTAGCACCAAGGCTTCTAATGTTTTGCTATCCCCTACAACTAATTTAATATCCTCTATTTCGTTTGCCCGTATGTTCCGTGGCTTATATATCATCGAAATGTTGTCACTGCATTATAATACAACATGTCTTCTATCATATTAACAACTTTTAAGTCATACCAGTAACACACCCCTACTTCCCAACTTTCGTCATTCATGTTTGTTTCGTGCAAACCCTATTTTTGTTTGACACTAAATCTGCTAAGCTCCACAATAGTATTTTTGATGTACCATTTTAGTTCTCCTAATCAGCCGGTTTCCGTGGCTAAAGGTCTTACGGACACGATTCGTTAGCCGGCTTACCCGCTTTCGAAACACATCTGTGGCCGATTTGGCAGCAGACCGCGTTGCGCTGAGTTTTAAAGAGTTGGTATGGGAGCCGGTCTTTCAGAAAGCAATGGCAAAATACTGAACGTAGACTTGCCAAGACATTAACAACAGCAGAAAAATGCTGGTGTTGACAGCGATATCTTGTAAAAGTGATATGCACATAAAACAAACAAATCGGGGCCGCCGGGAGTCGAGTTAACATGTCTAGAAGCGCGCCTTACATGCCAGTATTCATGGGTTCGAATTTGCATCGAGGTTTTTGTTTTTATTATTATTATTAACCCGGACTTCCTGGAATACCCAGCATACAATGGGTTCTACAAATGTCTTGGGAAATGAAAGCGGGCCGCAAGATTTTGACCACATCACACACGGAGTGCCGGTTAGAGTGTAAAAATATGGATCTAGCACAATTTGCCCAATGAGCAATAGGCGTATAAAAGTGATCTTTACGTAATTGTAATCGGACCAGCACCCCGTAATGAATGCCTGTAGTTTATTAGTTATTGTTGGTAGTTCTCAGTGTTTCTTTAACGATTCAGCAGTGTCGATTTAACATTAGAGTTAAATATTCTAAACTTGGTACTAGATTTTATTTCTCTTGAAGTCCAAAATATTGCAAGTGCCAAGTAAGCACTCGGAAATTTTTTTTTTTAAAATCTTTACATCTCAGTCTCTCTCTCTCTCTCTCTCTCTCTCTCTCTCTCTCTCTCTCTCTCTCTCTCTCTCTCCTCTCTCTCTCTCTCTCTCTCTCTCTCTCTCTCTCTCTCTCTCTCTCTCTCTCTCTCTCTCTCTCTCTCTCTCTCTCTCTCGCATCTTTGTCTACATTCTACCTAAATATGTGTCTTATTTCATCACTTGAAGTTAAGTTCTGCCAAGGAAGATCGGATTATCATTTCTTTGGGTTATTTTCATTATTTGTACCATTTACTTATGAATTTTCAGTATTTTCTTTCTTTCTATATTTGTTTCCCACAGGTACTGCGAATAGCTTTATTCCTCTATACTTTTCGAACTCTTGCAGCTCCACTTTCTTTGACAGCTTCACTACATATTATACTCTTCAGTATAATATGTATAAGACAGAATATATGGTAATTTCAAGAGAAGGAATGTCTAACAACTCTGGCCACATACAAATAGATAATATGACCATTAAAAAAACGGAAACCTACAAATACCTGGGTACAATCTTCAACTGCTCCAACATCATAAGGGAAGAAATACAAACTAGAATCAATTCTGGAAATAAGATATACTATGCACTGCAACATCTACTACAATCAAATGCGCTATCTTGTAACACCAAAATCACAATATACAAAACACTCATCAGACCAGTTGTGCTGTATGGCTCTGAAACCTGGAGCACAACGAAAGGAGAGGAAGCCTTGTTACAAACCTTTGAGAACAAAGTTTTAAGACGCATCTTCGGACCCATTAGGGATACACAAAGTGGAGAGTGGAAGAGAAGAAGTAACAAAGACATTTATTGATTATGTGGTTGTTTCGGGATTTGAAATTTAAATATTGAGCACAACCCACTACTGGCAACGCTGATCGCATTCTGGTATGAACCTAAGACCTATCCACGTCAATATGGAAGCACTATACTCGAGTTTCGCCCTCGTTTGAGCTCGTCAGTAGTGCATATCCCTGACCGGATCCGGAAACAGTCCCGGATCACGCGTGTGAAGCGGGTGTGTAACCACGCGGGACACACTGGACACACCAAATTATCACAACAGAATATCACAACGCTACCCATCGTAGGCTATGCTCAAGATTGCCCGATCGCCGCGACCGACGTCCGTCAATCGATGGGACCCGAACGATCAGGACTTCTCACTGGCAAGGAACACCAGGCCTCCTAAATCCAGTGAGCAATAATCAATTGATTATGTGGTTGTTTCGGGATTTGAAATTTAAATATTGAGCACAACCCACTACTGGCAACGCTGATCGCATTCTGGTATGAACCTAAGGCCTATCCACGTCAATATGGAAGCACTATACTCGAGTTTCGCCCTCGTTTGAGCTCGTCAGTAGTGCATATCCCTGACCGGATCCGGAAACAGTCCCGGATCACGCGTGTGAAGCGGGTGTGTAACCACGCGGCACACACTGGACACACCAAATTATCACAACAGAATATCACAACGCTACCCATCGTAGGCTATGCTCAAGATTGCCCGATCGCCGCGACCGACGTCCGTCAATCGATGGGACCCGAACGATCAGGACTTCTCACTGGCAAGGAACACCAGGCCTCCTAAATCCAGTGAGCAATAATCAATTGATTATGTGGTTGTTTCGGGATTTGAAATTTAAATATTGAGCACAACCCACTACTGGCAACGCTGATCGCATTCTGGTATGAACCTAAGGCCTATCCACGTCAATATGGAAGCACTATACTCGAGTTTCGCCCTCGTTTGAGCTCGTCAGTAGTGCATATCCCTGACCGGATCCGGAAACAGTCCCGGATCACGCGTGTGAAGCGGGTGTGTAACCACGCGGCACACACTGGACACACCAAATTATCACAACAGAATATCACAACGCTACCCATCGTAGGCTATGCTCAAGATTGCCCGATCGCCGCGACCGACGTCCGTCAATCGATGGGACCCGAACGATCAGGACTTCTCACTGGCAAGGAACACCAGTGTATATATATATTAGACTCAAGTGTGACCGTCTGGGCCTCAGGAATACTCGAATTCTATAGTGGAACCGTGCCAGCGTAAAACAACGAGGACCTATTCTGGAAAACCTACTGTACAAGAACGACATTGTAGCACTTCAAGAGACGAGACTGGATGATCAGTTACTCCAAATTGCAGGGTTCAAATGTTTCTACAACATGCGATACCTGGGAATGGCGATTCTCATCCGCGGCAATATGGTGGCTTCAGGGCTAGACATGCTCAGTTGGGACAGTGACAACATACAAATACAGGCAGTTAGAGTTCAATCCGATCTACCATTCGTGTTGGTTAATGTTTATGCCCGTAACGCGAGTGTGGATTCTCAGAAGTGGCAGTGCTTTAGTCATATATTAGGTCACGAGAGAAATGTTATTTGCTGTGGCGATTTCAACGCTAAAGGCAGACCATGGGGAAATATTTCCTCCAACACACAGGGAGAGGAGCTTGAGATTGCAGTTGAAACCATTGACCTGGTTTGTATCAACAATGGCTGTGTCACCAGGACAGCAAGTCGTTCAGGTGATGAGGACAGTGTTATTGATCTGGCGCTGTTTCTTCTTCACTCACTACAGTGTGTAGATGGGGTGTCCTATGGTACCGTTGCAGTATATTGGAGGGGAAAGGCAGAACCAGACAGCACAAGTCAACGGTCAAAGCCCTCCAGTATGACAGTACAGGGAAAGATGTGGTGAGTAAAATAAGGCGCGACAAGCACCGAAAGCTTCAGGGCAGGAAACAAAAAGCTGGGAGCTTCCACTTGGTGGAATTTTGAGGTAGAAAAGGCCTGGATGGATAAGCCTAGTGCTGTAAGGAAATGGCAAAACGCCAAAAAGAACAGAGTTGCTCATCCTAGTCCCTGCATGCACTTAGAAAGAGAGATGCTCACAAAAGTAAGCTACTTTTTAAAAAAATGGTTAAGGTGATTACAGTGAAAAATTGGCAGAGGTATGTCACAGAGTAAGCACAGAGAAGTCACTGAAATTGTTCTGGCGACTACATAAAAGCATGAGTGGGGCAGTCAAGAATAAGAGTATTCCTGACTTTCAAGGTGCTGACCTCATCTGGCAGAGGACTGACGAGAATAAGGGCAAAGCCCTCTTCGAACGCTATCTAGAGCAGAGCAACCAGACAGACATGAGAGACCGAATTCTCGCCAAGGAGGTCACCTCAGATAGGTGCAATGCCCAGAACATTTCGGATGAAGACACATTGATGGTGAAAGAAATCAAGGCTGTGCTTCGACGATCAAAGCACAGCGCTCCAGGGCCAGATGGCATAAGATACGACGACATCAATATGTGTACCGACAACGAGCTAGAGAAATTAGCAGACATGTACAACAACAGTATAGGGAGTCCTAGCATCAAGGAGGCGTAGGTACACAGCTATTTGATTCCCTTGCCCGAAGCCTGGCAAAGACCACACAAAAAATCAGGGATATCGAGTAATAACCATACAGAATACAGTAGGCAAGCTGCTCGAGAATTTAATTGCCAGAAAAAATATCAAGCCAGCCAAAGAGACAAGGTCTTTTCCCACCTACCCTGGTAGGTTACCGTTCAAAACGAGAAACCTGGACCAATGCAGTAGTTTTTGCCCATGATGTCTATGAAGGTTTCCACTCAGGCATTGAAACATTTGCTGCAGCGATTGATCTTGAGGACGTGTACAATAGAGTACCATTGGGCGTGTTAATGTTTCAGCTGCTTGAACTCAAGATAAGTCACTTCATCCTTAGTTGGATCGCTGCAGCGCCCTTCCAACGGAAAGTAGTTTTTAGATGTGGCAGTCGGACTTCAGAACCAACAACAATATAACCTAGCCTACCACAGGGATCACCATTATCTCCAGTGCTGTTCAACGCCTAAACTGTGAGAATCATCATAGGGCCGGGGAGGACATTGTCGTATGCCGACGATGTTTTAGCGTATCATCAGGGCAAGGATAGAGATCAGGTTGCAGTGGAACTACAAACCGAACTCAATCGTATAAGCACTTGGTGTGATGAAGCTGGGGCAATGGTCAACCCAACAAAGGCAACAGTGACATGGTTCTCTTTGAATAATCATGTTGTCAACACCCCAACTGTAAATCTGGGTTCAGAGACGGTGGAAAGAACGCAGGCGATGAATTACCTGGAGATACGTTTTGATCGAAGCCTAGCTTATAATGAGCATGCAGACCAGGTGATAACAAAGGCCAAGCGGGGTTTGGCTGCGATTCGTGTGATGGCGGCAGCAAACTGTGAGCAGCGCCATCTATGTCTTCTTTAAGAGGGTCTGGTCCTTTCTGTTTTGGAATATGTGATGGCGATCCTAACTCTCAGCCATAAGCAGATAGAAAGGATGGAAAGAATACGGAAGGAAGCTATGCCTATTATTCTTAGATGTACAAGAGATACAGCATGCAGGGCGTTGCGCTACATTCTTGATTTTCCAAACATGAGGGACAGAATACAATTTTGCGAAGCACGTACCTATCACAGAGTAAACGCTAATACACAACATCCACTGCACAGCGAGATTAAGAAGGTAATGGGCAACAGGTAAATAAAAAAGTAAAGTCATGGTTGGGTCAAGCCGAAGACATTCTTCAGCAGTTGCTCGACTAAGCTGCGAACAAATCTCCTTATCTAAGGCTGAGCCTCATCAATTCGCAATGCATATGACCACTGGGAGGATCAACCAGATATCTATCTATTTTTACTATCTTATTTGTATTTTGTGATGGTTCCTGACTTTAGTAGCTCAGGATTCAATTACGACTTAGGACTGAATTAACATTGGATTAGGACTGGATTAAGACTGTATGAAGACTGAATTAAGATTGAGTTATGACTCTATTAAACCACTGAATGTTAACTTGCCAAGAGATCTCGTCAGAAAACAAGTACCGGTGTTGACTAACATATTGCAACTAACATGTTTTATGACTCTATTAAGACTGAATTAGAACCTCAGAAAGTTTCAATTAGAACTGGATTCAGATAATATTAAGACTGAAATACGATATGAGTATTGTTCAATTAGAACTGGATTAAGACTGTATTAAAACAGAATTAGGAATGGATTAAGACGCGGGACATTTGGAGTAAGGCGCGCGGTTAAGCCATCCCGCAGCCTTAGGTGTCAGATGTTAGATTCATACAAGAGACGACATTGCAGTTGTAGACATGTTTCAGGCGAACGAAAGAAGAAGAAGAAGAAGAAGAAGAAGAAGAAGAAGAAGAAGAAGAAGAAGAAGAAGAAGAAGAAGAAGAAGAAGAAGAAGAAGAAGAAGAAGAAGAAGAAGAAGAAGAAGAAGAAGATGTTATATTATGGGATTCTTCTTCTTTCGTTCGCTAGAAATATGTCTATAATTGCAGTGTTGTCTTTTGTGTGAATTTTTTCTTGTTTTCTTGTTTTTTTCCTGTCTTTTTAGTTCTCTCAGCGGTCCATAGAGTTTATCTTTCACTGTCGTCTCTCTAGGTCTGGAGGTTTGCCTAGATATGTTGTATTTTGGGCAGTCTTGAGTATGTGCTCTGCTGTCTGCGACGCCAATCCACATGTGCACATGGCTGAGTCACCAATCTTGAATTTTGTATACAGTTCGTTGCGTAATCTATTGTGCCCTGTTCTGAGGCGCAGAAGAATGACCTGTTCTGGTCTGTCCATAATGTGGTGGTCAACTTGAGCAGGTTTTGGTGGCTTTCTGACTGATCTGATCATTCTTTTCTTTTGGTAGGTATGTAACGGGCACATCAGGCTGTTCTTCTTTTGCTCCTTCCTTAGCCAATCGATCAGCTCTGTCGTTTCAGGGTATTCCACAGTGGGATGGTATCCACTGTATGGTGACCTTATGCTGACTGCAAAGTTAAGAAAGTAGTGTCTTTAGTACTGGCAATTTCCCAGACAGGAGCGCCTCGAGTTCTGATGTTGCATTTGTCAATAGCAACAAAGGTTGTGTACAATGGCTGGTAATTAGTAATTTCTCTGTTGCTATCTTGATTGCCTCAATTTCAGCATCATAGTTATGGCAGTACTTTCCTGTCGGTACTCTAGCCGTGTCCCTAGTATTATTTGGGTATTCTGTGTACACTCCCGTTCCTCCATTTCGAACAGCATTTTGTGCTGACCCATCTGTGTAGACTCGGATCCAGAGATCCTGTGGGTATTCTTCATCAAGGAAGCTGAAAGCGGTTGTTCTGTGCTGTACACTGTTCTGTTCTTCCTTGTCAAATATGCCTCACTTATGTCTGGATTTGTAGTGATAGACTATGTTCATCTTTCTATGGATTTCGCTCTGAAATAGTTTCCAGAGGGATACCAACCGTGAGCAGATCGGTGGTTTCTCTGCAGAGTCGTTTGGCTTGGTGGATAAAAGGGCTTCTTTTGAACCACCTCATAGCAAAGTTTTCGAAGCTGTCCTTCATAGGGTGGTCTGGCAAGGTGAGGAACTTTTCTGCTTGTATTAGCGTTTTCGTATCTCTGCGCTTTCTCAGTGTTTGTGTCCTCCCCATCTTCTCCATCTCCACCATAAGGGTTGATCTCATCCCTCCTGTGATGACTCTAAGTGCTTGATTTTGCACCTTGTCCAGCTCTTGTAGTGTGGTTTCTGATGCTGAACATCACGAATTTAACCCGTATTCCAGGTGTGGTCGTATGCTCTGTTGATAAACTTTGCTAAGTATGTTCCCATTGGCTCCCCATGTGGTTCCACTTAGTTTTCTTAGGATGGCTATTTTCCTTCTGACTTTTACTACTGCTTTGTTGATGTGCCTTCTCCGTGTCAGGCTGCCATCAAATGTTACTCCAGGGTATGTTGGTTCTTTATCTTCTTTAAGGGGTATTCCATTTATCTGGATGATCCATGCTTTTGTTTCGGAAAGAGGATGAATGAAGTGGTGCTGCACTTGTCAGTGTTGACACACAATCTATTTGCCCATGCAACAAATCCATCTACTGCTCTTTGTAGTGATCTGGTGGCCACTGATACATGTTCATTTGTGCTTCACAGAATCAGGTCATCAGCTTTAATTTAGTTTAATTTAGTTTAGTCGAAGGATCAATATCACGGCACACGGGTGTAACCCATAAGTGCTCCGTTCTTCTCCTAACTTAAGCCAGAGTCTGGAGAAACTCAGCTCAGTACACGAACTCCGTAGCACCGGCGATGATCATGAAATACTTTTGGGTTGATTTTTAACTCGAAATTTTGCCCGGGCAGCGCCGTTAGGCTACTCTTTTTCGATTTCCAACTGCCAAGGGATTTTTTACGTGCGCAACAATACACACAGGAGTCCGATCTCACTACCAAGAGACCAGGGAAAATTTTACTACTAGAAGACCACGTGAAAATATCCCGGTCCTCACAGGGGCTTGAACCCGAGACCTCCAGCACTCGAGGCGGACACCATACCTCGAGACCACGCAGTCCCCCCTTTTTGCCGCTTTAATTACATGCGGTAGATTAGCAACAAGACCATTGATGAAGATTAGACAAAGTGTGGGGGACAAGACTCCGCCCTGGGGAACACCGTGACGCAGTAGTACTTTCTTGCTCTTGAGTCCGTCTATCTGTACTCGGGCTCTTCTGATATGTAAGTATGCTTTCACCCATTTGTAAATTCTTACATTCCCTTTATAGTTTCTCAGTTTCTTCAAAGGCTTTCTTCAGATCTACCCATACCGCAAGCACCAGTTTCTTCTCTTGGAATGCATCCTCAATTTCTTGAGAGAAATAGGTTGTCTGATCTTCCGTAGAGTAGCACTGCCTAAAGCCAGCCAGCTGTGGCACAAGGATGTTTTCACTTTCAATGTATCACTGCTGTCTGTGATTAATGATGCTCTCCATTATTTTGCAGAGACAGCTGGTGGGGCTAATTGGTCTGTAGCTAGAGGCAATGGAACTATATTTCTCTGATTTTAGGAGGGGTGTCATGATCGCTACTCTCCAGGATTGTAGAACATTGCTAAGGTCCAGAAATTATTGAAGATCTGCAACAGCTTTGCTTTGGCCTCTGTTCCTAGGTTCCTGATCATTTCATTGGAGATACCATCAGCTCCTGGTAACTTTCTCATTTTCAGTGTTGATTATGGCTAGCTCCAATTCGTTAATTGTGATAGGTGCCTCCAAAACCTCATGTATTGTGTCATTCTGTTACGTATTTTGCCATTTTTCTCGAATCTCTTGTTGTTTCTCTGGGCTAAGTTCGATATTGTTATCTTGTGTGAATGAGTCCGCAAAATGGCCAGCTGCTTGCTTTCCTGTTAAGATGTTTTCCGTCTGTATGTAGTGCAATTTTTGAGTTTCTACCTGTGCCCTCATCGTTAAGCTGTCTTATTAGCTCCCACAACTTCCTTGTGTCTCTTTCAAAGTTCAGTGACTCTGTTTTCTCCTGCCAGCTTTTCCGTCTAGCCTGCAGCTTGGCCCTTTGAAATTTGGCTTTTGCGTGCTAGTATTTATTGTGGTGCTCTTGGTTGGGTTTGGCCTCTGCTTGCTTGCCTTCTACACACTTCCACATCATTATGCAACTGTTCCAGTTCCCCACTCCAGTAGGGTTTATAATGTGTACGGGCTCCTCTTGATTCTGTTTCTCGTGCTGCCTATAGTATGCATTTCCCAACCTCTTCAACTACTTTATTTATGTCTTTCTCAATACTCAGGTTTCTAACCAATTTGCTGGTGCCATGCTTGTAAACTGCCCAGTCTGTTTTCTTGTAGATCCACTCGAGAGGGTGCTGCTTTCACTTACAGCTCATATTCTGCAGTTAGAACGACTTGCCGGTGGTCACTGCCACAAAGTTGTTTCCCAACAATTCGTGTAATGTTCCACTCCAGGTCTGGTGAATGATAAACCAGGTCAGGTGTAGTTGTAGTGTACCATGATCTCAAGTAGAATGTATGTGGGTCGGACGGCTTGTTAATCAAGAAGCATCTATTCTCATCCTGCCAGTCTTCCAGTTTCTCTCCTCTCTGGTCCATGTGATCATAGCCCCAGCTCTGCGAGTGGCAGTTGAAGTCGCCACACACAATAACTTGTATTTCTTTTAATGGTAGTGTGTCCAGTGCCTGCGAGCGGTCACTTGGACAGTAAGAATTATCAGATGAAGGTGTGTATTGCCAGGTCTGGTGAATGATAAACCAGGTCAGGTGTAGTTGTAGTGTACCATGATCTCAAGTAGAATGTATGTGGGTCGGACGGCTTGTTAATCAAGAAGCATCTATTCTCATCCTGCCAGTCTTCCAGTCTCTCTCCTCTCTGGTCCATGTGATCATAGCCCCAGCTCTGCGAATGGCTGTTGAAGTCGCCACACACAATAACTTGTATTTCTTTTAATGGTAGTGTGTCTAGTGCCTGCGAGCGGTCACTTGGACAGTAGTAATTATCAGATGAAGGTGTGTATTGCCTGTCTTAGGTTTAAGTGACTGATACTCAGCCCCTCCCATGTAAACTTCAATGTGGGAAGCAGTGATGTTATCTTTTTTTTTTTTTTTTTTTACAAAGGTCAGTATCTCACCTTTCGCCTGTCCAAACGGTCAGATCGGTAACACAGGTAGCCTCTGAATTTGAAGGTTATATTTTTGTTGAGGTGAGCTTCTTGCAAGCAACATACGCTTCCTTTGTTTTCTAATTTTTTTTTTTTTTTTGCTGACTCCCTTCGCATTCCAGTGCATTATTTTTAGTCTTTGTTTGTTATGGCCAGACGCTCTATTCTCACACAGGTCCCCTGGCTCCACCGGACATTTGAGAAGGACCTTCAGTAACTGTGGTTGGACCCTTTCGAGGCACAGGGCCCGGCACTGCGCCTGCCTGGGGGTCCAAAGCAGGGCGAGCACCATAACATTTAGTAGTTTTCGACATATTTCATGGCGTGATTGCATGGCATCCTGATTTCTGTGGTGTGCCTCCTGGCTTGTTGCCTCCGTCTTCAGCATGTTTCCTTTGCTAGAACAGACTGTGGTCTTACTCGAGTTTAGGTGTGTAGACACGCATACACGTGTTTGCGCATTCATATAAGTGCATACACATCTATAGCGTTCTGGTTATGTCTCGGCGCCAGTGACTCGCCGCCGCCCCTTCTCCTGTTAGTTAAAACAGGTCTGCCACAAGAAGGCCAGGAGTTGGACTTTTGCTGCAGTGGTGATGAATGCACGAGACATTTGGGGTACTAATGCAAGATTGGGCGCTTACCACAACCCCGCCCCAGGCTACATAACAGCAACATTTGGACCCCATATTATGGGATGTATCATGTTAACCGAACCACATTCTAAACGCACCTAGAGATAAAAGAACGAAACAATCCGCAACGACAATAAAACCTGAATTGTTCTTTTGTAGTAGTAGTAGTAGTAGTAGTAGTAGTAGTAGTAGTAGTAGTAGTAGTAGTAGTAGTAGTAGTAGTAGTAGTAGTAGTAGTAGTAGTAGTAGTAGTAGTAGTAGTGGTGGTGGTGGTGGTGAACCACTGCTGGTGTATGTTAGGAGTGTTTAGACAGGCAGGGTTAAAACGAATTTTAGTTCAAGCAATCGCCACTCGGGTTGTGGCCTGGGACTATTGCTTCGTCTCCAACAGTTAAATTTGTGTTTTATAAGGGCTGGCGGTTTCCCCAGGGGCCAGAGCTGCCCCATTAGATCCCCACGTCCCTGTGTGTCACGTGATCATCTTAGCCATAAAGCCGAAGCTAAGCTTTGATCTTAGCCAACAGTTAAAACCAATCCGCATGGCCTTCCACGACCTCAATGTTTATAACTTATCAAAACATTTATTTAACTCACCAAAATGCCAGCTCCCGCTTGTCCAGGGAATCAGATACTGAATTTCAAATAATACGATCCAAATTTTACGAAAAATACAGTGACGCTTGAAGGTGAAACATATACAACAATAAAATATGTGTATATACCACACGCACAAACACACAAACAAGCCACTCGACAGTTGACAGTGTGAAAAGCGTGCTGAAGTTGTTTTATCCTCGGCTATCGGATTTGAAATCCCGTGCAAGAGTGCACACAAGACTCGTTTAGCAGCAAATCTAGCCACCATACAGAATTCCCCAGCGTGTGGTTTACGCGGCTGTCGTCTCCAGTCTTCGAACGGTTGTCAGGCGACATCTCGCGACGCGAGTCGCGCACACACAGCCCAGCAAACGCACGTGCATTGGTTTGTTAACTCCTAGTATGAGCCGGGGGAAAGCGTTGTCACACGCTCATGCAGGGAAGTGAAATTATGCATGCCAGCAAACGGTTAATTACTCTTTTTTTGTAAACCAGATCTGTGGATGACGTCTTATTCTTCTCCTGCTGCTGCTGCTTTTGCTGCTGCTGCTGCTTCTCTCTCTCTCTCTCTCTCTCTCTCTCTCTCTCTCTCTCTCTCTCTCTCTCTCTCTCTCTCTCTCTCCCTCCCTCTCTCTCTCACTCTTATATATATATATATATATATATATATATATATATATATATATATACACACACACACACACACACACACATGCACTCTCACAGGGTGTTGTAGAGTGTGTGCATAACTGTGAGAGTTTGTGCAAATGGATGTAATTATGTATACATGTATGTATGAGTGCGTGTGTGTTTATGAATGTGTGTGTATAAGTGTGTCTGCCTGTCTCAGAACATGGTAATATGCATGTTTATGTTTAAACAATCCATTTGACAATGTTTTTTTTTCCTATGTGAATGTAACGTGCACAATTTTTGAATGATAGATGAGTGATTGGAAGGGCGTAATGTAAGAAGGGCCTGCGTGCCCAATTTGTTACCCTTTGAAAATAAAGATCGTTTGTTCGTTTGATATTCCCATGGACTCTGCTATTCCATCCGTCCATCATTTACGTGGTCGGCCTCTTCCTCTGTTTTTATCTGGTTTGTACATCATTGCTTGTTGTGGTATACTGTTAGTTGTTAATCAACTTGCATGGCCAAACCATTTGACAGGCTACCTTTTAATAAAAGCTAGCGCTGCAATAACTCCCAGTTTAGTCCTTACTTCTTCATTTCTGATCTTATCCCCTCTTAATACAGTGAGTATTCTTTTCATGAATCTCATTTCTGTTTTTGTGATTTTTCTTCCTCTTTTTCTGTCATTGTCCAGGTTTGGCATTGGTAGCATAGAGTTGGTAGGAAGATTGTGTTGTAAAGTGCTTTCTTAGTAGTTATTGATACATGTTTGTTGTTTAGTATTGGTGCCATTTGTCCAATGAGTTGGTTTGCCTTATTGCATCTATTTTCGATCTCGTCTTCTGATTTGCCATTTGATGATATTATACTTCCTAGGTACTTAAAGTTCTTTACTTGTTTCAGGGGGTGTTCTTTTAGGAGCGGCTGGCCGAGTGGCTAGAACGCCGGACTCTCATTCTGGAGACCCGGGTTCGATCCCTCGGTAAAGTGTGGGATTTTTTTCTGCCGGGGGGAAAAAAGAATATCTTAATCTGCACAGTTCGCGGCGACTGCACAAGCCAGGCGGTCTTAATTCCTTAGGCTCAAAGACCCCTCTGCCATACACCGCAAGGTACTCCATTACCATCCATTGGCACCTTGCCGTCTTGACAGACGATAGTTTGTGCTTTAAAAAGGCATAATAACTTTTAACTATGGCGGTAGCTTACCAGTTAAGACCAGGGATGGAGTTATTGCCTCTCCATAGCACAAAGCCTGGGCTAAAATATAGAGATCATGTGTTGCCCATGCAGCATGATCCCTCTCTCGGCCTGCCTAGTTCACTCCAGAGGAAAGGTAACACCCCTACATCTGGAACAAGACAAGCTGCAGAAGCTGCCGGATCAGCAAAGCAATGCTCTAACTGTCCGCAAGGTACTATATTGGCAGTAAATGACAGTTTCAATGACAGTTATTATTTCTTCTTCTTTGGTTATAGTCATTATCTCTGTTTTACTTGTGCTAATTGTTGTGTTATGTTCCCTACACATTTCGTTTTGACTTTGAATGTGGTCCTGTAATTCAGCTTCTGATTTTGCTATTAGTGCTTCATCGTCCGCAAATAGGAGTTCTTTAATTGTGTAATTTGCCGATAGTTATTCTTCTGTGTTCTCATCATTACCATAATCGTCTTCTTAGTGGTTCCAACACAATCCTTGTTAAAATAAAGCAAAACCAATTGCTCGCTATCAATTTCTAGTCTTGGCAGACGTTTCTGAAGTTTCCACGTGTCACTCCGCTCTCCTTTATTAAGTCTTTGATGCTCTCTAAATTTGCTCCATCTATCCTACTACTCTCTTCACCTGGGTATTTCCCCTCTCTCGAGTGGCCAACTTACACTGGTAGAGAGATTTGCGTGTTCCAAAGCTCCAAAAGCTATGCCGACAGTAGCGCAGTTACTGGTAGTATCTCCCATGTTGAACAGGCCAAGGGATAGGAACGAGACGAAGAAAGATATACACCCGCTGCCTTGTAGGTGGATTGGGGACAATAAAATCTAGAGAAAGTAAATCCGAAAAATGCTTGTCGAGTTCGGATGTACTGAGCCAACGGCATGACGTAATAGTGCAGTAAAATTCATTTCATGATGATGTCACATTTAAGTTCACTACCAGTGTTGCATACTCCAGTCTGATTTAATCTTGAGTACAAATTCTGTATAGACTTGTTCAGTTATTTATTATCTTTGTATTCAGTCAGATCTTAGTCAGATATGACTGGGCTACCGCAGTACCTGCTTTCTGTTGGCGCCAAATGTTGGGCGGTGCTCACCAAATCCGACACCATACATTGTGTCAACGACTTCGTGCGGAGGAGCGACACTGATAGGGTACAAGCCCTACACAAGTGCGAAGGAATGCAACCAAAAGACTAAATGTCATGGTAGGGCAGCCTAGGTCCTAAGCCATGGTCTGCAACTGGTCTAGGATTGAAACTCCAACAGGCGGAAATTTATATTATTGCTTCTAGGCAGCTTCTGCAGGTTGTCTTGTTCCAGATGTAGTCTAAATTCAGCCCAGGCTTTGTGCTATGGACAGGTATAACTCCATTTTACAAACTATCGTCAGTCAAGACTGCAAGGTGCCAGTCATTATGTTTATAAAAGTATTTACAGGTGGAAAATCCCATAAGGCTAAGTCTATTTTCGCAGAGTAGGGTGCTGAAAGCGTGGCAAAGATCACGAACTCCGTAGCTCCCTCGGCAACTCCAGGGGTTTCCTAACAAAATACACCCTTGAAATGAAAGGCGGAGGCCGAAAACGGACCCACGATCTGGAGGTTTGATCATGTCGTCACGAAGATCCCCATGGTATCTCTTCAGAAAAGGATCAACAAGAGGAAGGAGAAGAAGAAGATAATAAAAGTTCCGCCTAATAGTTTTAAGCTTTACGGGTTTACTAATCCTTAATTTTACAAACTAAGCCGTATATAACCACTTTCAACCAGAGTCCAGAACCCGTGGACTCCTTAGTTATTTAACCGCCTAGGAATCTTGTGTATGTTTACTAACTAGGAACCCAAGACAGCTATATCTAGTCATGATCCATGGGTAGTGATTTTTATATCCAGGTTTCTTGGATAATGTCGAAAAGATCGGATGCATCTTACATGCGTTAAAAATTTCTATGCTCTAGGAAGTCGAACAGATAGGACCAAACCGGCAGCTCATCGGCATGTGACACATCACCTGGCATAGGTATTTATATCTCTCCACAGATCTCGACTACTGGTGTTCTGGACAGCTCTGTTTATGGTATTCTTCCATGCCACCGTCCCAGTCCTTCCAGCATCATTTCTCTCGGTCTGCCTCCGTCTCTTTTACCACTGATCACTCCAGTCGTCACAAGGTTTTCCAATGCCTCTCATCTAATTGTATGAGTTAGGAACCGACATCACTGCACTCGGAACATTCATATACGTGCTTCGTCCCATCGTTCAACAGCCAGCGAAGAGTCATACTACTAATCGTTCCCACCGCTATCTGATTTAAAGTACTCCTAGTTTTCCCTCTCAGTTTTGAGATTCTTCCAGAACCCCTGCCGACCCCCCGCAATCTCATTCTTTCCATATACGGGTCCTCAATCTCTTCTCCACCTGGTCCACAAGCGCACGACCACCTCCACCTTATCAATAGGCAATCTACCACCAAGAGGTGCATTCCCTGTCAGTCTATCAGCCTGTTCATTCCTCCGCACCCACGCATAGCCAGGGCAAAATATCCATACAATTCTCACAATCTGTGACCTCTGAAGCTACGATAGCCATTCGACACGAAACATTCCTTTCTTCACCTTACTAAGCATTCTCTTTGAATCCGTAATGAATACAATGTGTGTTACAGTAGTCTCCTCTAACCAACGAAATGCCGCTGTTACTGCTTCCACCTCCATTATCATGCTGGAGGTCATAGTCTCATATGCCAGACTCTCCTTTTTCAAGACTGTCCACTAGCCTTTGCAATAAAACCCCAACCACAACGTCTGTTTCTCACCGCTGACCCATTGGTTTAGATGACTATGTCACCTTGATGTGTGTTACTCTAGATCAGTTGTTGCACTTCAAATTCAGTGCGGCTCGCTGCCCATTCTCTGCACTCACGACCCAGTGTTATTATTACATTGTGCCAGTCCATCATGTCTTCAAGAACTTCAACTCACTCTTACACTATTGATGGTTTCTAGATCACACATCTGACGTATAGATAGTTCCACCTGTGACATCCATGACCTGCCTCGTCTTAGTCTATGACGCTTGACCATATCCATGGCTTCATGCTGGGAGTGATCCCTATCTGCAGTAACTCTCAGGTACCATTTGGCCTGAAGGATCCTATGCCTATCCGTCATTGTCAGTAGCGCCAGGATATGTCTAATGCATATAAATGATGTGTCATTTGTGCACCCCATAATCACCCTCATGGCAGCATTCTGTATGCGCTCCAACTTTCAAGCTGGCTCTTCGATACTGTCAGAAGCCCCAAAACATATCCAAGGACAGAAATTATTAACTGCTGAAAGACCTGTAAAACATCCTTTGATCTACCCCGGTTGCTGCCATCGCCCTCAATGCATTAAATCCCCCTACCAGCCTTCACAAATAAAGTCTCCACATGATCCTTAAAAGACAAATACCTGTCAAAGGTGATACCCAAGTACTTCAATTTACCCTCTCTCTCTCTACTAAGAGGACATCAGTTCAACATAATACTTGGAACATCTGCCATGACGATCTGGTTATCCAGGGAGCACTGCTCAACCGATGCCTTGTCTGGGTTTATAACGGTCTCTGCGTCCCTGCACCACTCTGCCACCCTGTTTACTTGCATCTGAAGTCTTCCACAAAACTGGCCCTGTCTCTGACCTCTCTGTACACCAGCATGTCATCTGCAAATGTCAGATTTTACCCACACCTGGTGTCTCAATAGCTGCGATTTTGCCGTTCTAGACATTAAAGAGCACTGGTGCCACATGGCAGATCCCTGTGGCAACCCAGGTGTAATAGTACAGGGGCTAGAAGTCCAGGAACCTATGCGCTCATAGAGTAGTGCCGCAACTCATCTGACAAGGCAAGGACAGACCTCCATGTCCAACAGTGTGTATATCAACCGATCATATCTAATCCTGTTATACGCATCCTCCAGGTCAAGAGCTACCGCCACTGTCACTTGTTTGTCCTGGAAGCTCTCGTAGACATCAAATGCAAAAGTTGCAACATTGGCCTAGGTGTCCTTCCCAGGCCGGTAACTCCCGAGATATTTGGGAAGCCGATGACGACTTTCCAAATGTCGCTGGAACCTGCATGCTACTTAATATCTTTTCGAAGACTTTGCCATACGCGTTTTGCAGGGCTGTGATTCTGTATCCATTAAGTCTGGAGTTATCCTTACCTGGCTTTGGGAGTGGGACCATGTAGCTATGCAGCCAATCGTGGAGTATTTCAGCCGTATTGATGCATAGGTTAAAACAAAGAGCTATCTCCTCCAAGTCCCCATCATTCATGTTACTCATATGGGTGTACCTCACCAGTAGTGTAGAAGTAGGAAATGACGCAAATTTTAATCGCAATAAATCGCAATTTTATTGCGCAAAATGTAAGCTCGAAATAGTCCTATACCTAACCTATACCAATACTTAGTCTACATGTGTATATTAAGTGAAGCGAACAATAAAATTGCGATTTATTAGTTTTAAATTTTAATTAAAATTTAACTTTTTCCGTTTCTAACACTGGTTTTTATCTATGTCTCTTACAGAAAGAGTTTGTTGTGTGTGATGTATAGTTAGGGTTAGGGTTAGTAAGAAAGAGTTTGTTGTGTTTGGTGTATATAATGCTTTATTTTCCTTAGGGTCTTCTTAGGCGATCATCTTTAGTTACTGTGGTAGTCCAACGAATTCAAATAATTCGTCCCACGAACCCCTCTCTCTGTTGTTGTTTTCAAGTTCTTCCTAGGGGTGATGGTCGATGACCCTATTCGTTGTCTAGAATAGCACCTAGTAGGTTAAGGGGGACAGATGCTTTACCTCCATTAGGTTGGAAAATCTGCCTAGTCAGCAGAAATTATGCTGTTGTGTAATCTAAAAGAATGTTAGTGTGTTTGTTATGAAACATTGAAAGTCGGTTAGAAGATGTGGTAGCTGGTATTCAGGAGTTCACTACGGCAGGCGTGATTTTAAGAAAGGCCGAGTTTATAGCAGACAGTGGTGGTTGCTTGCAGACTTGCTGTTATTGCGGATGTGAAATGCTAAAGTGCGTTAGGAGTGGACACCGTAAGAAATGTTATTTTAGGCAGACTTCGAGAAAAAACCGTTGTATTGTTGAAAGATGGAACAATGAAAGGATAGTGTAGCAGACATTGTGGTATGGAAAGTTGAAGATGGCAACCACGGGAAATGGTTCCGTGATGACGAATACCTAGATGATACAGAAACTATACCAGGTGGAACCATAGACGACCTTACCATAAATGTTGTTAAGTGTCATGGGTGTTTCAATGGAGCACGTATACAGTGGAGGTTTGACGTTCTTGGTGATGTGACCACTTTGTATTAGAAAGAAACCAAGAGTGTGGAGAGATGAGTGATTAGTCTGTATAAGGGTTTCTGTAGCAGATACGCTGAAGTTGGAGCTTTCGGTAATGTAAAATCGAAAAAGTGGTGACATTGATAACGTCTCTTCAGATAAAAGTTCAAGACACGTTTGACATAACTACAGAAGTTACATTTTTTCCTACTTTGGGTACCACCTTTTTTCTTTACTTGGTCGACATAGTTCTTACTTTTCCATAGCTATTTCTTAGACTGGTTGACAGATTTTCCTAGTTTTTATCACTTTGGACGACAAGTTTATAAGTTTGATTGAAATATGTCTGTACTTGGTCAATATTTTTTCACATTTGGTTAATAAAATTTCCTACTTTTCATAAGTTTGGATGTGATATTTATAACTTTGGTCGACATTTTAGTTGTGTTGGCTAATATATTTTCCTAGATTTTTATAAGTTTGGTCGAGCTATTTCTGTATTTGGCCAACATTTTTCCCATTTGGCTAACAAATTTTTTCTACTTTTTATAAGATTGGATGATATATTTATAAGTTTGGTTGAAACATGTCTTTACTTGGACAATATTTTTCACCTTTGATTAACAAAGTTTGCTACTTTTCATAAGTTTGGACCAGATATTTATAAGTTTAGTCAACAGTTTTGTCAATTTGGCTAACAAATTTTCCTACATTTTATAAGTTTGGATGCGCTATTTCTTTACATGGCCACTATTTTTCATCGTTGGCTAACACATTTTCCTGCTTAGGTCGACATATTTTTCTAAGTTTTGTAAGTTTGGTTGAGATATTTCGTAACTCGGCCACTATTTTTCCTACGTTGGGTACCATATTTTCTTATATCAGTCGACATTTTTATAAGTTTGGATGAGATATTTCTTTACTTGGTCAAAAATTTTTCACATTTGGCTAACAAATTTTCCTACTTTTTATAAGTTTGGTGGAGATATTTATAAGTTTGACCGATAATTTTCACATTTAGTTAACAAATTTGCCTACTTTTTATGAGTTTGGACAAGAAATGTCTTTACTTGGTCAATAGTTTTCACCGTTGGCTAACACATTTTCATACATTTTATAAAATTTGGATGCGATATTTCTTTACTGGGCCACTATTTTTCATCTTTGGCTAACCAATTTTCTTACTTTGGTCGACATGTTTTCCTACTTTTTGTAAGTTTGGTCGAGATATTTCATACCTTGACCAATATTTTGCCTAATGTGGGTAACATTTTCTAATAACGGTCGACATATTTATAAGTTTGTCCATCGTTTTGCCTATTGCATTACTTCGGTCGACATATTTCTTGATGTTACTAGTATGTTTTCTTACTTGTTATAAGTTCGGATGAGATATTTCATTACTTGGCCAATGTTTTTCATCTTTGCCTAACAAATTTTCATACATGTTATAAGGTTAAACGAGACATCTATAAGTTTGACCGATACTTTTTCCTATTTGGTTAACATGATTTCTTAGTTGGCCAATATTTTTTTCTCGTTAGGTTAACACATTTTCCTAATTTTTGTAAATGTGGTGTAAATTTTTCTTTACTTGGTCAATATTTTTCTCATTAGGTTAACAAAGTTTCCTAATTTTTATAAGTTTGGATGTATTATTTCTTCACTTGGGCAATATTTTCCCCATTTGGTTATCAACGTTTCCTATATTTTATACGTTTGGTTGAAATATTTCTTTACTTGACCAATATTTGTCCCGTTTGGCTAACATTATTTCCTACTTGGTCGATATTTTTTCCCATTTGTGTAACAATTATGTGTATTAATAATTTTATTATTTAATTAATAATTGTGTCCTACTTTTATAAGTTTGGACGAGATATTTCTTTACTTGACCAATATTTTTTCCTATTTGGGTAAGAAGTTTTCCTACTTTTTATAAGCTTCACCGAGCTATTTCTAAATTCGGCCAACATTTCCCCCCCCCTACTTTTTATAAGTTTGATGGAGATATTTCCTATTTTGGTCAACATTTTCCCCATTTTGGCTGACAAATGTTCCTACCCTTTATAAGATTAGTTGAAATGTTTCTCTCTTTGGTCGATATTTTTTCACATTTTGTTAAAGTTTCTTACTGTTCGTAAGCTTGATGGGGTTATTTATAAATTTGGTCGACATATTTCTGTATTTGGCCAACAATTTTATTACGTTGGTTCACGTAATTTCCTACTTCGGTCGACATGTTTCTTAGTTTGAGCAATATTTTCACCATATGGCTAACAAATTTTCCTATTTTTTATAAATTTGGACGAGACTTTTATAAGTTTGACCGATATTTTTCATATTTGTTTAACAAAATTTCCTACTTTTCATAAGTATTGTTGAGATATTTCTGTATTTTGCCAATAGTTTTCACCTTTGGTTCTCAAATGCTCCTACATTTTATAAGTTTGGCTGCGATATTTATAAGTTTGGTTGAAATATTTCTTTACTTAACCACTATTTTTCATCTTTGGCTAACAAATTCTTCCTACTTTGGTCGACACATTTTCCTACTTTTTTGTAAGTTTAGTCGAGATATTTCTTTACTTGGCAAATATAGTTTCACATTTGGTTAACAAACTTTCCTACTTTTTATAAATTTGGTTGAGATGTTTCTTGTTTTGGGCAACATTTTAATAATTTGTCTAACACATTTTTCTCTTGTTTGAATGTTGAAATGATACATAGAACCTGTACTTTTGTGTGGGTGTGAAACATGGATATGTGCAGACAAGTTGTAAAACAATGGAAATATGTTTCTGGTAAAAGATCCACCGACTCGTATATAGACACCTAGCAATGACTTTTTTCGTACACAGCCGCTGACGAACCGTGTGAGTGTTTTAATAGTTATGAACCAACCCCCGTGCGACCAATGAATCACATCTCCCAGCAACCATCCGGTCACTTAATGACTTTTGCCTATGGCGCCGATGATGTACGCCAGGGACCCGCCAGTGTCTGTGTGTGTATACGTTTGTCTATTCTTGTGATGCGGCCGTACTTGTGTCTTTGATCTTGTGTGTGTGAGTTTTACACATGCCTATAAAGAGACTTGTATCTCTACCAATGCAACCGCTACTATTGCTGTCGGTACAACTACCTCTATTGTTACTACTATTACAACTGTCGTTTCACTACTATTTACCCACTACCATGTCACTAATAGTACTTTCTCCAATAATTTAAGTGGTCACTCGACCATTTGACCACTACTTGACCACCCCTTGACCACTATTGACCACGTCATTACTTATTTTATCATTACCGTTTCACTACACGTACTTTCCTCTAGATTTTAAGTGGTCACTCGCCTACTTGACCACTACTTGACCACAGCTTGACCATTACTTGACCATGTCATCTATCACTTTAACCAACACCGGTTCACTACACGTACTTTCCCTACAATTTAAGTGGTCACTCGACCACTTGACCACTACTTGACCATTATTTGACCATGTCATTAATATTTTACTATCACCGTTTCACTACACGTACTTTCCTCTAAATTTTAAATGCTCACTCGACGACTTGACCACTACTTGACCACCCCTTGACCACGTCATCGATCACTCTATACACTATCGTTTCACTACACATGCTTTCCCCGACAATTTAAGTGGTCTTTCGACCGATTGACCACTAGTTGACCACTACTTGACCACTACTTGACCACGTCATCGATTACTTTAACCACCACCGTTTCACTACATGCACTTTCCTCTAAAATTTTATCACTCAACCACTTGACCAGTACTTGACCACTGCTTGACTACCTCTTGACCACGTCATCGATCACTTTATCCATGACCACCATGTCACTAGATGTACTTTCCCCGACAATTTAAGTGGTCACTCGACCTTTTGACCACTACTTGACCATTACTTGACCACTACTTGACCACCTCTTGACCATCTCTTGATCATCATTATATCGCTACACATCCTTTCCGCTAATATTTTCTCACTTGACCACTTGACCCCTACTTGACCATCTCTTGACCACCTCTTGACCACGTCATCGATCACTTTATCCATCACAATATCACTACAGTCCTTTCCGCTAAAATTTTCTCACTTGACCCCTACTTGACCATCTCTTGACCACTAATACCTGGTACCCACCCCTTACCACCGAATGACACTACACCATATCCATTACAACCGACGATCTTTAGTTTTCAAGGTTTCATTTGTAACACGTGTGCTGCTAGTGAATAAATCACTACGACCATCTACAAAGCACTAATAACCACCCCGTATCAACTAATTTCACTAAGACATACCCACTATTACTACTATCGCCACCGCAGCCATTCCTTCTATTCCTACTAATATACACCGCCACTGTGCTAACAGTTCAAAATATTTTAACACACCACTCACCAACTTTTTTACAACCCGTTACTTAATGACTTTTTGTCCCACCCCGCATACACTCCCTTCTGTTATGAGCCGTCACACCCGCCCGAGATTTTCCCACACTTCGTCGACGTATAACTTCCCGGTACTAGTTTTCAGATTTTCCCACGCTTCCCCGCCAAGAAAAAGCAATTTATAACTTTGTCTATACATGATTTATTAAAATTATTATATACCTTACTTGACTCGTTTGTTTGTTATTTTGAATGTTTTATGTTGTATTTTTTTTATGTTATACACTGCACGTACCTACAATTTAAGGGGTTTTTTTGACCACACCTACTCTGACCACGCCTATTTTTTTAAAACCCGGAGAGTTATCGCCCTTTGCGGCGCAAAAGCGATGTGCGCCGCAAAAATGCGCGTAATTTCCTACTTCTACTCTACTCTCACCCTACCCAGGCCTGGCGCTGTGTCGTTACCCCACTTCAGAACCCGTCAAATATCCTTCACCTTAATCTCACAGTCCTCCTTCCTAGTGACCGGTTATAAGGCTTCTCTGACCATATCTCTAATAGCTCTATCTTGCTGGTCCGTCTATGTTAAAAATTGTGCAAGAAAAGCCTCCCCATTGTCCTGGTCAGTTGTCATAGGTTGGTTGTTATCATAATAAACGGTAGCCTGTGTACCAGACATCGCCTGTCTCTTCATCTGTCGGTGCAGCCTCCAGAAATTACACAATGTCACATACCCACCGACTTCATTGATAAACTGTTCCCACTTCATCCATTTTGCCTCTGCTGCCTGAAGTTTAAAATCCTTCACCTTTACTTTTGTTATATCTATCAGCCTTCTCCAATTCTGTGTCAACTGAATTGTTTGCTCTTCGCACCCTCTGCTAATTTCTTATGGCTGTCGTCTTTTCCCTCCATGAATTCTCCACCTGTGGTGTCCACCATGGTGGTTGGGTGAAGATTCTTCTTGTTGGTGTAGATCTTCACTGCGATCTAAGGCGTCCCTAGGGCGAAGAGTGGATCATAACTGAATGCCCTGCAAGCTCTTATAGCCCTAAATGTGCTAGACTAAGGTATCAGCACAGAACAGGGGATGTGGTCGCTTACATGGTCCCCAGGAACACTCCATTTTATGTCTGATGCCACCTCTTAGAATACAAGTGCCAGGTCGATGGCCGTGTCAGGGTCCCCCGGTCTCATTGCTAGCCTAGTGGATGTCCCGTCATTTAAACAGACAACATCCGTCTCAAGCAAGGCCTCATCAAGAATAGTGCCTTGTCTGTTCTCTCCCGACCTGTCCCACTCCTTGGCGCGGGAATTTACACTTTCCCCACTTACACACACACACACACACACACACACACACACACACACACACACACATTTTCCCCGCGTTTCCATCCTGTTTCAGGATATTGCGGTCAACATCAGCATCTTTCAGCTGTATATTGATTCCTAGGCTAGATTACGCTCATCAGCACGCCACGACTTTCTGAGCGACGGCTCCATGTTCTCATAAGTCACTGGCGCGACTCGAACCGCTTCCAATTTTCATGCGCTCACGTCAACCAAGAGAGTATTCGGGGTTACGGAGAAAGCTGCTAACTCCTCGACCAGGGAGATATATATATATATAGGTTCCAGCTATCTGCAACTCTGCACCTCTATACTTTTCCTGACTCCACCCACACATATCCAGTATCGAATGCTATATTGTAAACCATCCTTGACCACCAGAGCCTGTTCATGTCTTCCCTGCTCGGGTGGATTAATGTACCATGTATAGACAGGGCACTTAAAAGAATTTGTGATCAGTTCTTGTAACATCAGGACAACAAAATCATAGACCATTTTCTCCGATATTGGTCCTAGATGCTTTGTACTACGGCAATTCCAATACCCAACCCGTACACTTTTTAGTCCCAAACGATACGTTTTCCTCCTACCCCTTCTGGCTCCAGTCCTCTTCTTGCTCTCCCCCTCCCTCTCCCCTACCTCTTCTTCTCCCCTTCATTTGCTCCCCGCTGGCTGTTTTTAAAGGTATCGAACACAAAGCACGTACTCCGTTGCTTTGGCGATAATTCTTTTTATTTTCCATAGTTGGTTTGATTTGGAGACGGGAACTAACCGGTAGAGCCTGCCTGCTGGGGAAGGGGCAGGGGATGTCCCTCAGGAGTCCATACGCCTGGCACCGCCCCGCCGCATACTAGACGTTCCACGTTCATGACCAGCTCACCTGTGAACACTGTAGATACATGTATATGGGGAACAAAACTCATATCAAACAATATCTATCAAATAGTACATAATACAATACATAGCTAAAGTCACTACACAACACTGTGTTAGTGCGTGAAAAAAGCCCAGATGGCAGCGTCGGTGTCGCTTTTCTCTTCCAATGACCGCCACAAACTGTTCCCAAGCTACATATCTACCTCGATCGATATACATGGAACACACTTCAGCTGCCAGAGGTCATGTTGAGCAACTGTCCGGTCTTTCTCCTGTTGGTAAAACCCCATCTCCACAAATGCCGCAGAGTCCATTCAATTCTCACCACTGTGTCGTGTTGGCGATCTCCTGAGCAACCGAAGTTAGTCTTCTGAGACGAGGTCAGAAAAAGTCGCCTGAAAGCCCCATGTGACTGTGAGTAACCAGCTGACGCATCACTTTCTGCACTTTTGTTGTCTTCAGTTCTATAAAAATTGCATGAGCTCTTTCATAGCCAGAAGCTTGCACCTCACAAAAGTGGGCGCAACCATACCAACTATAAGTTGAAAGCTGCTTGCTAGACCTTACATATCATCATGGGAATGTAATAGACATCCGGGCGTATCTTTGGGTCTGTGTACGTATCCAGAATTGTATCATCAGCACTGAAGGTAGATTTCATCGCTCTTGGAGTCACCATCCACAGCCATTGGGGCACGACAACACGGTGAGATGTAATCTGATATCTGTGCTATAAGCTGCTGTAAGCCTACATATCTACCCCCAACGACATACACGGATCACACTTCAGCTGCCAGAGCTCATTCAATGGTGAAATTGTCCATGTATGTTGCCACTGTGTTGGCATCCACTAGGAATTCATACGTATTACAACAGATGTTTCCTGCGTTACCCCTTGCTACTATGAAGCTCACAAACGTACTTAAGTGTTTCGGATACGGCCTAAACCATATTGTCCTATGTGGATGTGACGGCCTCAATATAAGATGTGACTGCCTCAATATAAGAGAGGTATCCTGTAAATCATCATGACAAGTGGCCTCATTCTCATTTGTCAAGAAATCAGGACCGCTTCCGTCCAGTCCGTGAACGCCACATTCACAAACTGACACCCAGGACCAAAGCAAACCGTCTCAAATGGGGCATCAGAAGGGCAGCTTCCATTCTCATGGTTACAGATGTAATTGTAACAATGACATTGTATTTTGTGACATACGCCTACACCTTTGTCCAAACCATTCATTGTTGTTTTTTGCGATCGCTCGCTTTGAACTCAAGCGTAGTCTATACACACTATTTATAGTTGTGATGGACTGAACTTTTGCGTGTGAATTAGCTTTACCTATTAACAGTGTCCCTTGCCATCAGGCGAACCCATTCCGACTTCAGAGGTAGTTGTAATTTACGTCCCTAAGTCAAGGACGATAGGTCAACATTTTAGTCCAGCTGTCCGGTGTAGGGGTTAAACCGCTACCTCGGCATCAGCACATCGGATGTTTAAGAACACGCGTTCTTGCCCATTCGGCCATGCTGGCCTGCATTCATTGTTACTATCTTGGTGTGTTGCTATCGGAAACATAACTGTCATAATGTAGATAGATGAGCACCAAACGAAGCAGTGAAGACATCAGTAATCTGGTTTACTTCATACGTTAGGCTCTGTAGTACTGAGACAACGATATGATAATGCTTGGGTAAATACACAACAAATTCTGTTGTGTTGTAGTGTTGTGGCAGACACAACAACGTATAGTTATGTGTAAAGAATCTGTTGCAACACCTTCTGCTTGAAATTGTCATTGTTCTTAAAATATTTCCTGACAGATTAGGCATCTTACCTTCCGGTGTAAACAGAAAGTCATTGATCACTTGAAATTGTTTAGGAAAAATACCCCTTTCGGAACAATAAACAATGTTCGGCCTAACAGACGAAAAGGCTTCTCACCATCTGCAGCCCCCCCCCCCCCCACCCCCACCCCCACCCCCGGACGGTGAGATGAATAATATGAATAAATAATGTCGTTTGTCTTTTTCTTAAAGTCATATATAATGTTCTACTTTCACTTATAAATGTCATGGCAGAGTAGACTAGGCCCTAAGCCTTGGTCCGCAACTGGTCTAGGATGGAAACTCCGACAAGTGGACAGCTAGAGTATTGCTATGGCGATCCGGCAGTTTCTGTAGCTTATCTTGTTCCAGGTATATTAGTTTACCTATTCTCTGGGGAAACAAACTAGTCAGGCTGAGAGATGGATCATGCCGCAGGCTTTGTGCTATGGAGAGGTATATATAACTTCATCCATTGTCTGTTTGTAGTTATTAGGCCTTGGTTTTTTAGCACAATGTAAAACATTATCATCTGTCATAACGGCAAGGTGCCATTACTTTTATTAGCCTAGGTGACCGTGTCATATAGTCTGGCAGTCCAAGGTATTCGCAACATTGTTTAAGGACTGGTGGTTCCCCCAGAGGCAAAAGCCACCGCATGAGGTCCCCACGTCCCCCTGTTTTTGTTGTGGGCCCTTTAGTCTCACTATGTTTCTTTCGACGTTTGGTGCAGGAGAGCCTGGCATATGATACCACAATATCTAGCTTAAGAATGGAGGTGGAGGCGGTCAGTGCAGCTTTCCGCTGGATGGAGAATACGATACACACACATCGTGATTGTAACTGACTCAGAAAGCATGATGAGTAGGGTGAGGACAGGCAAGCTTCGTGCAGAGTGGCTTGCTTTGCTTCAAGTCACGCGTGACAAGCATCGTCTGGATCTTTTCTCCGGGGCATGCTGGTGTGCTGGGGAATAAACAGGCGGACAGATTGTCTGGCTCTGCAAAACTTGGTGGAGTATTGATGCATGATAAAGCAGACGTGGTTGCGGCCTTGTGGGAGCACGTGTACACCTCGGAGGGGCAAATGGATCACCATGGTCTGGCAAGAATGCGATAGCCAGGGATGACGAGGGGATCTGGCCGACGATCGACGCTCAAAGGAAAGGCGAGACGGACATATAATCAGATTACTACTGGTACTATTAGTGTTGGAACTCTTCGCTGGCTGCTGAGGATGGGGACGGAGTGCTTATGGGAATGTCCCGGATGCTGTTATGTCGGTTCCTAAATCAATCAATCAATTAATCTGTGTTCCTTTCAGCCCATAGTGATCCACAGAGACCCATTGCCAGTGTTAGTGGACGGTCAGTTGAGTTATGAAGTTGGTGACGTCTCCTTACTTTAGCCAGGCAAAGCGCAGATAACATTCGTCTCAGGAAATTTTTTTTTTTTTTTTGCGTATCCTTTACAGGACTTAGCTGTCAACAGCAGCATCCTTCAGCTGTCTGTTGATCTCTTGGCAAGATTACGCTCAGTAGTTTGCCATTGCTTTCTGAGCGGCCGGCTCTGTTATCCCGCAAGTCACCAGCGGGGGTCGAACCGCTGCCAGCTCTCGCCCGCTTACGAGACTCTGCGTGATAAACGGGATTACGGAGAAAGTGTTGTAACCCTTCGGCCAGAGAGACCGGCCTCAGGAAATAGGCAGCTTTTATTTTATTTTTTTGCATATCCTTTACAGGACATCGCTGTCAACATCAGCATCTTTCAGCTGTATGTTGATTTCTTGGCAAGATTACGCTCAGTAGTTTGCCATTGCTTTCTGAGTGGCCGGCTCATTATCCCGCAAGTCACGAGCGCGGGTCGAACCGCTTCCAGTTCTCGCCTCGCTGCGAGACCCTGCGTGGATAAACGGGATTACTTAGAAAGTGGCGTAACCCCTCAGCCAGAGAGACCGGCAATAGGACAGCTTTTTGTTTTTTGCATATCTTTACAGGACATCGCTGTCAACACCAGCATCTTTTAGCTGTATTTTGATTTCTTGGCAATATTACGCTCAGTAGTTTGCATTGCTTTCTGAGCGGCCGGCTCACATACCCCGTAAGTTACCGATGCGATTCGAACCACTGCTGATTCTCACCGTCATCACGTTACCGACGAGAGTATACGAGATTACGGAGAAAAGTCATAACCTCTAAGCCACGAAGCCGGCAATAGGCAGCTAGTCATGATAAATATAAAATTTTAAAAATCAACCAGCAAAAGAAGATTTGTAGCATATGTGGTCTCTTGTACACATTACGATCATCGCATATACTATTGATTTTGTGTGCTGCGTTGTGATTCTCCTTGGATGCTATGTGAGAAGAGACGTAATCATTTCATTAGTATCAGGGTGTGCAGTGAATAGGATCCTTTAGAGCGCCAAAGAAACTCAGGCAAGCCACAAATCTCAGATGAACAGAACCTCTGATTGATAAAGTCGAATAACTCCGCCAAAGGACTTATACCACGAGTAGCGTCCCGTGTTATTGATTTGGGCAATGAATATAATTACAGTTGACGGTGGGAAGAAGATGTTAATTCTCATTGGTTGTCTGCACTAAGTAAGTAAATTGAAGGGCAATTTCACACTCCTTAAGGCGCATTGAACATATGGTGCTAGACACATTTTTATAGATCAAACGGCACTCGCTGAGTGATCTGGAAGAATAATGCGATCACCTTTATTTTCCAAGAAATTTAATGGTGCGGATGTTAAGCTGGGTCAATCAGGAAACCCAGGTCTATTTAAAATCTGCCCCGCGGAGGATTCGAACTCATGACTGTCGGGCAGACAGATGAGAGTATTGCCACTTCGGTACTGTCGCTTCTTGTACTTAGTACAATTCATAATCTGTCAAGCGTTTAGAACTACTAGACTGGGTCTCTTAGAATAAATATGCATAGGCTCACATATGTGATAAACAACAAATGATTCACATAAAAACAAACATTTTGAACAGGAAGCAATATATTTCTATTGATAACCAGAGTAAAACAAGTACAGTATAAAGAAAAACATGGCTCCACCTCAACGACAACGCGAAAAGAAGAAAGCCGTTACCAATGAGGTCATTACCAAAGAATGTACAATTCACACGCACAATAGGGTCTTTGGGGTTGGCTTCAAAAAGAGGACTCCACGTGCCATCAAGGAAATTCGCAAATTTGCTGGGGAAAATTGATGGGGACCCCTGATGTGCGTATTGATATTCGTCCGAACAAACATATTTGGTATCAGGATATTATATACGTCCGACTCAGGCTTAGAGTTCGTCTGGCTCGCAAACGTAATGAAAATGAAGACTCCACACATAGATTGTACAAATGAAATGAAAAAATCAAATGACAACAGATCATCAATGTTGATAATGAATAAAGAATGAAACATTTTTCTGACACCAAAAAAGTGTGATATACAACAGATAGCTCCATCCATCCATCATGTGCCATGCCGATAAGCGTGGGTGGTCATGTTCTGCCATATCACTCGATCACCAGAGTCGTGAATCAGCTCTGTGTTCTTATCTCGACCATGCCACGTCGCCAAGCCATCCAGGTATTTACTTCTCGGTCTTCCCCTTAGTCTCTTCCCTTCGATCTTGTCGGTCGTCACCAAGTTTACCAAGTCATTTCTCCTTGTCAAAATCTCCAATAAGTATTTAGAGAGTTAATAAGAGTTAAGACAAAGTCTAGTAGGGAGACACCAGACAGGAGAGACACCAGCGCTATAAATAGCTTCACAAGGGGACACATTGGTGTCAACCAAGGGAGCATTAAGGACAGTTGAGCGAGGGCTTCCCCAAGCCATTGGGAAGCTTGGCCTTACGAGTAACCGTGGAGTACCCGGTTACTCAAGTTAACGAGCCAGCGTGCTAGGTCACTATGCACGCAAGTCTCGCTAATGCACGGAGGACACAGCGTCCGTGCTTGACCACGCAATGTGTAGCGTGAGGACAGACCAGACTGGAGACGATTAGAGAGTAGACGTGTTCTTTACAAATGCTATATATTTCTAGACAATAGTTAATATTAGGCTTTAGATTCAGTTAGTGATTACTAGTATCATTCTCACCACTTCATTACCTCCATGTAACGTACCATGTTGTTTAATGTCAATGATATATGCCGCTCGCAGAGCTTATGAATCACCAGCTCTAAATAAATTGCATTCCTTTTGCAAATGACACGAGTTGTTATTTCGTGCGGTGCAAAAGTAGGGGAGTCCTGAAAGACCTGTCGCAAGCAAGTTGCTGACAGGCAGGACCCCAATTGGTGTCAGAAGTCCCTGAACCAACGTCAACAGGCTATTGGTATCAGAAATTCCTGAACCAGCGTCAACAAGCACCTTTCGACATCATTTCTGTGTTAAAATATCTGAAAGTAATGTAAATTTTTTTTGCATACAATGGCATAAATAATTTTCTTTTGTGAATTATTACGATCATACCATTTGTGGAGCTTGAACCACAATGAAGGAAAGTTAAATTGAAAATTGTGAGATTCTACGAAAATTGAAGAAAGTGTGTTATTCTACGGAAAGTAATGAAAATGTATACAATCATCAGTTTATATTGTCAAGCAAACCATCGTGTACATTTCATTTTGTGTGATACAGCCATCAATGTCACCATTCATCTTATTCAGTAAATATTTGTGCAAAATAAGTTTATTTTGTACAAAGTACATAGATTAGCTACTGAACGGAAGCCTTAGAACGAAGTTATACCAAACTAGATAGAAAGTGAAGACAAGACGACATTGACTGTCATACGACGAATCATCTTACGAATCATGACAATCATTCAGACTATCATAACATTCATTCATTAACACCATTTATCATTATCAAATCACATTTTTTCATTCATCAGCCGCATGAAAGATAAACATGTATTTACAACATATGCATGTGTCTAAATTATTGATGCTCTACTAAACAGAAGCATCCATTGTGTTCTCAAGTCAATCATTTTGTGAGTGTGGAAGACAGCGGTGGAACATCCCATGAACTGTATTTTCCAAAGAATTAGATGAGTATATTTTCAGAATATTTTGGTATGCTCTAAATTAATCATGCATCTTCTTTTTCAGTAAAGATGTATATTACTAACACATAACTACAAACCATTGTGAAAATATTACTGTGATATCATTTTGAACTAACATAAAGCCACAAAATGGCGTCACTAAGTGATTGTATCCAGGCAGGCAAAGAAATGGGCCACACTGGAGAGAAATTAGAAAAGTGGGCGGATCAAAAATATAAAGAAGAAATAGCTCGACAGAGAGACGAAAGAGCATTAGAAAGGCAGCATCAAAAAGAAATGAAAGAAGTCGAGGAGGCTACCAAACAGAAACAGTTAGATTTAGATCAAGCCACCAAACACAAACAGTTAGAGTTAGATCAAGCCACCCAACAGAAACAATTAGAGTTAGATCATGCCACCAAACAAAAGCAGATACAAGTAGACTCAGAAACTAAATTAAAGATGAAAGAAATGGAGGTAGATTCAAACATACAAATAGCCTCTAGCAAACAAA
The DNA here is from genome assembly GCA_014155875.1 of Cepaea nemoralis. Lineage (NCBI taxonomy): Eukaryota > Metazoa > Mollusca > Gastropoda > Stylommatophora > Helicidae > Cepaea > Cepaea nemoralis. The sequence continues at coordinate 592,787 of JACEFZ010027829.1, read as the reverse complement.
AGAGCCAAGAAGAACAGAACAAGTTTAGTAAGTATAAAGGCCTTATCAAACCATATAGCGTAAGGGATTCAATTAGTGCATGGACTGAGAATATAGAATTCCAACTAAAGACTCAGAAAATACCTTTGGATGACTGGGCAATGATCTACATGAGAAACCTCAGTGGGGAGCCTTTAAAAGTAATAGAATCTATACCTACAGAGCTAAGGAACAATTATAAGTACATTCACGATAGGATTATGCAACACTTTCTTTTAGACGCCACTGGGTACCAAATTCAGTTCTCCCAAATTAAGGCAACTGAAACCTTCTTAGAATACATCGCTAATGTGCAAAGCACATTTAAAAAATGGACTAGGGCGGCGAAAGTGGGCAACAACTATGAAAAATTAGAAGATCTTATGGTAATGGACAAGGTGATATCTACCGTTCCTACCCCTTTTGCGAAGTTTCTCCAACAATCAGATATTGAATCCATTCAGCAATTAGAAAAACGGGGGTCGGCATATTTTTCGTCTAATCGTGACATATTTAAGTCTACAACACATGATACAGAAATCACTGCTTTTGCAAACAAGGTACCTGATAGATCTTACAAGCAGAAAGATTATCGTAAGAAAGACCAACCATACCAGAAGCCACCTCGATGTGGATATTGTAGTTTGTTTCATCCTAGCTACTCTATGTGTGATAAAAACCCAGCATATCCCGCACACTTAGAAGCAGTGTTAAAGAAGCAAGAAAGTAGAAGAACGTCATTTAAACGTGCTGTTAAATGTTACTTTTGTTCCAGCTATGGCCACTATAGTAGTAAGTGTCTTGGTAGGCAACGAATGAAGGCAAATAATGCTGCACTCATCGATACGTCATCAGACGATGAGAGTGACATTGATTCGGAACTTGTAAATGTGTTACCAGCGAGTGAATGTGAGAGTGTGGCAGTGGTAACAGACATATTAGACTTTAAGAAATGTGACATATGTCACCAGTTTCATGCGGATGGTAAATTGAAATGTGGGCACGTAATACCATGTTCCAGTGAAGATGCTAACGCAGCTAGTGCCTCCAGAGGTAAACTGAAGTTCTACGATGCACTGGTCAATGATCAACCATGCCAATGTTTAATCGATAGCGGGAGCACTCTACTTGGTTTAAGGAAAGAACTAGTTAGACCAGAAAATTACACGGGTGAATTTGTCAAATGCCGTACTTTCTCTGGAACCATTGAGAAATATCCACTGGCAAAAGTACATATCAATACCCCGTTCCTTACCGGCACATTTACTTGCGCAATCCTGCAAGATCCATGCACGGATCTTATTTTAGGCTGCCTAGATTCATTGAAACAATGTACAGACGACGACATAAGAGCCTGGAAACATACAAACATGGCTAATGCTGTAACAAGGTCAGATACACAAACACACTATACTGACTTACAAAATGAAATGCTACAGCTATTAACACCCAGCGGTGCCGATACCAACATTACTCGAGAGAAATCTATCGAGGCACAAAGCACCGACCATACTATCGCACCTTATTTTAAATTGTTAGGTGAGCGAGCGAAAGTAACTAAAAATGCATCTTGGTATTTTAGAAAACATAACGGAATTCTCATGCGTTATTACACAAATAATAACCATGAAATTCAGCAGACGGTGTTACCTGTAAAATACCGACAAAATGTGCTAAAGATCGCACATGAGTCACCGTTTGCTGGACATTTGGCCTATGACAAAACGAGAGCCAGAATTTTGTCACACTTCTACTGGCCTAAATTCTGTACTGATATAAAATTTTTCTGTCGTTCATGTACTATTTGTCAACATCTTGTACGAAAGGGAAAGCATGTGACGGCCGAAGTTCAACGGTCATTATTAGCATCTAGACCATTTGAGTGTGTAGCGGTCGATATTGTTGGACCCCTAAATCAGGTGTCAAGCAAAGGAAACCGATTCATACTTACTCTCGTGGATCTATGCACCAGGTGGATCGAAGCTATTCCACTAAAATACATCACCTCCAAAGATGTGGCAAATGTATTTTTGCACTTATTTTCTCGTTTTGGCTTCCCACGATCTATTCTATCGGATCGGGTAACGCAGTTTATTTCGGCTGCTACGCAAGCCTTAACAAAATTGTTAGGAATAGAGCAGCATTTCTGTACCCCGTACCACCCAATGAGCAACGGGATCATAGAGAAAATTAACGGGGATCTCAAACACATGCTGGCTAAAGTAACAGCGGAGAACCCATCTGATTGGGACACACTACTGCCAGCAGTGCTATTTGCCCATAGAGAAATTCCGCACTCGAGTACGGGTTTCTCACCTTTTGAATTAGTTTATGGGGCGAACCCTCGAGGACCCCTAACCATTTACCATCAGCTAATTACTAGCTTACCAGAAAATCCAACAGCAGTAACACCGTATGAGATGGTAACAGAGACACGCGATAGAATAATGAAAGCGTGTGTAATGGCCAAGGCATCTTTGGAGAGGAAAGGACAGATGTACCGCGACTATGCAAATAAGGGTGCTAAAACTATACACCTTGAACCAAATCAGAAGGTTTTGCTTCTACTACCTGATAAACGTAATTTGTTACTAACATCTTGGCAAGGTCCATTCAACGTTGAACGCAAAATATCAGATGTCGATTATGAAATATCGATAAAAGGAAAATTAAAGATATTTCATATCAACATGCTGAAACCATACTTTCTCACGACAAGAACCACAGACAGACGAACAAGATGCACCACACCAAGTAATCGGACGACAGACGTACACAACACAACTACACTAGGTAGGGCGACACACGATAGCGACATCGCAAACACACTTAGCCAGGTAACAGCACACGCAGCTAGTACCACAACAGTACTGAACGAGACAGATGAGGACGAAATGGAATTACCAGTCCCTACTGTAGACACGACTGGGACCATCGACAGCATAAAGATAGAAACCAAACTTACAGACGAGCAACGACGACAAATGAGAGAGTGAGCTAGTGACGGAATACAGAGACATTTTCTCCGACATCCCAGGAAAGACAGACAGAATAGAACATACTATTATTCTGACTGACAACACCCCAATCAAGTGTCGACCTTATTCCATCCCTCTAAACTATAGGTCTAACCTCGACAAAGAACTACTATCTCTTGAGTCGAGTGGAATTATTCAGAAATCTCAGTCAGAGTATTCTTTCCCTATCGTCCTTGTCGCCAAAAAGGACTCAACTATTCGACTCTGCGTCGATTATCGGCGTTTAAACAAAATAACCAAAATTGATGCTGAACCAATTCCAGCATGCGAGGATTTGATCCTGGATATGTCTTCATCTCGCATATTTAGCAAGCTTGACCTCACGAAAGGTTACTGGCAAGTCCCGATGCAATTAAATTCGATTCCTTTAACAGCTTTCTCCACTCCTTTAGGACTATATGAGTGGCGCTTTCTTCCTTTTGGCCTTCGTAACGCTCCAGCAACTTTCGTCCGTCTAACTAGGGATCTTCTCCATGGGATGACCAATGTTTCTACATACATAGATGACATATGTATTCATACAGAAGACTGGACAATCACACCTACAGAAACTACGACAAGTCTTCGACAGGTTGCGAGTATTTGGGCTTACAGTCAAGCCTACTAAAGTAGAGTTGGGCATGGAACAGATTGACTTCCTAGGTCATACCATCTGCAGGGGCCAATTAAGAACAGATGACAGAATCGTGACCAAGATTCTAAATTTGACGATGCCAACGACCAAGAAACAGGTCCGAAGTTTACTGGGTCTTGTAAATTACTATAGTAAATTTATTCCAAATCTGGCGGAAATCACCAGTGTTTTTTCTAACATCTTAAAAGCTTCGGCTAAATTATCTGTACAAGATGCAGGATTAATTAGCGCGTTATCAAAACTGAAATACCTATTTAGCGTTCCACCTATCCTGCGTTTGCCTAATCAAAACCTTACCTATTTTTTACGTACAGATGCGAGTGCTATCTCCATATCGGGTGTACTAGGACAGTTCTACGAAGGGAAGTTCCACCCAGTAATGTACGTAAGTCGCAAGATTACCCCAGCTGAATCCAAATACTCAGCATCAGAATTGGAGGGCCTCAGCTTAATCTATTGTGTTAAGAAATTTCATAGATTTTTGGCAGGAGCACAGTTTGTGATCGAAACCGACAATTCTCCGTTGTCTGTGATGCAGTCTGGCATTCCCCAGAACAACAGAGTCTACAGATGGGCTTTGATTCTGCAGAACTATGCATTTACCATCCAGCATTTAAAGGGGAGATTGAACTCTGTGGCGGACATTTTGAGTCGACCGTCAACCATTGAAATACCTGATATTCAGGAAGAGATCGACCAGAGATCACCAGAAACAGTGACACTGTAAATGTTAAGTAAATCAGTGCCGTATGTGGTGAATAAGTTACACTGTAAGTGCGTTATCATCGCCAAACATGTAAACTGTGTAAAGGTAACAGTGCCATTAAGAGTGAAACGAACAGACGCATAAGTAATATGTCTGCAGCGCTGACACACACATAAGCTATATTAACGTTGAAGTGTTAGCTATGAACCTACATAAGTTAGTAGGGAACTATATTTATACACTATCCTTGAAGGAGAGCATATAAGACTTTGGCGAAATGAACTATGTTAGAGAATAGTCTACAAAGAACATTGCTCCATCTTCACACCTGAAAGGAGGACATCAGTTAGTGTAATTAGATATAGAAATGTAACTGTGATATATATATATATATATATATATATATATATATATATATATATATATATATATATATATATATATATATATATATATATATATATATATATATATATATTGTTTTATTAACAGTACACATAACTTCATTTTTCTATGAATAATTGAATTGCAAAATGTTTAAATGCATATATAACTTTATTTATGTCATGTGGTAGTTAGAAATCACCATCATTTAGTTAATAACCCATTTAATGTAACACCAATAAGAGAAGTACAATTGTTAGATATTACATTACGTTATCACCGCATAATCATAATCAATTATAAATTCATTTATCTGAAATATCATTTCTAAACTAACCCAACCATTTAGGAATTAACATCATTTCATTTACCAATAACACTTTAAGGTAGTTAACTCAATTCTCTTAAATGTAATTATTTAGTTAGATTATTTCCCTTAGGATAATTTAAAACAGCACACCAAATCATGTTAGTTAGTATTACAGGATCGGTAACTAACCATCCTCACAACCTTGTATATTTTGTATAGACATGACACGTGCAAACAAACCGCACAGTCATTTGGCGTGAATACCTCTTTAATTCAGCCAATCATTTATTGTAAATATGAAATGTTCATTTATTTGATGCTATGAACCATACTTTAATGACGATTGAATGTTTTAGCAAAGTGAGAGTATGAAAGTGGATGAAAGATGTATAAATGAGAGGAAAGAATGTGAAATGGAGTAAACATTGAAAGAAAGAGAGAGAGAGAGAGAGAGAGAGAGAGAGAGAGAGAGAGAGAGAGAGAGAGAGAGAGAGAGAGAGAGAGAGGTAGCGGCAAATTTTTTGTTCACCGCTGGAAACGTCTTGTTATGACTTGTCTGTGTCAATCTGTGTAACCAATGTGTTGTCAAGTTTTTATGTGTGTTGCTGCCATACTTTAGTAGATTAGATAGGGAATATACTTTGAGCATCTTGAAGCGGAGTTGTGGTCATAAATAATAATAACAAACATTTGTAACCACAATAAACCGATTTACGGCGCTCGAAGGAATACAAACACTTAATATAGTAACGCATACACATGTTAGCTAAGTTAAGTACACTGTAGTTTATTAGAAAACACGCAAACAAACAGGAAAACAAACACATAAAAGTTGCACACACCATTTGTTTCAAAGAACAGCAACTTAAATTCAGGGGACACAATAACTTCTTAAAAACCTTAATGTAACATTGAAAATATCTTTTCACGAGCGGAAGCGAGAAGGTGAAGGGTAGAACTGTATGTATACGAGTTGGAGTGATATTAATGGGAACATGAACATTTTATGCTCATGTGTTGTACTCATAACAGAGTCAACTTGTATTGGGTTGTCATTTCGGGCAATATGAGGACAGGTCAAAAAGACATAAGTCAAGGACGGAAGTCAGAAGACAGAGGGTCATAAGACGGAAGTCAGGACATAAGTCATAAGACAACGGATCCGGTTCAAAACAATTCTCAAAGATGTCTATAACCAACTATACTGATACGAGGGCTACTCAATTAGCCGAGTGAAGAAATAGAACAGTGTGAGTAAGGGAAGAAGAGAGTTGTTCTATCCCCAAACGAGAGATTTATAACTTATTGGATCTTTGACAAAATTGGACAGCCAATTTTTCTTTGTGACCATAAGTGTTACATACATGAGTTAAAGGGGTGTAACACTTCACAGAAGGGAGGGGAGCCTGTCAAAATCTCCAATAAGTAGTTAGAGAGTTAATAAGAGTTAAGACAGAGTCTAGTAGGGAGACACCAGACAGGAGAGACACCAGCGCTATAAATAGCTTCACTAAGGGGACACATTGGTGTCAACCAAGGGAGCAGTAAGGACAGTTGAGCGAGGGCTTCCCCAAGCCATTGGGAAGCTTGGCCTTACGAGTAACCGTGGAGTACCCGGTTACTCAAGTGAACGAGCCAGCGTGCTGGGGCAGCTATGCACGCAAGTCTCGCTAATGCACGGAGGACACAGCGTCCGTGCTTGACCACGCAATGTGTAGCGTGAGGACAGACCGGACTGGAGACGATTAGAGAGTAGACGTGTTCTTTACCAAGGCTATAGATTTCTAGACAATAGTTAATGTTAGGCTTTAGATGCAGTTAGTGATTACTATTATCATTCTCACCACTTCATTACATCCATTTAACGTACCATGTTATTTAATGTCAAATGATGTATGCCGCTCGCAGAGCTTATAAATTACCAGCTCTAAATAAATTGCATTCCTTTTGCAAATGACACTAGTTGTTATTTCGTGCGATGCAAAAGTAGGGGAGTCCTGAAAGACCTGTCGCAAGCAAGTCGCTGACAGTCGACCGTGATGCAATGGACAACCGATGACTTCATAAGTTTTGTACGTTACACTGTATTCGACGCCATTTTGCCTTGTCGTTGCCTTTTAAGTGTCGTATCGTTGTTTGCTCGTAATGGGCATGCTGTCGCTTTGAGAAATGATCGATATCTCACAATGAGCCTTTTCGCGGCACTGGAGACACTATCAATAAGATGATAGAGTGGTGGGTTATGACGTCATCACCTCTTAGAACTACAAAAGACATATATTTCAGTAACACCTTACATGGCATACACCACAAACTAGCTTTATACTACATACGATATACAAATACTTAGTGAAACAACAAGCACCCTCGCTATTCTACTACTCCTACTATTATCACCACCACCACCACCACCACCACCACCACCACCGCCACCGCCGCCGCCGCTACTACTACTACTACTACTACTGCTGCTGCTGCTGCTGCTGCTACTACTACTACTACTACTACCACTGCTACTACCAATACTACTACTACTACTACTACTACTACTACTACTACTACTACTACTACTACTACTATTACCAATATTATTACTATTTGTATCCATGGTGTCGGAGATCATAGTTTATTGATTGTCATACTGACCAATGTCAGGCGATAAATCTCTTGCTGATGCTAATGACTATAACTACTGGTCCTATTGGTACTACGACTACCACCATTACATGAAGGTAATGCCGTTAATTGGGGATTTCTGTAGTGTGAGTCAACCCCGGAATTGTTCAATGGTGTTGGAGATCGCAATGTGTGGGTGGTACGTCCGTTGGTAAGACACGTGATGATGATGATAATTAGTACTATTGTTGGTATTGCTACTACTACTACTACTACCATTACAAATACCACCTAAAATGGCCCTTGATGATGATGACTAATATTACTACGAAACAACTCTACTATTATTACTATACAACCACGCCAATTGTAGACAATAGCGATAAACGTATTAGAACCTACTCGCCCTGATCAGCGCCATCCTTCCCACAGCAGACAGTTTGATACTTCATGACTGAGACACCCCAACCTCTAGACCTAACAACTTGACCACCTCTTGATCATCACCATGTCACTACACCTACTCTCCTCTGCAATTTATGTGGTCACTCGACCACTTGACCACCGCTTGACCACTACTTGACCACATCTTGATCATCATCGTGTCACTACACGTACTCTCCCCATCAATTTAAGGGGTAACTTGACCACTTGACCACCCCTTGACCACTCCTTGACCACTACTTGACCACCTCTTGATCATCACTGCATCACAAGACACACTCTCCTCTACAATTTTAGGGTTATTTGACCGCTTGACCACCACTTGACCACTACTTGACCACCTCTTGATCATCACCGTGTCACTACAGTACTCTCCCAACAATTTAAGGGGTCATTTAACCACTTGACCACCCCTTGACCATTACTTAACCGCTACTTGACCACCTCTTGATCATCACCACATCACAAGACGCACTCTCCTCTACAATTTAAGTGGTCACTTGACCACGTGACCACTGCTTGACTACTACTTGACCACCACTTGACCACGTCAGAGATCGTTTTAAACACCACCATGTCACTACACGTAACTTCCTCTACAATTTAAGGGTCACTTGACCACCTTGGCCACCACTTGGACCACCGCCTGACCACCTCATGATCATCACCATATCACTACACCTACTTTCCCCGACAATTTAAGTGGTCACTCGACACTTACCACTCTTGACAACTGCTGACCACCACTTGCCCATGCCATTGACACTTTAACCACCACCATATCACTACACGTACTCTCCCCTACAATTTAAAGGATTACTTGACCACCCCTTGACCGCTTGACCACCTCTTGACCACCTCTTGACCACCACTTGAGCACGTCATCGCACACCCTTACCTATAATTTAAGGGGTCACTTGACTATGTTTTTCCCCCCCTTTTTTTTTCTTCTTTTCTATATATGTTTTTTTTTTAAATTATTATGTACCTTACTTTAATCGTAAGTTTATAACATGTTGTTTTATGTCGTACCTACAATTACTTGACCACGCACGCCCCCTCTGACCACCACACCCACTCTGATGAGTCACTTCGCAACGCCACCTCTGACCCACGCCTTCTTAAAAAACGCGAGGAGTTATCGCCCTTTGTGGAGGTATCTATAAGACTCCACCTCCACCTCCACAAAAACGGTTATCCTTTCCTCCTTCTACACTACTCACGTTGTGCAGCTCGTCTTATTTATGCCTCAACTGCTTCTTATGGATTAAGTGCGTTGCACAACTGGTCTTATTTATTATTCAACTGCTTCTTCTGGAGAGATCACGTTGCGCAAATGTTCTTATTTATGCATCAACTGCTTGTTGATGAGTGAGCAAGTTGTGCAACTGGTCTAATTTATGCGTCATCTGCTTGTTCTAGAGCGAGCACGTTGCGAAACTGGTCTTATTTATGCCTCAACTACTTGTTCTGGAGTGAGCACGTTGCGAAACTTGTCTTATTTATACCTCAACTGCTTGCTCTGGAGTGAGCACGTTGCGCAACTCGTCTTATTTATGCCTCAACTGCTTGTTCTGGAGCGAGAAGTTTGCGCAACTTGTCTTATTTATCCCTCAATTGCTTCTTCTGGGGTGAGCACGGTGCGGAACTAGCTTTATTTATGCATCAACTGCTTGTTCTGGAGTGAGCACGTTGCGCAACTGGTCTTATTTGTGCCTCAACTTCTTGTTCTGGAGCGAGAAGTTTGCGCAACTTGTCTTATTTATCCCTCAATTGCTTCTTCTGGGGTGAGCACGGTGCGGAACTAGCTTTATTTATGCATCAACTGCTTGTTCTGGAGTGAGCACTTTGCGCAACTGGTCTTATTTGTGCCTCAACTTCTTGTTCTAGAGTGAGCACTTTGCGCAACTTGTCTTATTTATGTCTTGTGTCCTGTTCTGAAGCCCAGAATAATGACTTGTTCTTTTCTGTCCATAATGTTTTAGTCATCTTGAGCAGGTTTTGGTGGCTTTCTGACTGATGTGATCATTCTTTTCTTTTAGTAGTAAGTAACGGGCACATCAGGCTGTTCCTCTTTTGCTCCTTCCTTAGCCAGTCGATCAGGTCTGTCGTTTTCAGATATTCCATAGTAGAATGGTATCCACTGTATGGAGACCTTATACTGACTGCTAATTTCAGAAAGTAGTGTCCTTAGTACTGGCAATTTCCCAGACAGGAGCGCTTCGAGTACTGATTTTGAATCTGTCAATAGCACCACAGGTTGTGTACCATGGCTGGAATCTAGTAATTTCTCTGTTGCTATCTTGATTGCCTCAAGTTCAGCATCATAATTATGGCACTACTTTCCTGTTGGTACTCTGGCAGTGTCCCTAGTATTATTTGGGTATTCTATGTACAAGCTTTCTAACTGGTGTTAACAGCTTGATGCCTGAGTCCCGAGTGGCCTCAAGTATCTTCTGGGCTTCTCAGTTTATGCATATCCGCACTTTTTCCACGTGCCGCTTATTTTAGCCATGGTATAGTCCCCTGGTCAGTCACGCTGAGCACTTCTCAATTGTATCGGGTACCTCAGGATTATGTACTCATCGTCTTACCCTGTTATTCTTGGTTACTTTCCTTGCTATAACATCACATCTCCTTAATAATACATTTGGATCATGGCACTATGCCCCCCATTTCAAAATGGGTAAACACATTTTGACAGCTTGTGTTGATATGTCTATCTTGAGATGAGACAAAGGATGTCCAGTCTGATCACTAGTATGTCTAGATTCTCACATACCCTTTCATACATTGTTACAATACTAGTATTCACATCATCATCATCATCATCATCATCATCATCATCATCATCATCATCATCATCATCATCATCATCAAGTGCTCTGCCGGCTGGCATAGGATTCTTATATTTCTTCCCGTGAGCTCACAGATTTGTCTGTGCATACTTTTGGTATCTTTAATAGAACTTAATTCAATTGTATTTCACTGCTTGTTGAACCAACTTTCTTTAGCCTTCACACATTTATCCTTTATTTCTGTATTTATCTGTGCATATTCTTGTTTGTCATTTTTACTCTGTTTTCTTTTGTCCATCAGCATTAAGATTTCTTCATTCATCTCTCCACAGATCTTGGTCTTTGGTTTTCTGGATCAACTCTGTTATTGATATTCATCCATGTCACTGTCTCAATCCATCCAGCATCATTTCTCTTGGTCTGCCTCTGCCTCTCTTCCCCTCGATCGTTCCAGTTGTCACGGTGTTCTCCAATGCCTCTCTTCTCATCTATGAAAGATGTTTGTCTCTTTCTTATTGTTTTATGCTATGTTCTAGTTTCATTAGCCTGTATCAGGCAGTCGTTGTTAGTTACTCTGGCAGTCCAAGGAATTCGCAACATTCGTCTCAGGAACCACATCTCTGTTGCTTCTAATTTCTTCTTAATTTGTTCATTTACATTCTAAGATTCACTGCCATACAGTAAAACTGGTTCTACATAGCATTTCAGCACTTTCTTACATTCGGTGATAGTGACTTATTGCATAAGATACTCCTCATTTTCTGAGATGCAGCCTTTGCCTGCCCTTTATGCTCCTAATCTCGGTTGTACATATTTCATCTGATGCTATAATTGCCCCTAGATAATTGTCATATATTCTGAAGGGAGTGGGAGATCACTTTAGTGCATGCCCCATTTCCAATCAAAGAAGTTGGGCCCCATCCTCTTATGTCTTCAATAACCCCAGAATATGAACCTTGAGTTATCTGCAGGCCTCGTTATCTAATATAGTCTAGGAGATGTAGATTGTGGCCCTGGTGAGAATAATAAATACTAACTGGGATTCTGCTCCTTCTCCAATGATTCTTATAGCTCTTGAGCCCCCCTTTTGTTTATCAAATCTGAGGAAAGTCTGGAGAATTCTCTCAGCCTGATTTATATTAAGAAAGCATGGATGTTGAGCAGTTGATAGATCTTGAGTCTCTCCCAATTACATATTCCTACATGAGTTAAGTTGGTTTTAAACAATTAAACACATAACCAATCACAATAGATCTTGACAACTGAATGTACACACATAAGATGGAGAATCACAGATAGGTTGAACCAATAATCAACATAAGATCAGTGACAGTTAATTATTTATTGAATGGGCCTGTGTCTTCTGGCCTGTTACATACATTTTCTATGTTGGTTTACAAGATAAATTAGAAAAATGCATATAGGACCAATGTCATAGACCATCAACAAACAAGCATCAATACATGAGATGTCAATAAGAGTTGAAACATGGTATACATTTGAATGTTGTACATGTTAAGTGTGAAAATGATGAATCAACAATTATGTATCAGTTCCTGAAACTGAGTGTTGTGTGTTTTCCTAATAGAAATGTACCCTTGCGATGGAAAGATTGGGATAGCCTGGGTCCATTGACTGATGGATCCACTCCAGTTCTGCCCATGACCAAGTCTTCTTCCATCTCAAGGGTGGGTCATCTCTTTCTCTCTCTGGGATCTGGTTTGGTTGGTTGGCCAGTTGGTTGCCAGCTGGTTGGTTGTGGGTTGCCAACTGGGGTGCCACCAAGATTTCACTGTGTAAGATTCACATAAACATATACAATCCTATCAATGCAATATTCTAGAAGTAGGTCAGAAGAAACTTAAATTCCTGAAGTAGGAACTAGTTCCCCTCCCTCCTCTTTTCTCTAATCTAGTGTTGGGTTAATTTGGGGTGGTCAGAGTTTATCACACTGTGTACGCCTTGTATCAACTGGTTCCTGCTGTATGTAAGTTCTCATTGGACCTGGGGTCAGTGAGACGTGTACAGTAAACAGTGACAAGAGTGAGGAGGTATCAAGATGCATGTAAATAAATGACATACATTTATACCATTTCTATCACTCAATTGGGTTTGTAGTGTGTATAAATAATTCTCTGTGTTTTCCCAATTAACCAACTTCTTCTTCTGTGTATAATAACTCCTTTCCCATTATCTGTTGTTGTTGTGTTGAGTGTTGGGGGGTGTGGTGTTGAGTGTTGGGTGGTGTGGGGTTGTGTTTTTAAGTTGTGTTGAGTAATGAGTTAAGTTAACTTCTGGTGGTGGAGTTCCGCGAAGCACAACTTTTCTGCTGTAATACAGTTCATAAGTGTCCTTATCTAATTAAATTGTGACATAAATATAAATATTTATTCCATCAAACCCTATTTATTCAATAGATGAAGCAAAAAGGAAAGATTGGATTTCTCTTTCAGCTTTCTAGATTGTAAATAGGCATAGATAAGTCTGTTTTAGAACAAGGCACTTGTTCTAGTACACGAACTGTCATTTTAGCTGTAGATAGTGATAGCATTTTTAACAGTGTTTCTGCTGAAATGCACAAGATTGCTTTAGAATCATAACTTCGTACAGTTGTCTAGAATAGAATATAGTATTATTATGCACTTCCTAAAGTTAATAATTATCTTTAAGAATATCAGAGATTGCAGTATCCGAAGAGAGTAGTAGATTGTCAGTAAGCCCGGGAATCGGCTCTGCTGGTCAGAATGGAACAGTCAAACATTTTTCACTTCAGAGGTTTTAATTTATAATAATATATTTCAATTGACATTACAAACACTGGATACCATTCCTGGGCCTTTGATATATCTGGTCATCAGTTCAATCTAAGGACTAACAAGCTCACCTGGGATCCAGACATTCTGCCATCCCTATTTGAAAATCGGTCACAGTAGCCTTCACGTCTGTTCCTCAGGCATGTTTTAGGAAGAGTGCGCGATTAACATATTCTACGCGGGTTTTCAAATTGAGTCGGTGTCACATGTCTGTTTTGTCCAATGGTCTCCTGAGCTTTGGCTGATGAAATGTTTCTTAGAATTGACGTCATCTTCTGTCAATTGTTCAAGTTTCAGTTTAATGTGATGTTAATTTAGCAGTTCTGGTTTCAGTTTGCTCCTGTAGTCAATTGTTATATATTTTCTCCTTTCTTTTGCGTGCAGTCTTGTAAACTGAATAATGGTGGTTAGCGTTATGCCACAGTATTTAAAATTATCCACTTCGTTAAGAATGTTTCCTTCTATTTCAATGTCACATTTTGGTGTCACCATTTTCTTTGATATCACCATTGTTACTGTTTTCCTGATATTCAAGGAGGGTCCGTTCATTGCACTCGGTTACTACAATGTCCAACAGTTGTAGGTTTGTTGAATTATCCGCCACCAGTACTATGCCATCTGCATAGAGTATATTATTTATATTATAACATCATATTTAATATAGGTCCTCTGAAAAGTACTGGAGAGTTTTGGTCGTAGACCATAACTTTAGGAAGGGAAAATCCCAACTGCACCTCCCCGTGGTAGAGGATGGAAACACACCACGGTGTGGCTAACACAGCTCTGGGGACCGAGTATCCACCGGAATAAGTGGACAACTCTGCAGCTGAGCAGAGCAGGGAACTCACTTATCCTGACAGTCGGAAATTGCTGTCAAAGGCAGAGTTAAAAGACCACCATGAGAATGTGGAAGGCAAGGGGAAACCACCACATTATCTTCCCAAGATTTCATGGCAAAACATATATCAGAGTTAGTGAACGACGTTAATGGCTGTCTTATGACATCCTCGTCCGGTAGGGACAGTCATGAGCCACAGGTGACACCAGACCGTCATCCAGCTACTGATGGCAAAATCATAAATGAAATAAATAAATTTAGAGTAGGAATTTGGGACGTTAGGACATTTAATGAGCTATTAAGTCAGGCCCTGGTCGGCAAATTAGCTGGATTTCCAAAGGCTATAAACGACATGCTCATGACCATGAAGTTGCCTCTGCTGAATGGAAGGAAGCACGCAACCATTGTGAGTGTCTACGCACCAACTATGACCAACGAAGATGAAGTCAAGAACAAGTTCTATGAGGACCTGCACAATGTATTAACATCTGTTCCCAAAGGAGACAAACTTATACTCCTTGGGGATTTCAATGCCAGAGTAGGCACGGACACCACCTCTTGGAGTGGCATTATTGGAAAGCATGGAGTCGGAAATTGTTACAGCAATGGACTGCGCCTCCTTCAGACATGTGCCGAACATGATCTTCTGATTACGAACACAATTTTCCGTCTCCCCATGAGAAATAGGACATCGTGGATGCACCCTCGCTCGAAACACTGGCACCTCATTGACTATGCCATCGTCAGGAGGAGTGACAGACAAGACGTTCGAGTGACAAAATCCATGTGTGGTGCCGAATGTTGGACAGACCATCGTCTCATTGTCTCGAAAATGAACATCCACATCAGGCCACCACGGCGTCCTCAAGGGGCGAAAATGCAAACAAAGCTAAATCTCACCCGCCTAAACAGCAAGAAAATGCAGCAGTCGTTTGAAAATATGCTGGAAGACCTCCTCAAGCCCAATGCTGAAGCTAAACAGGATACAGAAACAGAATGGAGAGCCCTAAAGGACATAATTTACAACAATGCTATGGAAATCCTGGGTCCAGCCCCCCGAAAGCATAAAGACTGGTTTGATGAAAATTCCGAAGACATCAACCAATTGCTGGCCGAGAAACATCTTCTCCTCAAGGCACATTTGAGTGACCCAAAGTCAACATAAAAAAAAAGATGCTTTCAAGAACATTCAGAGAGTAGTGCAGCAGAAACTTCGGCACACGCGGGACTCCTGGCTGAGCAGCAAAGCTGATGAAATTCAGGGCTTTGTTGACAGACATGATATGAAAAACTTCTACGACTCACTGAAAGCGGTCTATGGTCCTTCATCACCAGGCATAGTTCCCCTCCTCAGTGCAGATGGGGGAACATTGGTCACCGAGAAGAAAGAAATCCTTCAACGCTGGGCAGAGCATTTCAGCACAATCTTAAATGCAACTTCCTTCTTCGATGATGAAACCATCAACTGCCTTCCTCAAGTTCCCACCAATGAGACACTTGATGTCCTGCCAACCATAGTGGAACTAAACAAAGCCATCCAGCAACTCTCCAGCGGCAAGGCACCTGGTCCTGACTCCATCCCAGCAGAGATATACAAGGCAGGTGGGCCGGTCCTAACAGAGCAGCTTCACCAAGTCTTCACAAACATATGGATGAAGGAGACCATGCCACAAGATTTTAAGGCCGCGTCAATAGTCCACCTTTACAAACGTAAAGGAAACCGCCAATCCTGTGACAACCGCCGAGGCATCTCCTTGCTTTCAATTGCAGGGAAGATACTCGCCAGAATTCTTCTCAATAGCCTCACAGCCCATCTCGATCAAGGTCTTCTTCCTGAGAGTCAATGTGGCTTCAGAAAAGAACGTGGAACTGTTGACATGATTTTCGCTTGCAAGAGAAATGTCAGGAACAGAACTGGGAAATGTTCTCCACTTTCATTGACCTTACCAAGGCTTTTGATACAGTCAGCAGAGAAGGGCTGTGGAAGATTATGGCAAAATATGGCTGTCCACGAAAGTTTGTCCAAATAGTGCGGCTATTTCATGACGGCATGCAGGCAAGAGTACAGGAAAATGGTAAACTGTCTGAACCCTTTCCTGTCACCAATGGAGTGAAGCAAGGATGTGTCCTGGCACCAACACTGTTCAGCCTCATGTTTTCAGCCATGTTGATGAATGCCTTCGAGAACGAATAGACATCAACTACCGTATGGATGGAAAGTTATTCAATCTCAGAAGGCTGAAAGCTAAAACCAAAATTAACAGCGGCACCGTCAGAGAGCTCCTGTTTGCTGATGATTGCGCTCTATACGCCAACTCAGAGGCGGACATGCAACATAATGTTTCAGCTTTCTCACATGCCTGTGCCAACTTTGGGCTCAATATCAACTTGGAGAAGACTGTAGTGATGTACCAGCCAGCTCCAGGGAATAATCACACTGTGCCGAATATCAAAGTGAATGATCATAGACTAAGTGTTGTGGACAAATTCACCTATCTTGACAGCACCGTGTCACAAGCTGCCACAATCGATGACGAAGTGAATGCAAGAATCTCCAAGGCCAGTGCAGCCTTTGGCAGACTGTACAAGAATGTATGGGACAGAACTGGAATAAGCCTGCAAACAAAGCTAAAAGTCTACAAAGCAGTTGTATTATCCACACTGCTATATGCTTGTGAAACCTGGACTGTTTATCAGCGACACGCTAGGAAATTAAACCACTTCCACACAGTCTGCCTAAGGAAGCTACTGAAGATTAAATGGCAAGACAAGATTCCAGACACTGAAGTCCTAGAAAGAGCATCCATGCCCAGTATCCACACTCTACTGATGAAGAATCAGATTCGCTGGGCTGGTCACTTGACTCGCATGCCAGATCACAGGCTCCCTAAACGAATTTTTTACAGCGAACTGCGTTGTGGTAAACGCTCCCAAGGTGGCCATAGGAAACGTTTTAAAGACACTCTGAAAATTTCACTGAATGCTTTTGGAATTCATCATGACACCTGGGAGGCTGCAGCCAGAGACCGAAATTCGTGGCGTGCATCATTGCGCAAAGGTGCAGTCATATGTGAGGCAACCAGGACTGCAAGAGCTGTGAAGAAAAGGCAGGACAGAAAAACCACTGCAGGAAATCCTCCTCCAGAGACGTCAAGCATTCTTTGCCCACATTGTCAAAGAACATTTCGAGCCAAAATAGGCCTTATCAGCCATCTTAGAACCCACGGCTCCACACCTTCAACCCCACTGGATGAAATGAATGGTCATCATCATTCTTGATGGACAAACAACAAATGAGCTAGGAAAGTTGAACAATGTTCTAAAAGAAATGGACAGCATGAATATGAATATACTAGGCGTTAGTGAGATGAGATGGAAGGGATCGGGCAAAATTATAGCTGACAACCACACAATAATTTATTCTGGAGGGGATACACATGAAAAAGGTGTAGGAATAATATTTGACGAAGAAACAGCCAAGTCACTTAATGGATACTGGTGTATTTCAGATAGAGTTATTTTGGTCAAAATCAAAGGCAAACCAATAGATATAAATATTATACAAGTATATGCACCAACAACAAGCAGTAGTGATGAAGAAATACAACACTTTTACGACGAAATAGAAATGGCAATGACTCAAATTGGATCACATGAAATAAAAATAATACTTGGAGATTTTAATGCAAAAGTAGGAAAGGGGAAAATGGAGGATGTAGTGGGAAATTATGGTTTAGGTACAAGAAATGAAAGAGGGGAAAAGCTAATAGAATGGGCAAATATCAATGATATGATAATTGGAAACACGTGGTTTAAACACCATAAAAGACGACTATACACATGGAAAAGCCCTGATAAGAAAATACGCAACCAAATTGACTACATACTAATTAATAAAAGATTTAGAAATGCTCTAATTAATGTAAAAACAATGCCTGGCGCCGACTGTAATAGTGATGATGTACCACTATGTGGACAAATAAAAGTAAGATTAAAGAGAGGGAAAAAATGGTTAGGAACATGAGACTTAATAAAGAGGTTCTGAAGGTAGATAAAGAAATTCAAGAACAATACATAGTGACTGTGAAAAATAGGTACAATGCAATAGCTAAAATACAGAGTATAAATGAACAATGGGAAATGTTAAGGGACTCCATTCATCAAACTAGCAAAGAAATATTACCGGAGAGAAGTCAAATAGCTAAGAAAAAATGGATGAATGAAGAAATCTTAATGCTGATGGACAAAAGAAAACAGAGTAAAAATGACAAACAAGAATACGCTAAGATAAATAAAGAAATAAAAGATAAATGTTGGAAGGCAAAAGAAAGTTGGTTAAATGAGCAGTGCAAAAAAATTGAATTAAATGCCATTAAAGATACAAAAAATATGCACAGACAAATCAGTGAGCTCACTGGAAGAAAAATAAGAATAAATACAGGGTGTTTGAAATCAAAAACAGGAAAGATATTATTGGAGGAAGATGATATAATGAAGAGGTGGAATGAGTAATATAAGAGAATTATATGACGGGGAAAGGGAAGAATTAACAGAGGAAAGTGACTTAGAAGGTCCACCTATTCTAAAAGAAGACGTCACTGACGCTATGAAATATATGAAGAAAGGAATAACAGCTGGACCAGAATAACAGTAGAAGAATTAGAAGTATTGGGATAATTTGGAGTAGATGTATTAACCAAAATGTTAAATGATATTTACAGCAGTGGATATTTACCTAGTGATATGCTGAAATCTGTATTTATAGCTATACCAAAAAGACCAGGAGCAATTGAATGTGAAGATTTTCGTACAATTAACCTCATAAACCATATCACTAAGCTTCTGCTCAGAATCATAATGAGAAGAACCAGAAAGAAAATAAAAATGGAAATTAGTGAAGAACAGTATGGATTTGTGGAGGGAAAGGGCACAAACAATGCAATATATACATTACGGACACTAATAGAAAGGTCAATAGAGAAACAGAAAGACATATATTTATGCTTCATAGATTATACTAAGGCATTTGATAAAGTAAAACATGATGAGCCGATTAAAATGTTGGAAGATATCAACATTGATGGGAAAGATTTAAGAATAATAAAGAATATTTACTGAAACCAAGTAGCAGCAATTAAAATTGGAAATAAAGAGGGTAGTTACGAACACATAAAGCTAGGAGTACGACAGGAATGTGTCTTGTCACCAGATCTCTTCTCCCTATATAGGGAAGTAATAATGAGAGAGATCAAAGAGATGCCAGGAATACTAGTTGGAGGTTATAATATAAATAATATACGCTATGCAGATGACACAGTATTGGTGGCAGATAAATCAACAGACCTACAACAATTGTTGGACACTGTAGTAACAGAGAGTGCAAGGAAAGGACTCTCCTTGAATATCAAGAAAACAGTAACAATGGTGATATCAAAGAAAATGGTGACACCAAAATGTGACATAGAAATAGAAGGAACAATTCTTAACCAAGTGGATAATTTTAGATACCTAGGGGCATTTATAACATCAGATGGAAGATGTACAACAGAGATTAAGAGCAGAATAGGGCAAGCAAAGCCGCATTTCAGAAAATGAAGAGTATCTTATGCAATAAGTCACTATCACTGAGTGTAAGAAAGAGAGTGCTGAAATACTATGTCAGTGGTTCTCAACCGGTGGGGAATTTCCCCCCAGGGGGGAATTTCAGGGTTTCCAGGGAAAAGGGGGGGGGGGGGGGGGGAATGAAGACCATTTCAAGATCGTGTTAATACAAGAACCGATTACTTGACATAGTTTTTCCCTTCATACTTTACAGTTATGTATGTCTCGTCCTTCTAAAATTCATTTTATAAAGTAAGTAGACCCACAAATCATGTTTTATGTTGGATGTCTAGACTTGTTTTAGTATATGCCTTCCACTTTTACGTATACTGTGTATGGGTGAAGGGATGTTTAGATAGGAAATATGAAGGGGGGGGGGGGAATGACGTTCTGAAAATACGGTGAAGGGGGGAACGGGCCAAATTTTTGATAGGAAGGGGGGGGAATGGCGTTCTGAAAATATGGTGAAGGGGGGAATGGGCCAAAAAAGGTTGAGAACCACTGTGCTATGTAGAACCAGTTTTGCTGTATGGCAGTGAATCTTGGAATGTAAATGAACAAATTAGGAAGAAATTAGAAGCAACAAAGATGTGGTTCCTGAGACGAATTGAGAATTCCTTGGACTGACAGAGTAATTAACGACGACTGCTAATGAAACTAGAACACTATATACAACAATAAGAAAGAGACAAACAACTTTCTTTGGTCATGTAATGAGAAGAGAGGCATTGGAGAACATCGTGACAAATGGAAAGATCGAGGGGAAGAGAGGCAGAGGCAGACCAAGAGAAATGATGCTGGATGGATTGAGACGGTGGCACGGAGGAATATCAGCAGCAGAGTTGATCCAGAAAACCAAAGACCGAGATCTGCGGAGAGCCATGAACGCCTACGCCAGCCGGCACGGCACTTGATGATGATGATTTAATATAGGTTGTCTACTAAACAAGTCTAATGAGTTGGTCGTGTCTTTCAGTCCATTTAACTTTTTCTGCTTCTCCCTTTTTCAACAACTCTGAAAATTGAGCTGTCATATCAGCCAAATTAGGGATACATTTCTGGTAACAATTAATTAATCCCCGTATACTCCTGCCCTCCTTGTTTGTGGTCAGAGCTTTAATTTCAAGGATTTCAGTAACTAAATTGGGGTAAGTTTTTCTGAACCCATTAGAAATTATGTGTCCTAAGAATTAGACTTCAAGAAAACCAATTTCTATTTTACTTGGCTTTGCTTTTAAGCCATATGAGTCAATTCTCTTGAATGCCTGTTCCAGTAATTCGTATTAGCAAGACATGGTCATAGAAAATACAATATTTCATCTGTATCAAAATAGTAATAATAGTCAACTTAATTGTTTTTTATTTGTTAGTCCTTTCTTACTGGAAATAAAAGAACTTTGGAAAGCTGTTGACCAATAATCTTTACTGACATTGTGACGTATTTCTAGTACATGTATGTTTATAATTTTATATCTTGACTTTGTTGACACGACGAATGTTCTCCTTAAACCAGATGTATATTGCAATAGTTATCTGAATCACTAAGGGTACTATCGTACTCTTGAAGGTGGTACAGAAAAGTTTGACTTGCTTCCTGTAATACCACTTCATTGTTTATAAATAACTTATACTGTACTATTATATGATTTATGAACATTGGACTGTCACAGGCCATCCAACATTGGTAATATTTGAATTAATGACAATTATAGTTTGAAGAGTGAATATGTGTTTGACGTTCAAAGGAATTTATTTGCGATTTGTCAATAAATTTTATTTTAATCTTGTCTGATGTTTTAAGTTGTATTTTATCTTTATGTGACCATGGACAGACAGAAAAACCAATGACCAAGTACTACAGGAGACAAATGAACATCGTAGACTGATTAGAGAAATTAGACGTAGACAGTCAAAATATTTTGGACATGTTATGAGAAGAAATGGGTTGGAGAACTTAGTGACAACTGGAAAGATCGAATGGAACAGACCAAGGGGAAGACCGAGAGGAAAATGCCTGGATGGCTTGGCCACATGGCATGGACGAGACAGGAACACTGAGCTGATCCACGACACTGGTGATCGAGTGAAATGGCGAGTCATGACCGCCCACGCTTTCCGGCATGGCACATGATTGATTGATTGATTGATAATTGTTGGTTTTGGGAGGATATCATAGGGACCGCTCTGCCCAGACATGAAAAACCTCACCAAGAAAGTAACGAACGCAATCAATATATTTTGTTATTGTCTTTTGGTGTCTGGTGCGCCCGCCCGTTCCCTAGCAATGTAGCAAAACGGACAAATCTACAGGTGCTCAGTCTCCGTGTGAAACCCGCCACAACACCACGTGTTGCAGGCCTTCTTATGTTTTAATTGTCACAACCTTGCAAATTTGTGTTTTAAGAAAGTCGCTGGGTGTCTAAGAACCGTAGCACACCGGACACACCCGCAAGTGCTCAGTCTCACCCACATAAAGCAGACAGGAAAATTGTTTAATTGATCGCAATAAATAGGTGGCCAATAGTGACCACCTCAACTGACCCCGGCTCAGAGAGAAAAGAGTGGCTATTCATCAAGCAGAGTCCATGTGTCAGGCAGCCTTCAGTCCTCAAGTAATCAACTCAAGCCTACTTGTTCAGGAAGACATGGACCCCTTTATCAGGGGGAATTGACACGTCGGCAAGTCGCCCGGTCACAACCATGCCCCCGTTCAAGATAGGACGTTGGCGGATTACTTCAGGAGGAAACCCACGCCGGCTCTACGGACTACTGGTCCACGAAGGAACGATCCTTCTCTTTAAGTCAGTCGCTGTCAATTGAGGCGGGGCCCGAGTCACTTCTATCCCCACCAGGCTTATAAGTTATGGCTCGGACCTGAGAGAGAGCTGTCCCAGAAGAATATCATGTCTAGAAGCTGGCTCTTCACGCGGACCTGAGAGAGAACAGTGTATGGATGGATACTAAACACCAATACCTGCATGGAGACTAAACAACAATTAGCAATGTCAGAGTCATCGGGTTTTCCCGTTTACTTCCTGTTTCGTTTTCGTATTTTCGCGAACTTTTAGTCGCGACCAACGATTTTACTTCCGGTCTGAGCATGTCCTTCTAAAAAAATCAAAAAAACGAAAGAAGCGTGGTACAATGAAAGGGGAAGTTATCCTAATATTTTAAGTACTGGGTCTTCTGCTACGCGGGAAAAAGATTCAGCCGAAAGAAACGTTTTCTAAGGATTTTTGGGGGTGATATTCACGAATATTACGGTAATTTGTCTTATAACTCCATGTAGCTTAAAGAAGTTAAAACTTTTTATTGTATTTTTGAATGCCTCGTCCAATTTTACATAAATATGAAAAGTTTTAACACAGCTGCTGTTAGCTGAAATTCAGGGGGGGAAAATTAGTGACATCGCCATGGCCGTCATGTCATGTAAGATTGCAGCGCCCATAAAATAAACAATAACGGACCTGTATTTATTTATAATTAGAACTGGTGGAGTGCCAGTGGAGTGAAACTGCGATGTATTTTACCACAGCTGATCTTGGATGACGGCTATGAGTGGTTGTGCTGATTCAGACTTGAGTCATTCTCGCGCACATTCACTCTCGCTCTTCAATCAGACATCATCTCCCCAGACCAGTGAGAGTGTTGAGAACAGAGTTTGCCGCCTAGTATCCTGGTAATGCTAATCAACTACACTTTCCTACCTTCAACCGGAGTTCACCCTAATCGAGCTCCAACGGCCCATGTCCTTGGCCCGGTCATAATTAGACCCGTGCGAATACCAGAAATGCCAGCGACCGTGGCATCAGTAGAGCCAGGAATGCCTGTAGTCAATTGCAGGACACAAACCAGCGTGACTTCATGTGGACACTGAGGACTGGCCGCAGTATAACGGTCGGTATTCCGTGAATGCTGGTGAAACACGTCCTAACGCTGTCTTTGCTGGATCACACCCTAATGCTTGAGCCGTCACGGCGTTATGTGACGTCGTACCATGACGTCTAAATTGCGTTCAATGTTGGTGTCACTATGTTCAACATTTGTGACACTCTGTATCTTCTTCTTTGATGCGCTAGCTCATCACTTGAATGTTGCACCACTGTCATTTGCCATATGACAGTTACTTACATTAATGTTTATAATATTTAATCAACAAAAGAAAGCTGTCGCAATGCAGTTAGTACATTAAGACAATATGATACATTTTCATGAATTGTTCTTTCACTAACGACGAACATTTCACATAACATTTAATTAATATAATAAATGTGCAGCTATTTTTAACTAGCAATTAGGTCACAGCACATCATAACAAAAAGTCTTATAAGTCAAGTGCATCTTTGTCAGAGACTCTGAGACTCTTGTGCTTTGTACGATGCTTTCGCCAGGCCGTCGTGTGGAAAGAGACTGAGCAAACCTGGTGCAATGAAGTTGATCCTCTCATTCCTCTCGACATTCTATCGAAAGAGGAATGTGACCTTTACTTTCCTGTTACCAAATCATAAGTAGAAACCCCATTTTAAAATATTCTCTGTATATGCAAATACTAATAATAATCATCATCAAGTGCCGGCTGGCGTAGGCGTTCATGGCTTTCCCACAAATCTCGGTCTTTGGTGTTCTAGATCCTAATACTAAATTATATTATACACCTGAGTTATACACCTGAGAGAAGTTAGGAGTCTCGTTCATGCCAACGAACCAGACAAGCTAATACAAGGAAAGTACTCTTACTAATAATTTACATATATTTAAAAATTAGTTGTGAAACCTAAAAAGCAATTAACCAAAGAATGGCCATCACTTGTGACACTCTTCTTGAACCATTTCCTGTGACATTCAAGATTCTGCCTGTCACACCTACTTTGCCACAGCCCTGTGTCAATTTGATAAAACAATTCAGGTGCACACCTTCCTGCGGTGAGTTTCTATATATTTGAATAACGAAGACACAAACAATAGATTGCACGATTTATTGCCTGACATATTTCACTGCATCTCGTCAGGTAGATACTGCAGAAATCAAATACTTACGTGAATTAACTAGATAATCCTTCAAACTAAAATATACACATGTCTCCCGACCAATGAAGCCGGACTGTTCCGGTGTGTCGGCCTGCCTAGGCTACCATCTTCTGGTGTGTAGTATCTTGTCCACCCAATTCGGAATGTGTAGCTATTAAAATTATGTACCGCCGACATTCAATTCAACTGTCTAAACAAGTCATATCGCCAAATTGAGCGAGTGGCCATGGGCAGCCCACTTGGACCTATTCATCTCCTCGGAAGGTTAGCTGGATGAAATATTTCACTTGTCTCTTTTTTTCTCTTTTTGTACTGCACAAATCTGAAAATATAAAAAATATAAAATTACACAGAGTAATGAAGCTTACATAAAAAGAATAACGAAAAACACAGGATGTCTTAACTAGTTTCATCAGCAAACAAATACCTACAACAAAATACAATAAATAATCACGGAGAAGACCCTGCAGTGGCTACATTGTTAATTAGATCACGGCACATCCTATCGAAAAATAAATAATACGTCAAGTTAGGCCTCGCCGCCCCAGACGCAATGATATATGGCACAACATTGTCCGTTTAAAAATAAACAAGCCACGGTAATAGAAGGCAAAATAATAAAACAGTTGGTGGCCATTTTAAATTGTTAATTAGGTCACGGCACATCCTATAAAAAAAATAAATAATACGTCAGTTAGGCCTCGCCGCCCGGACGCAATGATATATGGCACAACGTTGTCCGTTTAAAATAAACAAGCCACGGTAATAGAAGGCAAATAATAAACAGTTGGCGGCCATTTTAAATTGTTAATTAGGTCACGGCACATCCTATAAAAAAATAAATAATACGTCAAGTTAGGCCTCGCCGCCCCGGACGCAATGATATATGGCACAACGTTGTCCGTTTAAAAATAAACAAGCCACGGTAATAGAAGGCAAATAATAAACAGTTGGCGGCCCTTTTAAATTGTTAATTAGGTCACGGCACATCCTATTAAAAAAATAAATAATACGTCAAGTTAGGCCTCGCCGCCCCGGACGCAATGATATATGGCACAACGTTGTCCGTTTAAAAATAAACAAGCCACGGTAATAGAAGGCAAATAATAAACAGTTGGCGGCCATTTAAATTGTTAATTAGGTCACGGCACATCCTATAAAAAAATAAATAATACGTCAAGTTAGGCCTCGCCGCCCCGGACGCAATGATATATGGCACAACGTTGTCCGTTTAAAAATAAACAAGCCACGGTAATAGAAGGCAAATAATAAACAGTTGGTGGCCATTTTAAATTGTTAATTAGGTCACGGCACATCCTATAAAAAAAATAAATAATACGTCAAGTTAGGCCTCGCCGCCCCGGACGCAATGATATATGGCACAACGTTGTCTGTTTACAAATAAACAAGCCACGGTAATAGAAGGCAGAATTTCTCAAGTTTCCAATCTTAGGGCAGCGATAAATCCTGACTTATCAGTTAATTCATCATTGCACTTCCTGGTATTAAATTACGTCACCATATAATTCATAACTCCGCTTAGAATCAGCGTACAGTCTTCGTTGAGATACCGTTGGATTCGTCTTGTCAAGCTCTATCTAACTGGTATGATTTCATGAGTAAAAACCCAATTTTTAAATATTGACCAAAATTGCTACAACAATATCTGGATGGAGACTAAACAACAATGTGTGGTTGTGGCTAGAGACTAAACAACAATGTGTGGTTGTGGATGGAAACTAAACAACAATGTGTGGTTGTGGATGGAGACTAAACAACAATACCTGGATGGAGACTAAACAACACTACCTGTCTGGAGACTAAACAACAATGTGTGGTTGTGGATGGAGACTAAACAACAATGTGTGGTTGTGGATGGAGACTAAACAACAATATCTGGATGGAGACTAAACAACAATATGTGGTTCTGGATGGAGACTAAACAACAATATCTGGATGGAGACTAAACAACAATGTGTGGTTGTGGATGGAGACTAAACAACAATATCTGGATGGAGACTAAACAACAATGTGTGGTTGTGGATGGAGACTAAACAACAATATCTGGATGGAGACTAAACAACAATGTGTGGTTGTGGATGGAGACTAAACAACAATATCTGGATGGAGACTAAACAACAATTGTGTGGTTGTGGATGGAGACTAAACAACAGTGTATGGATGGAGACTAAACAACAATATCTGGATGGAGACTAAACAACAATATCTGAATGGAGACTAAACAACAATGTGTGGTTGTGGATGGAGACTAAACAACAATATCTGGATGGAGACTAAACAACAATGTGTGGTTGTGGATGGAGACTAAACAACAATATCTGGATGGAGACTAAACAACAATGTGTGGTTGTGGATGTAGACTAAACAACAATACCTGTCTGGATACTAAACAACAATAACTGGATGGAGACTAAACAACAATGTGTGGTTGTGGATGGAGACTAAACAACAATATCTGGATGGAGACTAAACAACAATGTGTGGTTGTGGATGGAGACTAAACAACAATATCTGGATGGAGACTAAACAACAATGTCTGGTTGTGGATGGATACTAAACAACAATATCTGGATAGAGACTAAACAACAATGTCTGGTTGTGGATGGATACTAAGCAACAATGTGTGGTTGTGGATGGAGACTAAACAACAATGTGTGGTTGTGGATGGAGACTAAACAATAATGTGTGGTTATGGATAGAGACTAAACAACAGTGTATGGATGAAGACTAAACAACAATATCTGGATGGAGACAAAACAACAATGTCTGTTGTGGATGGCGACTAAACAACAATATGTGATTGTGGATGGAGACTAAACAACAATGTGTGGTTGTGGATGGAGACTAAACAACAATGTGTGGTTGTGGATGGAGACTAAAAAATAAAGTGTGGATGGAAAATAAACAATAAAGTGTGGATGGAGACTAAACAATAAAGTGTGGATGGAGACTAAACAATAAAGTGTGGATGGAGGCTAAACAATACAGTGTGGATGCAGACTAAACAATAAAGTATGGATGCAGACTAAACAATAAAGTGTGGATGGAGACTAAACAATAAAGTGTGGATGGAAACTACACTATAATATGTGCTTGTGGATGGAGAATAAACAATAAAGTGTGGATGGAGACTAAACAACAATGCGTGGTTGTAAATGGAGACTAAACAATAACGTGTGGATGGAGACTAAACAATAAAGTATATCTATACAATAATCTAGATAGACAGACAGACAGACAGACAGACAGACAGACAGACAGACAGACAGACAGACAGACAGACAGACAGACCGAACGAACGAACGAACGAACGAACGAACTTTATTTTCAAAGGGTTAAGAATTGGGCACTCAGGCCCGTCTAACATTCTGCCCTTCTATCACTCTCTTTCATACATTATTTCATTCACACATCATTCAAGGCTAACAGAGAACAGCAACAATATAAAAAATATGCATTATAAAGGCATGGGGAAAATGCGAACATCAATACTACACGACTCAGTAATTTTAGATAAGGGTCTAGATAGATAGATAGATAGATAGGTAGATAGATAGATAGATAGATAGATAGATAGATAGATAGATAGATAGATAGATAGATAGATAGATAGATAGATAGATAGATAGATAGATAGATAGATAGATAGATAGATAGATAGATAGATAGATAGATGATAGATAGATAGATAGATAGATAGATAGATAGATAGATAGATAGATAGATAGATAGATAGATAGATAGATAGATAGATAGATAGATAGATAGATAGATAGATAGATAGATAGATAGATAGATAGATAGATAGATAGATAGATAGATAGATAGATAGATAGATAGATAGATAGATAGATAGATAGATAGATAGATAGATAGATAGATAGATAGATAGATAGATAGATAGATAGATAGATAGATAGATAGATAGATAGATAGATAGATAGATAGATAGATAGATAGATAGATAGATAGATAGATAGATAGATAGATAGATAGATAGATAGATAGATAGATAGATAGATAGAACGAACGAACAAATTTTATTTTCAAAGGGTTAAGAATTGGGCACGCAGGCCCGTCTAACATTCTGCCCTTCTATCACTCTCTTTCATACATTATTTCATTCACACATCATTCAAGGCTAACATAGAACAACAACAATATAAAGGATATGCATTATAAAGGCATGGGCAAAATGCGAACATCAAAACTACACGACACAGTAATATTAGATAATGGTCTGACACTTCTTGTTAGCCATGTGGAATATACTGGCCTACCAAAAGGGGACTGGCTGTTATACTAGGGTTTTGTTATTATTATTATTATCTCTATTATTAAGGTGGAAGGTAATCCATATTGAGATAGTGTTCGAATAATTTGCGATTATATGAAAAGGGATTAGTGATGTCTTTGATTTCTTGTGGAAGATTATTCCACAGCTGAGCTGCAGAGTACGTTAAGCTTGTTTTGTATAAGTCAATCCTAGGCTTCGGAATGTGTAATATATTTAAATGTTTACTGTGTCTAGCATTATACTTAAACAATGGCCAAAGGTAATTTGGGGCATTCCGATGCAGGATTTTGTGAATTAGTTTAGCTTTATTGAAAAGCAGGCGTTTACGGAGTGGTAGTAACTGAAGGCGTTTATACAGGCTAGGATTGTCAGTTAAATGTTTGCTATAAATTAGACTCATGGCCCGTTTCTGGAGTGAGTAAAGTCGCTTGGTGTTTGAATTAGAACAACCGTCCCAGATCGTAGAGCAGTAGTCAAAGTGTGTCTGTATATGAGAAGTATAGAATAGTTTCCTTGTGTCCTCATCAAGGAAGCTTTTAATTTTGGCGAGTTGGTAGACTTTTTTCGCTGTTTGTTTAATGAGCACTTGAACGTGGGAATTAAAGGTTAGGTTTCTATCAATGATTAGGCCTAATGTTTTGTGCTCAATTACACTTTCTACTGGCATGTTATCGATGTGAAGTTGAAGTGTTGTGTGTGAGCTTAGAGTCTGAAGTCTTTGTCTGGTTGATAATAACATTGATTTTGTTTTAGTGATGTTAATTTGCATACGGTTTGAATAGCTCCACCTAACTACATTATTTAATTCTTGTTGTAAAGACGACTCAAGTAAAATACAGTTTTCAGCGTTTGTGTACACTGTACAGTCGTCTGCAAATAGATCGCAGGACGACGAAAGATGCAAAGGTAGATCGTTAATATATATGGCAAATAGTAGAGGGCCAAC
The DNA here is from genome assembly GCA_014155875.1 of Cepaea nemoralis. Classification (NCBI taxonomy): domain Eukaryota; kingdom Metazoa; phylum Mollusca; class Gastropoda; order Stylommatophora; family Helicidae; genus Cepaea; species Cepaea nemoralis. The sequence goes on along the minus strand of JACEFZ010027829.1, from coordinate 562,295 downwards.
TATAGAGCCTTGCGGTACTCCAATATTGAAGGTAGTGGTTTGAGACAGAGATTTATTATGTGATACTACTTGCTTTCTGTTTGATAGAAAAGATGATATTAGAGTAACTACATTAGGGCCAATTTTCATTGTCTCAAGTTTCTTAATTAAAATAAGATGATCTATCATATCAAATGCTTTCTTGAAATCAATAAACACAGTTCCACATAGACTGTTGTTGTTTATATTCTCGTGCCAATTTTCTATCATGTTTGTTAGGGCCGTATGGCAAGAATATTTTGGTCAAAATCCTGATTGGCTGTCAACAATAAGCTTGTTGCGAACTAAATACTGTAATGTTACTTTATGGATGTGTTTTTCTAGTGGCTTAGATAGTGATGATAGTAAAGAAATGGGTCTGTAATTGTTCGGGAGACCATTGTCTAATGAACCAGATTTAAGAAGAGGGTACACTTTGGCGATTTGAGAGCTGATGAAAGTGGCCTTTGGTGAGACACTGATTATATACATAGGTTAGTGATATACAGATCACTGGCGCAGCACAACGGAGAATCCGGTTGCTGATTCCATCTAACCCAGATGAGGTTGTGTTTATTAGGTTACTGAGGTAAGTGAATACTTCAGTGATTGTCATTAGCGGTATGTCGGAAAGAATATCGCGGGAGCATCTATTCTCGCAAAACGATGACAATAAAGATAAGTTGCAAGGAGAATTAGGTATTGAAGCCTTCATCTGGTCTATGTCAGTTTGAAAAAAATCACTGAATTGGTCGCATGTAATATGATTTGATGGTAAAGAATTGCGGAAGTTATACTTGTTTGTCAAGGTGTTAATTGCCTTCCATATATCCTTACTATTTGTTTTATCCATTACTAAGTTCTTAAAGTAATTTTCTTTTCCCGTCGTATGGTATATTGAACTTTGTTTCTAAGAGTACGGTATGCACTGAGATCCCGCTTTTTATGTGCTTTATCTCTATCTCTCATAATTTCAAGTATTTCCTGAGTGATCCAAGGTGGCTTGACGTGGTGTTTTACCCGAACTTCCTTGACTGGCACATTTCTATCAAAAACACCAATAAAGGTTTTCATCCAGAATTCCAGAGCATCGTCCTGGTCAGAAAGCTGATAAACATTGTCTAGAGGTGAACTGAGCAAGTCCTGTAAAAATGCGTTTTGGTTGAAATTTTTGTAACTTCTATATTTTACACTTATGTGTTTATGTTTAGGAGTTTTAATTCCTTTTTTAGACCACGTGCAGCATATTGGGTAGTGATCGCTCATTGCACAATTGGGTACGGTGCATTCTATGATGTTGTCTGAGCAAGTTACATAAATGTGATCTATGACTGTTGAAGATGACTTTGTTACTCTAGTGGCTTGTTGTACTATCTGTTGGAAATTGTATGATGCAATTATATTTCCCCATATTATGTTGGATTTGTTGGTGTCAATGTTAAAGTCTCCGAGTAGTATAATTTCCTTCCCGGAAGAGAAAACCACGTCCATCATGGTAGTGAAGTTTTCGTACCAGACGTGTCCAGCACTGGGATTTCGATAGAGGTAGCCAATTATCAGGGGTGTGCGGTTTTGAAGTTTCAGCTCTAACCAAATACATTCTATTTCGCAAGTTTCAAAGTCTAGCCTACGGTGAGCATTTAGTAAATTAGAAACATAGGTTACTATGCCTGTCTCTTGTTTCCTACAGGGATCCCTTCTAAAAACTTTGTACCCTTTAATAGAGATGTCCTCATCTGAAATTTTATCATTAAGCCTACTTTCACTAAGGCCGAATAAATGAAAATTTTGATTAAGAATAGAAGATAACTCTGGTAGCTTGTTAAATAAGCTGCAAATGTTTAAGTGTCTAAGGCGTATTCCTGACTTATTGAGCCAGTGTTGTCACTTCTCAGACATTTTATCCACAAAGAAAATGTAAATTAGTCAAAGTTAAGCAAATATACAAGATAATAAAAAATCACAATTACATTAACTTACAAAATATCAGTAATACAAATCGATAAGTAAATGACAGTATTATAACGATATAACTAATTAGACCAACGAATATAATGCAAACACGGAACAAAAACGAATTAAAGAACATACAACAAATAATTAAACTGAAATAAACTACTTCACAAGCTAAGTAACCAACTGTTATCCAAAAGAATTAATAAATGACTATACAAGTCAATGTCTCTGTTTAAAGTGGTGTATCCCACACGGGAAATAAAACGTTAAGCAGTAAGCGATTAAAGTTCAAGGAGGAAGCTCTGTTGCTGGTATCAATTCATATAGGGTTCCGGTTTTAATAGGTATCCTATCACACAGGTCTGTATTGTAGAGACATCATAAGGGCTTGATTCAGTGCAGCAGAACTAAATCGCATCAAGTATAGAAGTTCTGGACTCCAATGATGCAGAACCTGTTGTTGTCCGCTTGGTCGCTCATTACTGGCGTGAACTTGGTGATGCGGAACCTGTTGTTGCCTACTTGTTCGCTCATTGCTGGCGTGAATTTGGTGATGCGGAACCTCTTGTTGTCTACTATGGAGCCCATAGCTGTCTTGATCTTGGTGTGTCAAGGTGGTATTACTGCCGTGCGTGTGTGCCGCTGCTTGCAACGAGGGTTCGTTGGAAGTGAGGTTAGGGAAATCTTCCTGGTAGTTATTTCCTTCACGACTGAGGGTGGGGGTAGGAAGGAGAGGTTGATTTATTCTTGGTAGCATGTGTGCACCTTGAATAGCAGGCTTTCGGGGGTCAGACGTCAGCTGACGTTTATCCGGGGTGATGGGGATATTTCGACTGGCTTCAGTAGTCAATGTTCGTCGTGTTTGTGTGTTGGTATTGTTTTGTGCCCTCTCCGGATACTTGATATTCTTAGCAAGGAAGCTATAACCTAATGTGGATGCGTGGATCTGGTCGCTGTACAGTCGTTTCTTTTGCGCGCCTCTTTGAGATGTAAAAAATGGTGTGTTGTTGATAAAGTGTACATTATACTGAGTACAGAATTTCTCTAGGGTGTTGTTGTTTATGTCGGCTAGTCGACGTTCGGTGCCATAACATGGTGGTATGATGGAAGAGAAAAACACTTTAGAATTTGGAAAATTATGGCGTAATAAGTCTAGTAGTTTTCGTAACTGAGAAATGGTAATATTTTGGTTTCTCATAGTGTCATTAATTCCTGTATGTATTGTAATCCTCTTCACGCTTTCGTTGATTTCCATTCTACGTATACTGTTTGTTAGACTGTCTAACCCTGCACATGGAAGTGAAATTGTTGTAGCTATATCGGCGTGTGATGAGGACATACGATCACTGTATATGCCTTTCATCAAGGAGTCGCCAATTATCAAGTGGGTGCAGTCAGTTGGTATAGATAGATAGATAGATAGATAGATAGATAGATAGATAGATAGATAGATAGATAGATAGATAGATAGATAGATAGATAGATAGATAGATAGATAGATAGATAGATAGATGGATGGATGGATGGATGGATGGATGGATGGATGGATAGATAGATAGATAGATAGATAGATAGATAGATAGATAGATAGATAGATAGATAGATGAATGGATGGATGGATAAATGGCTGGATGGATGGATGGATGGATAGATGGATCCCCGCCAGGGATTGGGCGAAGCCGGGCCGGGTCAGCTAGTGTGTGTTTGTGTGTATATATATATATATATATATATATATATATATATATATATATATATATATATATATATATATATATATATATATATATATATATATATATATATATTATATATATAAACAGCCAGACTCTGCAGCCCTTGATTAATAAGAAGAAGATAGCTCTCTTAAGAAACAAGGAAAGACCAACACGTAACACCCTGAGTGAGCTAAAGCAAGCTAGGAAAGATGTACAAAAGGCTGCCAAGCAGTGTGCAAATGATTATTGGATCAAGTTATGTGAGTCCATTCAAATGGCAAGTGATAAGGGAAACATCAGAAGCATGTATGAAGGAATAAAGAAAGCCTGTGGTCCAATTATCAAAAGAAGTGCACCATTGAAAACCTTGACTGGAGAAATCATAACTGATAAGAAACAGCAGATGGACAGATGGGTAGAGCACTATTTAGAGCTTTACTCAAGTGAGACCAAACTAGCGGGTGATGCCCTCAACGCCATAGAGGCTCTACCACCTCTTGACCACCTGGACACACTTCCCACCATAACAGAAGTTTAGTGTGCTATAAATGAACTTGCATCTGGCAAGGCTCCAGGTAAGGATGGGATTCCAATAGAGGTTATCAGGAGTGGGCAAGACACACTCACTCTACAGATCCACCAGCTAATAGAGCTATGCTGGCGAGAAGGACAAGTCCCACAGGATTTCAAAGATTCAAGCATCATAACACTGTACAAGAACAAGGGCGATCGGAGCGACTGCAACAACTATAGGGGTATCTCACTTCTGTGTATTGTTGGAAAAGTATTTGCCAGAATTGTTCTGCGCAGACTTCAAGTCCTAGGAGATCAAGTCTACCCCGAATCACAGTGTGGCTTTCGACAGAACCGCTCTACCATTGATATGATATTCTCATTGCGACAAATGCAAGAAAAATGCCGTGAACAGAATCAACCACTGTTTATTGCCTTCATCGACCTCACAAAGGCATTTGATTTGGTCAGTCGTGAGGGTCTGTTCAAGGCACTAAAGAAGATTGGCTGCCCACCAACTCTTCTGTCCATTGTGGAATCGTTCCACACAGGCATGAAGGGTATAATCAAGTTTGATGGTGCAACTTCTGAAGAGTTTGAAATCAAGAGTGGAGTTAAGCAAGGTTGTGTACTAGCTCCCACCCTCTTTGGAATATACTTTTCACTTCTTACTGAAATATGCCTTTCGTGATCAGGATGGTGGTATATACATTCACTCACGCTCAGATGGCGGCCTCTACAATGCTCAGAGATGAAGGCCAAGACCAAAATTAGGAGGGTACTGATCAGAGAGTTGCTTTTTGCAGACTGATGCTGCAGTTACGACCCACTCTGAGGAAGAATTACAATGTCTACTATCTGCATTCTCCAATGCTTGTTCTGAATTTGGTTTAACAATTAGCAAAAAGAAGACACAGATTATGTCACAAGGTGCACATGGGGTACCATCAATCTTTATTGACGACGCCGAACTAGAGATGGTAGACCATTTTACATATCTAGGATCAGTGGTAAATAGCAAATTATCCCTACATCAGGAAATCAACATCCGGATTGGTAAGGCAGCAACAACAATGAACAGGTTAAGAAAAAGAGTCTGGGAGAACAGGAAGATTACTGCCAAAACAAAAGTCCTTGTCTATCAAGCCTGTGTCCTTAGTACTCTTCTTTATGGCAGTGAAACCTGGACAACTTACTCATACCAAGAGAAACGTTTAAACAGCTTTCATATGCGGTGTCTGCGAAGAATTCTTGGCATTAAGTGGCAAGACAAAATCACAAATAATGAAGTATTGGAAAGATCAGGTTGGGTGACGGTTTATTCCATGCTCTGTCTTCGTAGACTTAGATGGATAGGACATGTTAGGAGGATGGATGATGGTAGAATACCAAAGGACATCTTTTTTGGTGAATTACAGATGGGTAAGAGATCTCAGGGTCGGCCTCTACTACGATACAAAAATGTGTGTAAGCGGGACATGAATGATACAGGCATTGATAATGCACATTTGGAGCAAGTCGCCGCTGAACGTGTTGCATGGAGGGCAAACATCAGAAATGGAATAAAGACAAAGGAGAAAATTATTGCAGATAAGTCACACACCGAGCATGTGAGACGTAAGATGGTGCATGATGGTGGAAATGACCACGTGTTCACATGCACCCACTGTGAACGGACATTTACAGCGCGAATTTTCCTTATCAGTCACATTCACTACCGCCATGGATAAAAGTTATAATGCCTTTTTGAAGCACAAACTATAGTCTGTCAAGACGGCATGGTGCCAATTATTATTATTATATTATTTAAATATTGAGCACAACCCACTACTGGCAACGCCGATGGCATTCTGGTATGAACCTAAGGCCTATCCACGTCAATATGGAAGCACTATACTCGAGTTTCGCCCTCATTTGAGCTCGTCAGTAGTGCATATCCCTGACCGGATCCGGAAACAGTCCCGGATCACGCGTGTGAAGCGGGTGTGTAACCACGCGGCACACACTGGACACACCAAATTATCACAACAGAACATCACAACGCTACCCATCGTAGGCTATGCTCAAGATTGCCCAATCGCCGCGACCGACGTCCGTCAATCGATGGGACCCGAACGATCAGGACTTTCACTGGCAAGGAACACCAGGCCTCCTAAATCCAGTGAGCAATAATCAATTTGATTATGTGGTTGTTTCGGGATTTGAAATTTAAATATTGAGCACAACCCACTACTGGCAACGCCGATCGCATTCTGGTATGAACCTAAGGCCTATCCACGTCAATATGGAAGCACTATACTCGAGTTTCGCCCTCATTTGAGCTCGTCAGTAGTGCATATCCCTGACCGGATCCGGAAACAGTCCCGGATCACGCGTGTGAAGCGGGTGTGTAACTACGCGGCAAACACTGGACACACCAAATTATCACAACAGAACATCACAACGCTACCCATCGTAGGCTATGCTCAAGATTGCCCAATCGCCGCTACCGACGTCCGTCAATCGATGGACTGAATGAATAAAAGAAGTAAATTAGAAGAAACACAGTGAGTTCGCGGATTAAGGAAAATAACCCTCCATGTGAAGAGCTTCCAAACATATTTGTTCTCTGATTATGATCTGGCCAAAATCTTGTTGAAAACACACTTTCAAATTTATACAGCTGAAATAAAACACAAATTGTATTCTATCAAATAAAGACCGTTTTAAGCAGTGAGTCCTTGTCATTGGAAAATTAATTCTTGCAAGTTACACAGAATCAGTTTTAACATGTGGCTACGATTCCCTTGGGGATTTGGAGATATGGTTTTATAGAAGAACGGTACAAATTTTCTGGACAAGCAAAATAAGACAACTTGACATTTTGAAGGAGGCTAAGTTGCAAAGAGACAGTCTTCATTTTTTTTTTTTTTGGGGGGGGGGGGGGGGGGATTATGACTTGATGACAACTGGAAAGATCGAGAGGAAGAGAACAAGGGGAAGACAGAGACGTAAATACCTGGATGGCTTGGCCAATTGGCGTGATCGAGACAAGAACACTGAGCTGATCCACAACTCTGGTGATAGAATGAAATGGCGAATCAAGACCGCCCACACTTACCGGCATGGCGCATGATGGATGGATGGATGGAGATGGATGGATGGATGAGAAGACAAAAACTGAAACTGTCTTAACCTATCAAATTAAAACAGATTGTTTGTAGCTCTGGAATTCTGGTACGCCCTCATCTGAATCCTTGCCATTGCTATGGATTGTGTACTGTTTTGGGATTCTCCTTGTGTGCTCTACGGGAGGATTATTAAGCATTTCTTGAGTTACCCGAGTTACCGAGTGTGCAAAGACCTTAAACTAAACCAATAGATTCACAACCAACCAATAAACCGAACTCATAAAAGCATCACTGGGACCTTGTGTACAGATGGAGGCGTACCCTATACTATCAGCCAGAGACTAGTTCAGTAGTATATTGCGTTTACTGCTAAATGAAACTGCGCCCCACAAGCCCAGAAGGGATGTGTTGTGCTCAAGTGAAACACCGTGGCTCTGCACTGTGCGCATGTTCAAGGCGATCACACACGATACTAACGTTGTGATTTCTTTTCTGGGCAACAAGTTTCCTTAAGTTATAACCACGTGAATCTCGGTTGTCACATTGCCTTTTTATAACCCAATTTCGTTCAGAACATAATGCCTTTTTGACAGTGCCATGTTTGTTTAATCACTTGTTTAATGCGAACTGGAAAATAAAATCCAAGATATGACAATGTTCATTTGTTCGACAGTGAACACGTGAGTCATCACTTTGTGTGCACTATGATATTACCCCCGTGGAGAGTCCATTGCAGCAGCATAACTGGATGATGAGTTGACTGGGCAAATAATCACGGCATTCGCAGAAGCGTTTAGGATAGTGTACACGCCTACAAACAAAGATGTAAGAAATTCGATCCCATTTCGTTTTGAAATTGTGTTCGACCCAGTTGAATGGCAGCTAGAGACGAATGTGACAAAATGTCAACGGATCGATGTACTATTGACCAGATGGACTCTCGAGTACATGTATGTCGCAGGGCTGGACAGAAAAAGTACTACAGGAGATCCTCCTCCTGGAACGTCAAGCATTCTTTGCCCACATTGTCAAAGAACATTTCGAGCCAAAATAGGTCTTACCAGACATTTTAGAACTCACGGCTCCATACTTTAAACCCCACTGGATGAAATGAATGGTCATCAATCTTGATGGACAAACAACATGTCGCAGAAAAATGTGGACCTAACACCATCCCCTAAGGATATGTTAAAAACATGAAACAGGAATGTTCTTTTACATCAGCTGAAGCAGTGATGGGATCTTCTTCTTCTTCTTCTTCTTCTTCTTCTTCTTCTTCTTCTTCTTCTTCTTCTTCTTCTTCTTCTGTGTGTGTGTGTGTGTGTGTGTGAGAGAGAGAGAGAGAGAGAGAGAGAGAGAGAGAGAGAGAGAGAGAGAGAGAGAGAGAGAGAGAGAGAGAGAGAGAGAGAGAGAGTTGAATTGCATCACTAATTTTTAAGTTACAAAATGTATATGAACAATTTTTCTCCATTTTCTTTACAATTTTGCGACAATGCTCACGACAATCGTCACCGTATGTGTGTGTAAAGTGTGGGAGTTTGATCATAATAGTAGGTTGGGGGATGGGGGGATGTGTATGTGGGTGGATTCGTGATGTGTGTGGGTGGGCTCAAGATGTGTGGGTGGGCGGGGTGGGATTGTGTGGGTGGGTGGAGGATTTGTGTGTGGGTACGTGCGGGATGTATGGGTTGGCGGGGAGATGTGTGTGTGGGTGGGGATGTGTGTTTGGCTAGGTGGTTGTGGGTGAGTGGGTGGAGGAGGATATGTTGGTGGATGATTGATAGTGGGTTATGGGATGGGTGGGGGATATGTGTGGGTGGGGATATGTGGTGGGTGGGATATGTGTGCAGGTGGGGGTGGTTGTGGGTTTGGGGATGTGTGTGTGGGTGAGGGATGTGTATGGGTGTGGGATGTTTGGGTGGATGGGTGGGGAGTGTTTGTGTGGGTTAGGGGAGGGGTGCGTGATGGGTGTGGATTTGGGGATGTGTGTGTGGGTGGGGGATATGTCTGGCTGGGTTGGGGTGTGTGCGGCTGGATGGAGGATGTATGTGTGAGTAGTGATGGTGATTGTAGTTGGGGGATGTGTGGATGGGAAGGAGATGTGTGGGGAGATGTGTGTGTGCGTGAGGGATGTGTCTTTGGGATGTGTGTGGGTGTGGTATTGTGTGGGAGGGGAGCTGGTTGTGGATAAAGGATGTGTGTGTGAGTGGGTATGTGTGGTTGGGTGTGCGGGTGGGTGAAGGATGTGTGTGAGGGTGGAGGATGTGTGTTTAGATGGGTGGTTGGGGTGTGTGAGTGTGGGTGGGTAGATAGGAGATGTATGTTTTGATGAGTGGGTGAGGGATGTGTTGGTGTTAGTGGTTGAGGGATAAGTACGTGTGTCTAGGGATGTGTAATGGGATGAGTGTATGGATTGGGGATGTGTGTGTGGGTTGTGTGTGCGTGGATGGGAGGTGTGTGTTTGTGAATGGGGGATGTGTTGGTGGGTGGGGATGTGTGTGAGGGATGTGTGTATGGGTGGGGAGATTGTGCGTGGGTGGGGATGTGTGTGTATATGGTTAGGGGTGTGTGGTTAAGGGATGTGTGGCTGGGGGATGGGTGGGTGGAGGATGTGTGGTTGGGTAGAGGATGTGTGGGTGGGTGATTGTATATGAGTAAGGGTGTGTGGTTAAGGGATGTTTGGTTGGGGGATGGGTGGGTAGAGGATGTGTGGGTGGGTAGAGGATATGTGGGTGGGTGAGTGTGTGTAGGTTAGGAGATGGTGGGGGATGTTTGTAGGGGTGGGCTCGGGATCTGTGAGTGGGCTGAGGGAGATGGGAGATTATGGGTGGGTGCGGAATTTGTGTGTGGGTAGGTGCGGTATATGTGAGTTGACGGGGAGATGTGTGTGTGCGCGTGGGGGATGTGTGGCCGAGGATTGTGTGTTTGGCTGGGTGGTTGGAGGTGTGTGGGTGGAGGAGGATATGTGGGTGAGTGATTGTTGTTGGGTAATGGGACGTGTAGAGGATATGTGAGTGGGTGGGGGGATGTGTGTAGGTGGGTGGATGTGTGTGGGTGGGGAATGTGTGGGTTGGGGAATGTATGTGTGCCTGGGGTGTGGGTGGATGGGATGTGTGGTGGGTGAGAGGTGTGTGTGGGTGGGGAGATGTGTATGTGTAGGGATGTGGTGGATGGGTGGGGGAATGTATGTGTGTGTGGATTATGTGTGTGGTTGGGTGGGGGAGTTGGAGTGAATGGGGGATGTGTGGGTGGGTGGTGGATGTGTCTCATAACATAGTAATATGCATTGTTTATGTTTACAAAATTCATGTGACAATGTTTTTTCCTATGCACTGTTGATGAAAGAAAGATGAGTGATTGGAAGGGCCGAATGTAAGACGGGCCTGCGTGCCCAATTTGTTACCCTTTGAAAATAAAGTCTGTTCGTTCGTTCGTTCGTTCGTTCGTTCGTTCGTTCGTTCGTTCGTTCGTTCTTCTTCTTCTTCTTCTTCTTCTTCTTCTACTTCTTCTTCTTCTTCTTCTTCTTCTTCTTCTTCTTCTATTTACGGTCCATACCGTGTGGTGTTGGTGATAATGTCTGTTCGCAGCCCCCTGTTTCGTGTGTTGATTATTATTTCTGGTAACGCTGTTCCTCCATGGCATGTTGTCAAACTGTCGAGCATCTTCTCTCTCGGTCCTTCCCTTCTTCTCCTCCCTTTTGCCTTTCCCGTTGTCACGGTATACTCCAGCCTTCCCTTCGTATGACTTGACCTAAGAATGTGTTCTCATCATGTTTCTATAAATCTACATTCACATGTCTTCCTTGTAAATCATCACCAGTCTGCTAACTGCCTGTGATTCACTTCTATACGTTAGAATAGGCTCGATATAGCGCTTAAGAACTATTATTCTGACTTCGATTCACATAGAATATTCTTCTTTTCTATCTAGCCTGAGTCATTCCACATTTAACGTCCTTAATACGTCTTCTATCTGCAGTTGTTCAATTAGCAAAATACCTAAACACATTAAATTGTCTCAGTTTGGTTCCATTCGCTTTTATATTGCATTTATAATTAACATTTTCTTTGTAAATACCATTTCATTTGTTTTTGTGTTTTTACGTGAAACAACATCTAGCGAGAAATCAAAATAAGCACTACGGCCATGATCCGAGCCCTGCTATCCATTTCCAGTATAGTTTGTACTGACAGGAAAGTACCCCACCATCATCTGGTGTGGATTGTAAGAAATCATCGTCCCGAAATACATGAGGCGGAATATCTGCTCGCACCTTGCTATCCAGTCTAATCGACCTGCGGGTAGAGTGGGCTATACTCCAGAGTTTACATAAAATGCTTCGTATTACCATCACAGTTTTTCTTGACAAACGACCCCAAAGGGGGTCACTTCATTTAAAGGAATTTTCAACTGAAGACAACTCGTTAGTGCCAGGGCGTTAGGTTTCCAGCAAAAAAGCTTAATAATGCACCAGAAAAGCATCTTGCGTTAAGAATCTCGGGTTTTATTTTGTTTGGTTTTTGTTTGCACTTTTGTAAGTTTCTGCAGCTGTCGTAGACTAAATACAGCGTTGGGGAAACTCCAATGTCCAACGGTCAATATTTACTCGTTGCGTTGGAGAATGGATGAGGAGGAGGCGAGGGTTTGCTAACTTATAATTTCCCACGTGGAGAACTCGAGAGAATGACTTATAGCCATAATAAATTGTTAATTTACGGTCCAACTTTTTAACGTCTTAGAAAGTAAAGGTCCAAACTGTATACCATCACATACTGTGTTTACCGATTTCTTTTTCGTTAAAGATAGGTGTGGTCATATACGAGAGAGGGTTTGTATTTATTGCCACCGGCTTCCCATCGTTTTGCTGCAATAATGTTATTTTAGTTTTGTTTTCAGTCTAACATATGACAAATACAGTAGCTTTGGTTTGTTTAGTTTTTCAGCAAATAAAACACAAAGTTTATTGACTGACGGAAATATGTTGAAGTCATTAAATTATAATGAAATACAAATTGACAGAAGTCAATACCAGACGACACACTTTTTTTCATATCCTATTTACAGGACATTGCTGTCAACACCAGTATTTTACTGCTGTTGTTCATGTGTTGACAAGTTTACGTTCAGTACTTTGCCATTGATTTCCGAGCGACCGGCTTCCATACCAACACGTTAAAACCCAGCGCAACGTGGTCTGCTGCCAAATCGGTTGCAGCTGTTTTTAGAAAGCAGCTAAGCGGGCTTACGAATCGCGTCCGTAAGCTCTTGGCCACGGAGACTGGCATAGGACACACTGCACAATATAAAACTTGAAGCTTCAGTGTGGCCTTGTGGGTTACGAACCTACAGGATTCAAATATCGACAGCCTCGCTGAAGGAACCAGCGCACTGCGATGTATGCTCAGTTCATCGTCATCATCACTATCCGGTGGCATGTCCATTGTAGAATTTGTTCCCTATAATAGTCTTTTGAAATTACTCACTAGCATAAACCAAATAGTCTGGCTCTTTTGATGTCATGTGGTACTAATGTATCACATCCTGATTCCGTGTACAGTGAGGCCGCCCTCTTGACCTTCTACTGGTGAGGTCATGTGGTACTTATGTATCACATCCTGATTGCGTGTACAGTGGGGCCATCCTCTTGTCCTACAATTGTTGAGGTCATGTGATAATTATGTATCACACCCTGATTCCATGTACAGTAGGGCCGCTCTCTTGTCCTACTACTGTTCAGGTCATGTTGTACCCATTTATCACATCTTGACCCCATATAATTTGGGGGTCGCCCATTCACCGCTTCCCCGAAAAACCTACCTCCATAATGATCTTTTCCTGATATTTATGTCTTTTTACACAAGGATCCACGCCTCGGGGGATATTAGGTATATGGTGCTTGTCCCATAAGTGTATACACAAATGGGCACTCAAAAGATGATGTGGGCAACACCACACCGTCCGCCTTGACGTCTCAGAAATTCTCTGGTACCAACATCAGGTTGCGTGGACGTGGGGCCCATGTTAATTTTAAACACCCAGTCTCCATGTGGATTCGAACACATGATCCCTAGGCGGACACGCAAGCATGCTAGTCACTGTACTATCACAGGCAATGTCAAGTAGTTTTAGAAGCCTCACGTTATTTCATTTTCTATAGGTTTATTTGTCCTCATAACCGATTTCTTGTGACTTCCACAACCTTTCTAGTTAAATGAAGGATTGTTTTGCCTTTTGTATTCTTATGTCAAAATCGCTATTTGCATCTTAGCCTTAGTAATAAACTGCTATATAAAAATGACAGATGATCTATAAATATGAGTATGATTCCACTTCTTGAAGACAAGTGTCATCAATGGAGATCGGGTTGTCATTTGCAGGGAAAATGCATCAAAAGATTATTTCCCGGCAGTGTATCTTTTTTATCCCACTTCAATATCCCAGTGAGAGTTGTCCTTGCATCTAACACATCGGCTAATTCTTTACGCCTACTCCTACATGACCTGGCACAAGATCCACAACATTTACCGTATAGAAAGTGACCTCCACTCATGTCACAAATCACATCTACTCTTATCACTACAACTGACATCCACCTATGCCATAATAAATGACACCCACTCATATCATAACAAGTAGCATCCACTCATGTCATAACAAGTGACATCCACTCATGTCATAACAAGTGGCATCCACTCATGTCATAACAAGTGACATCCACTCATGTCACATCAATTGACGGCCACTCGTGTCATAAGTGACATTCACTCATGTCCTAACAAGTAACAGGTACTCATATTCATCAAATGAGAGCTGTTCATGTCATACCAAATGATAGACACACGTATCATAGCAAATGACGACCACAATGTCATAGAAAATACAGTCACCCATGTCATATCAAATGACAACCATACATGTCGTAGCAATCAATTCTAAACTGTCCGAAGCGTGAACAGAGAGTCATACAATAGTCGTCTCTGTAAGTCAAAGAAATATCAATGGTTTGAGAACTCGTGAGGTCACCAAAACAGCACACAAATAAATTTATAGGCATTGACTGGCATTGCTAGGAGTAGATCAAATAAGTATAGATCAGAAAAGACAGCAGAAAAAACACACATTGAATGCTATAGTTCCTATATTCAAAGCTGTCAGCTCTAACTTATCAAGCGCCTCGAAATGTGTGGCCATAAGTTGGAATTCCGGTATGGTAACTATGGCTTCTCATATTTTATAATTTCTACTATGCCCTCTAAACTTTATTTACTTCCTCTGCTTCTATGAGCACGCTTCACTGTTTAGGAGTCAAGTCAATCAGTGCCACAGTGACCGCCTCGATCTCCATTCTCATACTTGAAATTGATACTCTCCGCTCTGCCTCATAATAGTGGAGAAATCCCATCCTGATGTTTGGCCAAGCAGAACATATCTTCCAATGTACACTACAGCACCATGAACCCTAGCATGAGAATTTATCACATGATAAATGATCACGCCTCCCCTCTGATATCATCTATCTAAGGAAATGTGGGATGCTTATTTTGTGAACACACAACGATTTATCTTACGAGTCGTTTGATAATAATATCCATACTTCAAGAACTGAATATTGAGGAAGGTTGGCTATTAAAGACGATAAAACAAAGAAAATTGAAATATTTTGGTCACTTGAAACGTCACGAAAGTTTGGAGAGAACAATATTGGAGGGGTATATGCCTGGGAAAAGAGGAAGAGGAAGGCCAAATAGAAGATGGGCGCAGGATGTGGCGGGTGATCTCCAGATGGGTGTATAGGACGCGGAACAACTTGCTTATGATCGCGAGGTTTTCTGGAAGGTTGTTATAGGAGCGAGGTTCTGCAAAGGACATGCTACTGAATGAACGAATGAATGAATGAATGAATGAATGAATGAAGACAACACAAATGAAAGGAATGCATATCCCTGTAAGAGCACGGTGGCAAAAAATGCATCATAATTCTAAGAACAATAAATGAGAGGGCAGTTGGCATACAGAAATACGGGTGCATATGTTTAATAACTTATTTCAAGAATCTGATGAATTTGAAAACAGTATGAAAGTTAAACAGAACATGTTAGTAGTATTGTAAGTCTTTTACCCACATAATTCCATCGCGAGGGATTGTGGAGGTAGGTAATAGTTCTATGAAGAAGGCAATTCTTGGCGCGGAGGAAGTGTGGGAAAATCTGGAAGTTATATCTTTTGGTCGGCGAAGTGTGGGAAAATCTGGAAGGTATATTTTTTGGACGGCGAAGTGTGGGAAAATCTGGAAGGTAGTAAGTTATACGTCGGTGAAGTGTAAATCTCGGGGCGGGTGTGACGGTTCATAACGGGGTGTATGAGGGGTGGAAAAAAGTTGTATTCGTGTCGTTATATGAATGGTCGGTACCTGTCAAATGTGTGAGGGGGGATGTGTTTAGTGGAATGTGATGTTAGACAACACGGTGCTGAGGAAGAGGTGGTTGGGTGTAGAGAGTATAGAGTAGTGACAACGTGGTGGATAAACGGGGGTTCCAACTTCACGGTAACGAGTCGTCGTTATGCTCCCTGCCTGTACCAGTGAAATAAGACAGTAGTTGTAGAATACGGCGAAGCATGGGTATTGATAAAGGTGTTAGGTAGAGGTTCGTATTCACTATCATCTGAACAAAAGTAAAGAGGGTTGTAGTGGTTTATTATCATTAGTTGATAAGAGGTTCGCATTCGGTATAATCTGAAAAAGTAGGAGTCTGGTGGACTGGCATTATTAATATATTGAGGGGATCCTAGTTCTGAGTGGGTGGGGTGATGTCCGCCGTAGCATCAGTGGTGACGGTAAATGTTATCGGTGTCTGCGGGGTCGGAGACCACGCCACCTGAACTTTGATTGTCAATACGCTTGACAGATGGGCGTCGACAACCTCTCTCAAAGCCACATTTGTACACATGTACACTTCTACATACAGACACAGACGTGCAAACACATGTACACACATTCAAATACAGACACAGGAACACGTACACACATACAGACATGTACACACATGTACACACAACCACAAAGCCACATTTGTACACATGTACACTTCTGCATACATACACAGACGTACAAACACATGTACACATAGTCATCACACGTACACACATACAGACACGCGTACAAACTCAAAGACACACTTGTACATACAGACAGACATACACACATGTACACACAACCACAAAGACATCACACGTACAAGAAAACAAAGACATCACACGTACACGCATGTACACACACACGTACACACATACAGACACACGTACAAACTCACAGACACACTTGTACATACAGACATGTACACACATGTACACAACCACAAAGCCACACTTGTACACATGTACACTTCTACATACAGACACAGACGTACAGACACATGTACACATACAAACACGTACACATACAGACATTTACACACGTACAGACATACAGACACGCGTACAAACTCAAAAACACACGTGTACATACAGACAGACATACACACATGTACACACAACCACAAAGACACAGACGTACAAACACATGTACACATAGACATCACACGTACACACATACAGACATGCGTATAAACTCAAAGACACACTTGTACACATGTACACTTCTACATAGAGACACAGACGTACAAACACATGTACACACATTCAAGTACAGACACAGGAACACGTACACACATACAGACATGTACATAGACATCACACGTACACACATACAGACACACGTACAAACACACAACTACAGTCAAACACAAGCGAGCACACACACAACCATACAATCGGAGGCGTACGATTGCGTGAGAAAGCATCACACACAATCCGAGGCGGGCACGGGTACCGGTGTGTGTGAATACCACCACACAAACGGTTCGTCAGCGGGCGGGTACGTGAGAATACCAGGATGTGAGGCGGGTCGTATGTGGCGGCGTGCGATGTAAAACCTTGGCGCTGATATGAATGGGGTGATAGTCATAATAATGGTAGTTACATTAAGACACACACAAATACAGACAACTACAGAGACATTACAAAACAATCACGTACAGACACAACTCCACGTACACACAGACATCAACTACACAAATACACACTTACAAACAAAAACACACACCCAAAGACAGACATACATCCATAAACAACCACTCACGTACAGACACAACCACACACGTACAAAACACTTGGACATACAGACATCACAAGTACAGACATCACACGTACAAACAAAAACACACACCCAAAGACAGACACACATCCATAAACAACCACACGCATCCATCTCCTACCCTTACTACTGTCACCACAACAACAACTATACACAGGAACACACGTACAAACACACTCACCCATAACCAAATACACAAGTACACACACACAAACACAAATACAAACAAACACATCCATCTCCTACCCTTACTACTGTCACCACAACATCAACTATACACAAGTACACACGTACAGACATACACAAATTACACACATGATACACTTGTACATACAGACATCACGATTGCAGACACCACAAATACAGACACAGATACAGACATACACAAAGACAGTGACACACACCCATATCCTCTTCCTGGCCCACACGAAAATCACAAGCTACACAAACCGCATACCCTTTTTGTTAACGAATGCGGATGTCCGAGACAACCCCTACGTCATCAGCGCCATATGCAAACGTCATTAAATGGTAGCATGAGTCATCGGTCACATGAAGGCGGGCGGGTGGCGTGAGAATAGCATGTCTACAAAAACTGCCACGTCAGCTATATAGGTTCGTGTGCAGAACCAGTGTATAAAATAGACGGCGACTCCTCACTCGCTCTACACCAGTTCGTGGTACACCAGATATTGTTCACGTGCTGACTTGGCTAGCCTTCACTACAGAGTTATTTGTGATTCAGGCTGGTGTGAGCATTGTTCGTGTAGTGAGCAGATATTGTTCACGTGCTGATTTGGCTAACCTTCGCTACAGAGGTATTTTTGTGAAACACGCTGGTGTAAGTCGCTTAGTCTTATTCGTGTCATCGGCATCTGATTGTTGATAAAACACTGAAACATATATTATTGTGTATACACCAGAACTTTTTGCTGTTGTAAGAAAAACAAGTGTGGAACACACTTGTGTGACTTATGACCAGTTCGTTTATCAATATGGCCACCAGATCTACTTTCACGTGTTCAGTGTGCGACAAAGACTATTGTTATAAGTATAACCTTAATCGTCACATTCACACCCATGAGGATCAACCACACTTATGTCATAGCTGTGGACATCGTTTCAACAGAAAAGGCAATCTACAACGACACATACGAACACAGCATCAGCCACCTATGAATACAACAGAACCAAACACTACATCAACAACATCATCACATCAGAGATCACCACCACATGTATATTTACGGCATCCTCGTAGTCTAAGTCAAGTACCAGACTGCCACCACTGTGCCTTCAATGATAACATTACCCGCCACAATGGGAACATTCATAATGATTATCCCTGTCAGTTACGTGACGATCTATATAATTCGAACCTACAACGTTACTTACGAACACATCACAGACATCACGAGAAAGGACGACACCCTTAGACACCCCGTACCTGACAACACGTCCACTCATAGTAGCAGAGGATATCCAACCAAATGATAGGGACAGCTTGGCAGCCCTTAAGGCGTACTGCAAGGACCTGTCGATTATGCTACCCAATCAAGTGGTGGTATTAGAAAAAAGTGTCTACCACCGTTACCGGGTGGTTTTGGTATGAGACCTTCATAAAAAGAAGTATTCAGATATCTTATGTGAAGGATCAACTCTCATACATGTCTTTATTCTGAATCCGAAACGAATAAGGTATGTGTGATGACTTCGACAACAACAGTGTTGTTTTAGTCAACCAAGCTATATCAGACAAGTGTATACCCAAGAATGAAGATGACTAAACCAGAAGCAAAATGGGTGTTGAATCAAAAAGTAACCATCTATGTCATTGATTTTTTCTTATGATATATCACTAAAGTGTTTTGATGAATATGTTGTGAACACACATATTTTGGTGATAAAATATTGAAACCAAGATTTTTTGTTTGTTGGTTTTCTTTAGTGGTTTGTGTTCATGACGTTGTCTTTTTTCTTGACGGAGAGGGGATGAACAGAGACACATACAGACATGTACAGAGACATTTGATACAGACACGAACAAAGTCGGGGGAAAAGTTATGGCAAATACAGAAATATTTTAGTCAAATGTATAAAAACTAGGAGTTAACCAAATACGGAAAGATACTGACCAAAATACGAAATGTCTCGGCCAAATTTATGAAAACTAGGAGTTAGTTGAATGGGAAAAAATATTAGCCAACACAACTACATCGTTGACCAATCGTGATTTTGCTGACAAGTTTAACTGAACATATGTCTTTACTCGACCAAAAATTTTCACATTTGTTTAACTCCTACTTTTTTCATAAGTTTGGATTTATAACTTTAGTCAACAGTTTTGTCAGTTTGGCTAACTCTTAGTTTTCATAAGTTTGGTGGAGATATTCCTGTATTTGGCCTTTTCCCATTTAGTTAACTCCTACTTTTTTATGAGTTTGGACAAGAAATGTCTTTACTTGGTCAATAGTTTTCACCGTTGACTAACACATTTTCATACATTTTATAAAATTTGGATGCGATATTTCTTTACTGGGCCACTATATTTTCATCTTTGGCTAAGCAATTTTCTTACTTTGGTCGACATTTTTTCCTACTTTTTGTAAGTTTAGCATGGGTGGTAGTTATTAGGCCTTGTTTTTAAGCACAATGGAAAACATTATCATCTGTCATGACGGCAAGGTGCCAATACTTTCAGTAGCCTAGGTGAACGTTGTCATTTAGCCTGGCAGTCCAAAGTATTCGCAACATTTTTTAAGGACTGTCGGTTCCCTCAGTGGCAAGAACCACCTCATGAGGTACTTACGTCCCCTTGTTTTTGCTGTGGGTCCTTTAATCTCACTATGTGCCTTTCATCCCATAGTGGTCCACAAGGGCCCACTGCCAGTGATAGTAGACGGTGAGTTGAGTTATGAAGTTGGTGAAGTCTCTTTTTTTTGCGTATCCCTAACGGGACGTTGCAGTCAATACCAGCATTTTTCATCTGCTGTTGATGTACTATGCGAGTGTTACGTTCAGCAGTTTGCCATTGCTTTCTGAACCACCGGCTCCTATACCAGCACGTTATAACACAACGCGACACGGTCTGCTGCACAAATCGGTCGCAGCTGAGCTTCAAACGCCTGGTTCCCGGCTCACGAACGGCGTTCGCAAGCCTTTAGCCACTATCGCTTTACTTTAACCAGGCTAAGAGCAGATAACATTGGTCTCATGAAATAAGCAGCTAGTCATGGTAAATATAAAATTTTAAAAACCGACCAACAAAAGAAGATAAAAACATAAGTGGTTCTTGTACACATTACGATAATCGCAGATACTTTTGATTTCGTGTGCTGTGTTGTGATTCTCCTTGAGTCCTATGTGCGAAGAGACGTAATCTTTTCATTAGGATCAGGGTGTGCAATGAATAGGATCCTTTAGAGCGCCAAAGAAACTAAGGCAAGCCACAATTCCTTGATGAACAGACCCACTGACTGATAAAGTCGAATAACTCCGCTATCGGACTTCTACCACGAGTTGCGTCCCTTGTTATTGATTTGGGCAATGAATAGAATAACAGTTGATGTTGGAGTGATGATGTTAATTTTCATTGGTTGTCTGCACTAAGTAAGTAAATTCAAGGGCAATTTCACACTCCTTAAGAAGCATTAGACATGTGGTGCTAGACACATTTTAGATCAATCGGCACTCGCTGGGTGATCTGGAAGAATAATGCGATCACCTTTATTTCCTAAAACATTTAATGGTACAGATGTTCAGCTGGGTCAATCGGGAAACCCAGTTCTACTTAAAATCTGCCTTGCTGAGGATTCGAACTCATGACTGTCGGGCAGACAGATGAGAGTATTGCCACTTCGGTACTGTCGCTTCTTGTACTTAGTGCAACCCATAATCTGTCAAGCGTTTAGAACTACTAGACTGGGTCTCTTAGAATAACTATACATAGGCTCACATGTGTGATATACAACAAATGATTCACACACAAACAAACATTCTGAACCGGAAGAAATATCTTTCTTTTGATAACCAGAGAAAATCGTAACGTGGAAAAGTCATGGCTCCACCTCGACGACAACGCGAAAAGAAGAAAGCCGTTACCAATGAGGTCATTACCGAAGAGTGTACAATTCGCATGCACAAGAGGGTCTTTTGCATTGGCTTCAAAAAGAGGGCACCACGTGCCATCAAGGAAAAAATTTATGGGCGCGCCATCAAGTGCCGTGCCGACTTACGTAGGCGTTCATGACTCTCCACAGATCTCGGTCTTTGGTTTTCTAGATCAACTCTGCCGTTGATATTTCTCCATGCCACCGTCGCAATCCACCCAGCATCATTTCTCGTGGCCCCTGAAGTGCGTTTTGATATTCGTCTGAACAAACATATTTGGTCTCAAGGTATTAGACACGTCCCACGTCTGGCTCGTAAACGTGATGAAAATGAAGACTCCACACATAGATTTTACACACTGGTTACACGTGTATCATGTGCAGCCTTCAAAGGAAAACAGACAACCAATGTTGATAATGAATAAAGAATGCATTTTTTTTGTGACACCAAAAAAGTGTGATATGCATCAATGGCTCATATGCGTCATATACAATAGATCGCTCACGTGTAAGATGTACAAATTAGGGCTCATGTGTATGATATACAACAGATGGCTCACATATATGATATATATTAGATGGCTCGCGTGAAGATGTACAACAGATGAATCACAAATATGAAATACAACAGATGGTTCACATGTATGATGTGCAACAAAACTCTAACCCAGAAATTTAGTAGGACACCACTGAAATCTGAGTGATCACTTATTCAATAAAGACCTGATCTGAACTGGTTATGAAACGAGAAGATCATCAGTGGAATTATTCGTAGCACTAGCCTACGCAAAAAATACATCTGAACAATGAACATAATACTTCAACTATTTAATTGCACAATATATAGTAAATGTGTGAGATTATCGTGGGACATCACAGGCCTGGTTCTCGGTGGTTGCCCATATATTTTAATTGGGGTTCTAAATTAACATCTGTCTACCCTTTACATCAATTGTCCCCAGGACGGTCCACGGATGACACTACCCATATGACGACTGTGTATACAAGAAGACACCTAACTGACTATAATAGAACACTCTTATAAAAAGCGAATCTAGAATCTTTATTGGAGATTCAGACTCTGCCCAACCGACAGACAACAGACGGACTAACAGACATGGAACAGTTAGCTGGGGGAGAGTAGTCTGCTGGACATTCTCATCATCCCACTCGACCGAAGTCAATGTCTTTAGTGTCTGTATGTAAACAAGGTGATAAGAGTACTTTCACCTGCACCCTTATGATGCCGTCTGGAGCCTTGGGTCTTGAGCCTGGTAAGTTTCAACTGTCACTTGACACTTGGCTTCAGCACCATATAGCTTCGCAGCAAACAGACACTCGCCCATAGCCATCAGAAAAAGGTGCCACATCACACAGCAAAAACCCACAGCACACCGCACAGGTCCACAGCACCTAGCACACAGGAATCAGCAGCAGCAAAGGGCAGTCTCCCACCACCCCAAGTTAACAGCACAGGGTTCCTGGAAGCAAGAACAGGCCAGGTGTACATATCCATCACACCCTTGCATAATACATACTACACCAAAGGTCTACATTGACTCCATCGATCTCGTGTGGTCAGGCCCTTGAGCTCAGGCCGCATCGTATGTCTGATCTCCCAGACATATCTCACGGACAGATTAGGTTACAGCTCCTAGTAATCCTAATTTACGTCCAGTAGCTTTTCAGCCACGCGTCTCATCCCTAGTAAATAGTAAATAGGATGACACAATCCCTACCATCTAACACCTAGTAGAATATAGATATGGTGACAGGGTCCATTCATGAGGATGGCAAAATTCCATACCTCCCATAGAGATCATTAAGTGTTATGGTTTAGATCATCTTTATTAATCCCAATTTGTCTCCTCAGAAAGGTAGATAAGTATATCAGGATATTTCAGGTCAGTACTCTATGACACCTCCAAGATTACTAGAAGATGCTCAGGCTACAATGTTAACTAACCTGAAATACTGAATTAGAGACCAGACAAACAACAGAAGAGGTGTGTGTTCTTGTGTTTGTCGCTTTTCTCCTTTCTTCCTCAGATACCTGGATTTATGTTGTGTGTGGGTGTATGTATATAGATAGACATCACATAATACATTCCTTAGGTTGCCTAGGAACTGTGTCGAATCATCATCCCAAACAATCTGGTTCCGATGAAAGTATAGAGACAATAGAAAGATAGACCCACATGACAAAGTATTCCCTTCTCAGTAAGGGAACTGTAAAGTCACCAAACACTGATGAAATATCCACGCATTACTTGAGTGGGTGTTTCCCCACCACTATACTGGCCCACGGTCCAATCCCTAGTAGGTGTGAAGATATATTTCCCCCTTCTGACTAAGCCCAGTTAAATAACAACAGGCCTATAGGTCGATAATCACTTCCCAGCTTATGGCCTCCTACATATTTGGGTTTCACCGTAATGAGAATTGCAAGTGGTTCTCGCTCGTCACATGAATGCTTGACAAGTACTGGTTTCAACCACGCCACCAGATGATGATTGAAATATACTAATGTCAACATATTAATTAAGGGAATCAAATTAAAGCTCTGTTCAAGAGAAAGTTCTCTGTCTGAATCATAACTCCCTCAAATACTCCATTATTGATATAGGGCATCGAATGCATTGTTAATTTGCTTCAACCAGACTGATCCACTACGCTGGCTCGCACAATACATTGGGCCCTGTTGGTTGAACACTTAATCTAGGTCATAGTACACACACAGGCTTACTACACAGGTAGCATGCCTGGTCAACTTAACCAACAGCTGGTGTCCGCTTACGCTAGGTCAACGTGTAATTATCGGTCAGAACACAGGATACGGCGCAACTGGCCGGCCTGGTCAAGAATTGACCCACAACTAAAATACAAACCTTAGCTAAGCTACGCCAAGTATGAAAGTAGTTACCTTTAAAACCTAGGAACAACTATGCAACAGACATCGATCCGATAGATTCATCAAGTTATGAGCTGTAGGTTCCCTCTGGAGCCCCAAAAGATATATCATGACACAGCTGGTCAAAGACACGGCCCCTCGTCTCAAGGACAACGATGCCACCACTATAGATCACTCTATAATTCCATATGAATTAAATAGATTACAGCTGGCGGACACGGCCGTGAAAGGATGGCTTTAACAACAACAACCTCTGTAGAGCATTCTCCAGATCCTCGTAATGCCAATTATACAGCTTGCTATAGAAGCGGCCTCCTTTCTTGATGACTGTCTACCGAATGGCCTCTTCGTGTCAGCTCCGGAAGAAAATACTCACCGGAGTCTGCCGAAAACTTTCGCATTACCTCACGAAAGTGAAGGCAACCCAGCATTCCCCGAGTTTTAGCAGAGTGTGCGATTTACAACAGAAAAGATCAAAGCACACTCAAAGAGTTGAGTTATGATTCTCGGGACCCGTGAAGTTCGTGACAATCCCGATACACAACATCTCAAGGACCCAGAAGGCGGTCCCAACTCTTTTACTTGGAAATCCCCTGTCACCGCCTTAAAATGTGGCCTAGCCACCGAGACGGGGTGGGACAGAGTCGGTACTGTGTTGTCCCGTCTGAGACGCACTTGCGTTTCGCGACAGAGATGTACCTTTGTAGAACACCACTACAGAGTGTTGTCTTGTGGCCCTACATTTAGTGCTTTCATTGCATTCAACCACTCCACTCTACTGCCCCAACATGTGCTTTCCATACAATACTTGTTACAATCGTTATGTGTCGAGACGAGCCGTGTAAGTTTAGGGCGGGACTACTGCCTGGTCGGTAAACAAAGGTGTTCTGGTACTTTCTTGCAAACCCGACTTACCCCACCTAACACCCATGTATCGCCATTCATTTAAATAAAAAAAAGAAATAGAAAGAAAGAGCAAGTGTATGTTGTTACGTACTTTGTCGGGAAAATCCGCTGAGCATAAACGCACTATAATTATTTTGCAGTTGAACACAGAAAGCGTGGCTTTACTGGTATTGAGATTGTTTGTCAAGATACACCGGAGTCGCCATGTGTAACAGAAGCAGTACCTCAGAGAGACAGATTGTGTTTTCTTGGATATTGTCAGTAAATGTGTTTAACTACTGCAGAGTAAACTGTGTTTAAACACAGAAGTCATAAATAACACTGGTCTACTGTAATATAATTTTTCACAAGTGTAACATCGCAGTAAATATTTCCAGGACAACAAAATCAGAGTTCACCTCAACAATGCTAGTTTGTTTCATATTACTACAATCCCATATTTTACAAGGACAGACTCATGGTCCACGGGAAAGCCACAACAAGGAATGGAAAAAGCTGAGATATAAACAGCAACAACCGGTTTCCCGGCTTGAATGTACAAACTCAAATCACAACTAGTTGTCACAAACCGGGAGAAAGGCCGGCTGTGCCTGCGGAAAAATGGTAGCTTCTCAACTCGCTACGACCACGTTAGAAAAGTAAAGTCTAGAGAGAATAGAAGGACGAAAACCAGCAGCCAGTATTTGAAATCAACCAAATCGAGGACCTGACATCTTGGTTTTGTCAACTGTTGACATGTGTTGTGAAGCCGTCCTGTTCGGATGAAGGTGAATATGATATTTATTTTAAATCTTATATTAGTTTGTGAGTCTGTGTCCCAGAATGAGAGTGGTAAGTCATTATTGTAAAACCATGTGGTAAGTTCTTAAGAAGTTAATTTAGTAAGAACTAAATAATATATTCAGTTCTCATAGTCTATGGGTAAGCTGTCCATTAAGAATAACCATAGTGAGTTTTATTTTTCTCCCAAAGTAAACAACTGATTTAATGTATAAGCATTAGTCCAAGTTGTACATTTATTTCTTAAGTAGGTAAATCAGAACGTTGGGCGGCGCTTACCAAACCCGACACCCCACATTGTGCCAACGGCTTCGGGCGGAAGAGCGTAATTGGGAGGGTACAAGCCTTACCCTGGTGCGAGGAAATGCAAGCTAAAGACAAAATTGTCATGGCAGGGCAGACCAGGCTCTAAGCCTTGGTTGGCGACTGGTCTAGGATCGAAGCTCCGACAGGCGGACAGTTAGAGCATTGCTTTGCTGATCCGGCAGCTTCTGCAGCTTGTCTTGTTCCAGATGTAGGGGTGTTACCTTTCCTCTGGAGTGAACTAGGCGGGCCGAGAGAGGGATCATGCTGCATGGGCAACACATGATCTCTATATTTTAGCCCAGGCTTTGTGCTATGGAGAGGCAATAACTCCATCCCTAGTCTTAACTGGTCTCGGAATCAAAGCGAGAGGCAACTGTTACGGGTTATAAGTCCTTGTCAGTTGGCGTAGACATGGGAATCGCAAGTGATAAGGGAGACATAAGAAGCATGTATGAAGGAATAAAGAAAGCTTGTGGTCAAGTGATCAAAAGAAGTGCACCATTGAAAACCTTGACTGGAGAAGTCATCACTGATAAGAAACAGCAGATGGACAGATGGGTAGAGCACTATTTGGAGCTTTACTCAAGTGAGACCAAACTAGCGGATGATGCCCTCAACGCCATAGAGGCTCTACCAACTCTTGACCACTTGGACACACTTCCCACCATAACAGAAGTTAAGTGTGCTACAAATGAACTTGCATCTGGCAAGGCTCCAGGTAATGATGGGATTCCAATAGAGGTTATCAGGAGTGGGCAAGACACACTCACTATACAGATCCACCAGCTAATAGAGCTATGCTGGCGTGAAGGACAAGTCCCACAGGATTTCAAAGATTCAAGCATCATAACACTGTACAAGAACAAGGGCGATCGGAGCAACTGCAACAACTATAGGGGTATCTCACTTCTGTGTATTGTTGGAAAAGTATTTGCCAGAATTGTTCTGCGCAGACTTCAAGTCCTAGGAGATCAAGTCTACCCCGAATCACAGTGTGGCTTTCGACAGAACCGGTCTACCACTGATATGATATTCTCATTGCGACAAATGCAAGAAAAATGCCGTGAACAGAATCAACCACTGTTTATTGCCTTTATCGACCTCACAAAGGCATTTGATTTGGTCAGTCGTGAGGGTCTGTTCAAGGCACTAAAGAAGATTGGCTGCCCACCAACTCTTCTGTCCATTGTGGAATCGTTCCACACAGGCATGAAGGGTATAATCAAGTTTGATGGTGCAACTTCTGAAGAATTTGAAATCAAGAGTGGAGTTAAGCAAGGTTGTGTACTAGCTCCCACCCTCTTTGGAATATACTTTTCACTTCTACTGAAATATGCATTTCGTGATCAGGATGGTGGTATATACATTCACTCACGCTCAGATGGCGGCCTCTACAATGCTCAGAGATTGAAGGCTAAGACCAAAATTAGGAGGGTACTGATCAGAGAGTTGCTTTTTGCAGATGATGCTGCAGTTACGACCCACTCTGAGGAAGAATTGCAATGTCTACTATCTGCATTCTCCAATGCTTGTTCTGAATTTGGTTTAACAATTAGCAAAAAGAAGACACAGATTATGTCACAAGGTGCACATGAGGTACCATCAATCTTTATTGACGACGCCGAACTAGAGATGGTAGACCATTTTACATATCTAGGATCAGTGGTAAATAGCAAATTATCCCTAGATCAGGAAATCAACATCCGGATTGGTAAGGCAGCAACAACAATGAACAGGTTAAGAAAAAGAGTCTGGGAGAACAGGAAGCTTACTGCCAAAACAAAAGTCCTTGTCTATAAAGCCTGTGTCCTTAGTACTCTTCTCTATGGCAGTGAAACTTGGACAACTTACTCACACCAAGAGAACAATTTAAACAGCTTTCATATGCGGTGTCTGCGAAGAATTCTTGGTATTAAGTGGCAAGACAAAATCACAAATACTGAAGTATTGGAAAGATCAGGTTGTGTGACAGTTTATTCCATGCTCAGTCTTCGTAGACTTAGATGGATAGGACATCTTAGGAGGATGGATGATGGTAGAATACCAAAGGATATCTTTTTTGGTGAATTACAGATGGGTAAGAGATCTCAGGGTCGGCCTCTACTACGATACAAAGATGTGTGTAAGCGGGACATGATTGATACAGGCATTGATAATGCACATTGGGAGCAAGTCGCCGCTGAACGTGTTGCATGGAGGGCAAATATCAGAAATGGAATAAAGTCAAAGGAGAAAATTATTGCAGAAAAGTCACACACCAAGCGTTTGAGACGTAAGATGGTGCATGATGGTGGAAATGACCACGTGTTCACATGCACCCACTGTGAACGGACATTTACAGCGCAAATTGGCCTTATTAGTCACACTCGCTACCGCCATAGTTAAAAGTTATTATGCCTTTTTAAAGCACAAACTATCGTCTGTCAAGACGGCAAGGTGCCAATGGAAATCAGTAGTGATTTAGAGTGGTGAGTAACTTAAGATTTAATAAAACTCAGAATCCTTAGTTCAGTGGTAAGGTCACTATTTTCCATGTGCCCACACAGGTAAGAAGAAAATATTTTAAATGTGTAAACACTGGTAAGTCAAACTAGTGTAATGTGTACAGTCAAGTAGATTTGAGCACATGCAAAGTCAAGTAAGTGTTCTGTTCCATGAACACATAGGAGCCCAATAGATTTCTATAGGTATCATAATTTGTGTGATGTTAATGCACACACGTGGTAAGTCAAATATATTTTCATTGTTGTCAAACATGTGGAATTAATAATATTTGTACCACATAATAGTTTGTAACCAACCGCCATACAAGCATGATTATTATTCATAATGAATGAATGCGGATGAGTGTATCACATAAATTGTATGTATTTGATGAAAGCATGTGGTGACTCATGGATTTAATTTTGCTAAATCCTTGGTGATTTCATAAGTATGCCTAATGATCACATAAATCTATGTCATTGAAGAGAATGCTTGTGTCATGTGTGATACATTATTGTAAACAGATGTGAATGTAATATTTGTAACAACACCTTAATAGGCTTGATTATCATCCAGGAAGTTATTATAATGTCTGATGACGGATTAGGGTGATTAAGATACTAATGTAATGTAATTGTTGTTAAATCTGTGACACAAAATAATTGTCATTCCTACAGATATGATGTGTCTGATGAATGATTGTGAAATGAAATGAAATTACTTAACCTGGAACCATGAGTACCGGCATATGTGAATATGAAACTGCACATCTGCTAGTCTACACCTTGAACACCATAGATTGAAAGTAGAACAACCATTATGTGTGGATAACTATTTGAGAACACCAAACCTCTGTACCCTCCTCTGTTTATTTTCTCTAGGAACAAAATTCCTTTTATTGATTTCACTTGTTGAGTTCTTAGGAGCTTACGGCTATTCATTTCTAGTGTCATATTGAGGGTATAATTAGATGTATGTGATTGCTGAATTTTCAGGTAGTGGTTCTATTCCTATAGACCCAGACCTGACTAGAGTTAATGAACCACTCGGTTGAATGCGGGACTTGGTGAAGGTGGCAGCGTAACTGAATCGAGACTCAGGCCTGACTTTCTTTTGTGAGTGAAGTATCTGGACAAAGTGATGCAGAACAGTATCCCAAACAGAACTCACCTGCAAGCAGTTTCCTAGCCCAGTACTAGAGGTAACTTAGCTGGAGTGTAAGAAAACTCAAATTCTATCCGATAACCAGGAAAATAATTATCACTCATTAGGAGAACTTAACACAACTCAAGGAATTGGTGGCATTAGGGATCCAGTCACCCTGAAGTACAACTGTTTATAATCAGGTTCAGACAGTTATCCCAAATGAAATGAAAATATATCATAAAATGTATATTTCAGGCATCCAGGGATATGAATTATTGTACTTGTATTATAACGTATTAATGCTGAATACCAAATGAAAATGATGATGTTGATGTATTGAATGACCATAATCCATGTTTATGTTTTAATACATTATGTAAGAGTAAATTCCTCCTTTGAGTGTTTTCTTGTCGTGTCAGTATTTCAGTAAGACACACCCTTAGATATTAAGAAATTAAACTGAGAGAAGAGAGGCAAGGAACTCCCAACATGATAGAATGGGTCTTCAGGAAACTTTCATTGTTCCCTGGAGGAAGTCCATGGTTCTGCGAAACTCTATATACTAAATCAAGCATTTGAGTCAGTGCTAACTTAATTAATTATAACGGGCAGGATCACATTGAGAAAGAGGAACTTAGTATCCTTTATCTCTTTGGGGGTTGAGCCAAGGCGGGACTACTGCCTGGTCGGTAAACAAAGGTGTTCTGGTACTTTCGTTGCAAACCCGACTTACCCCGCCTAACACCCATGTATTGCCATTCATGTAAATAAAAAAGAAAAGAAAAAGAAAGAAATAGCAAGTGTATGTTGTTACGTTCTTTATAGAGAAAATCCGCTGAGCATAAACGCACTATAATTATTTTGCAGTTGAACACAGAAAGCGTGGCTTTATTGGTATTGAGATTGTTTGCCGAGATACACCGGAGTCGCCATGTGTAACAGAAGCAGTACCTCAGAGAGACAGATTGTGTTTTCTTGGATATTGTCAGTAAAATGTGTTTAACTACTGCAGAGTAAACTGTGTTTAAACACAGACGTCATAAATAACACTGGTCTACATACATTTTGTGTCTTAAATTGTATAGCTGTTCTTAGATAATTTTGTGTTGCTGATTACAAAAATGTAATCGGTTGTTTTTTTTTTTTTCTATCAGCTCTAGTTTGTGAGATAACTAAAAATGACCTTCTTAGTAGGGCAATTGTTATGAACAAGTCTAGAGTTAGATGCAATCAGTGGCATTTTGACTTTAATCTGCATTCATATTATATGCAATTACTGTGCATTTATTGCCTTCATATAAAACACACAAAATGTATTAAAACTGTACCACTAGCAAGTTTTTATCTGTAATCAACACATAAAAAGCTTCTTTTCTAGGACTTCCTGAAACGTGATATGCTCGGACAGTCACTCTAATGGTCCAGCAGTAATCTTCACTCATGTGGGCATCCTAAAGTCCCTGGTATCTCACTTCCATTGATTTTATATCTTGGTGAAATAATTCACCTTGCTCCTCACTAAAGTCGCCAAGATTATCTGGAAAGAAATGTAAATGGTTATGGAGGTAGTGAAATGTTATGCTCATATTGCATCTAAGATTACAAAAATACGACAGCATGTTTTCAACTAATTCAGAATAATTGTCTGCTTTAAAGTTGCCCAGAAAGTTTTGCACAACTAAAATAATTGATGACCAGGTTGTAGACTGTTACGTTCATAGAATCAATAAAATTTGGATCGTTTATTAACTTTCCAATTTGAGGTCCATCAAAAATGTCTAGCTTTATTTTTTTCTATGCTCAATTCCGAACACTTTCTGCATACATAATTAAAACGGATACCATCTTTGTTCAGTGCCTTTACAAATTGCTTCATCAAACCAAGCTTTATATGTAATGGTGGCAGTAGAACTCTTTTTCGATCAATGCGTGGCTTGTTGACAATGTATTATCTTATAACTTTAAATTCATCCCTTAATTGCCACTGCCGGCTTCCTGGCCTAGAGGTTAGCAACTTTTCTCCGTAATCTCGAATACTCTCTAAGTAACGTGACGACGGTGAGAATAAGCAGTGGTTCGAATCGCGTCGATAACTTACGGGTCATGTGAGTCAGCCGCTCAGAAATCAATGGCAAACTACTGAGCGTAATCTTGCCAAGAAATCAACAATCAGCTGACAGATGCTGATGTTGACAGCGATGTCCTGTAAAGGATATGCAAGTATTTTTTAACGGCCACTATTTCTTTGTCCAATGCGCATCTTTTGCCCAGCTATCCCACAAACATATAAAGCATGGATATTTGGTGAATCTCCTTTGCTGTCCAAGCAAGAAGTTCGTCATTTTCAGATCTACACAAACCAACCAGTTATGTTCTAAATCAGTGGTTCTCAACCGGTGGGGAATTCCCCCCCCCCGGGGGGAGGGGGAATTTTGAGGTTTCCAGGGGGTGGGGGGGGAGAATGAAGATTATTTCAAGATCGTGTTAATACAAGAACCGATTACTTTATATTGTTTTTTCCTTCATACTTTACAGTTATGTACGTATCACTCTTGTGAAATTCATTTTATAACGTAAGTAAATCACGTTTTATGTAGATGTCTAGACTTGTTTTAATATGTGCTATTAAATTTAGCTTCAATTATTACGTATACTGTGTAGGGGCATGGGGAATTTTTAGGGAGGAAATACGAAAAAAAGGGGGGGGGGGATGACGTTCTAAAAATATGGTGGGGCGGGGGAAATGACGTCCTAAAAATATGGTGTAGGGGGGCACGGGCCAAAAAAAGGTTGAGAACTACTGTTCTAAATAATTCAATGTTTTTCATAACTATGTTTATTATAACATACTCAGGGCCATGCCGCGCTGATACAGAGAGGCGGCGGCATCTGCCGGCACTGTAAGCGTAAGCAGTGAAATCAAAATATAATTTAAGCCATTCAATAATCAAAAATCCTTACGCAACGCTTTTCTATACTGGTCTATATTTTTTCCGATCTTGATGTACACGATTTAGGACTTATTGCACGGCTCTACCTAAGCGCTTTCGGTATCCTTTTATTTCGGTTTCTGGTGCAGGTGCATCGTTGGCGAGCGCTGGCCGAAAGAGTTTTGATCTGACAGCGCAAAGCTATTGTTTTTGGTTGTCATATACCGCGCAGTCGCTCTAACAGATGAGGCGGCAATTACCACAAAAGACAACTGCACGTGTTACGTGTTGATTGTTCTACTTTGAGCTTACAATTATTGACAATATTTGATGAAATTGAAGAATTCTTTTTTTTTTTTTTTTTAAGCTAGTTATTCAACCAGAGAGGGTTTGACAGAACTTATTCTGGCACATTTGGAAAAGTTAGGTTTCGAGTTAAAGTGGCTTAGAGCACGAGGCTATGACAAGGGAGCTAATATAAAAGAAGTATGAAAGGGTGCACAAAATAGAATACTTGAAGAATATCCAAGGGCGTTTGATGTGCCCTGCGCATCTCATTCTTTAAACTTTAAACCTAGTTGTGAATTATGCAGCGTCTTCTTCTACACAAACAATAACTTTTTCTTCTTATTGTACATGAACTTTACACTTTTCTTTCTTGGTCTTATCTCAAAGCAATAATGCTCGTTAAAATCGACAACTGTAAAAAGTCTCACCTTGAATTCTTGGAACACAATGCGAACAAGCAACTGACGCAATCCAAGCGAATGCTCACACACTTTTATTCATGTGCTAGATACACTACCAGGCTTGCCTAGACTCTAAACTGTCCCTTTGATACAGGGACGGAGTTTATACCTCGCCTAAGACTAAGTCCTTGTAATATCTGATTCCACCTTGGGCGTAGTTTCCTATTTTGCCATTCCGAATTCATACTCGTCTAGGTTCTGTGATTTCGGTCCTTCCATTGATTGTTCATTCCGTCAGACTAATCCTCTTCCTATTCTTTCCTAGCCGGACCTAGTAATCCTTGCATCCAGATCTTCAGATCTTCACCGAACACGGGCTTCGTGAAAAACACAACCGCGCTTTCCTAGAACCACACAACCACTGTTTTTGCTGTCCTGTGACGTCTTGGGTTCTCCTTAGTTTTCATGTTAATGGTTCGGTTTGGTGTCCATTTGGGACACCTCTTTTCTTGTATCATGTTTTAGGGGGTGCCCATCATATGGCATAATGCCCCCTCCCAGACAAAGAAAAGTGATGAAATCATTTCCTACCATCTATATATGTATATATACAATTGATAATTAATCTACTATCTTTATTACAACTTACAACAACAGCTGAACAGACTAGCTAATGGTTCCCCGTTCCCAACTCTAAAAAAAACATAAAGTTATATGACGGGCACGCCCTTCAATCCAATCCTCCGTTGGATGCCGTGTGGCCGACCCATGGGGAGGTCGAACCAACCAGTTTCACTAGTCCCTACCTTGTCCTAATAGACAAGTATCCTCACTCTAGGTAATACCATGAGTTTTGGACGAGGGTAGTATTGGAGTTCCACGCAATCCATATCCGTTGTCGTTGACCGTTGTCTCTCCATGTATATATATCACTTGATTTCTGTCCTGTGTCTGTATGTACGGTAGACGATTTCTGCGATTTATGCCCTAAGATACCTATAGCTAGAGATATTTTCCCGTGTGGATATCACAAAACATTAACCAATTATAAATTCCATAATTAAACATGATTACTCAACGAATCACTAAATCAAAATATAACTAAACTAATATATTATTAATTCTTTTAACGACGTTAAATAACTAATTACTATGATCATTAAACTCTACACACATTATATTATATTACATTAATATTGCACAAAATACTTATAGAGTTCGATCAGTCCTTGCAATTATACCATCCGAATCTGAACATGTTGTCCATACAGTTATCCACATAGTCACTAGTCACACCGATCAAACCACGAGTTCACTTGGAAACTGCTTTATGTCATCCTGTCAAAACGACAAATCGACAGAAGTATCTATCTGTCTAAACTTATATTTTGCAATAATAAAAATTACCTAATTGTTGATTGTTGTCTATTTTAATTTAATCAGGTGCTATCTAAATAGATATATTCTAACTTTACTAACACTTTATGAACAAACAAACAAATAAATTAAATTAACAACTGAATAATTTGACAACGATAGATCTACAATTTTATTGCCGACTGAGAATATCCGCAAGATTATTATCTTTTCCAGGAATATGACAGATATCGAATTCATACTCCTGTAAGAGTAAAGACCATCTATGAATTCTGGAGTTCTTAGGATGACCAGATTTGAATATCTGTAAAGGTTTGTTATCCGAAAGAACCAGAAATTTTCTACCAAGTAGATATCTAGTGAATTTCTCAATACTCTCAATTAATGCTAACGCCTCTAATTCAGTAACAGCATAATTTTTCTGTGTGTCAGATAACTTTTTACTGAAGTAAAGAATGGGATGTAGTTTTCCTTCATGTAATTGAAGTAATACAGCTGAAATAGCATGTAAACTAGCATCCGTTTGTAATACAAAATCTTTTGAGATATCAGGTAATTTCAAAATAGGATAGGTACTGAACAGAGTCTTTATCTGTTGTAGAAGTTTCTCATGATCATCTGTCCAAACTATTTTTGTAGGTTGAACTTTCTTTAATAGTTCAGAGAATGTTGCTGTCATATCAGCAAAGTTAGGAATGAATTTCTGATAGTAATTAATCAGACCTAATAAACTTCTTAATTCCTTTTTTGTCGTTGGAGGTTTGATATTAAGAATTTTAGTAACCACCAATGGATCTGTCTTTCTAAACCCGTTATAAATTCTATGACCAAGGAATTGTATTTCAGTAAAGCCTATCTCAATTTTACTTGGTTTAGCTTTCAACCCGTGTTGCTGTATCCTCTGAAATACTTGTTTAAGAATTTTGACATATGTGTCAATATCTGATGTATGAATACAGATGTCATCCATATAGGTTGCTACATTAGAAATTCCATGTAGTAATCTTCTCATCTTGCGCATAAATGTGCTTGGTGCATTTTGTAAACCAAATGGAAGATATGCCCATTCGTATAAACCTAATGGAGTACTGAAAGCTGTGATATGCATGGAATCTTCATCCATAGGGATTTGCCAATATCCCTTGGTGAGGTAAATTTTCGAAAAAGGTTTCTAGTTTGCCATGCCCTCAATCAACTCATCAATGTTTGGCATTGGTTCTGCGTCAAGAAGTGTTAACACATTTACTTTTCTACAGTCAACACATAGACGTAGTGAACCATCCTTTTTCTTTACAATTACCATTGGAGAACAGTAGTTTGAAATAGACTTTCTTATAATTCCAGTTAGATCTAACTCTGAAATCTCTGCCGTGACTTTCTCCAGATAATGTATTAGAATATGATACGGTTTCACTTTAACAGGGACATTTGACAGTAAAGTTATCTTATGCTTGATAAGCGATGTTTGTCCCGGTTTGTCAGAAAAGATTGTGCTATACTCTTTTATTGCTGCAATACGTTTTTCTTTGCCTTGGACTGGCAAATCTTGACTTATTTGTATAGATTGCCAACCGCTGTCACTATTAACTATTGGAGTTGGAATCTTTTGTTTTATAGGGTGATCATATGTTCTATTTGTGAGGATGTCATTGTATAATAACAATGGACCACGCGGATTTGCACCGTATACCAGTTCAAATGGTGAAAATCCTGTACTAGATTGTGGTACCTCACGGTGTGCAAACAGTACAGCTGGTAATAAAATATCCCAATCTTTGGGTCTATCCGCTGCTACTTTTGCACTAGGGTCAGCTACTAGGTGGTCAAGCAGAGTAGATGCGTTAACACCATTACGATTTCAACTTTGCGAAACCTGTGGTGCATTATTCCAAATAATAGAAGACGTCAACGGAGATGTGGAAACTAAAGTGAAAGCAATAGGGTTAACAAAAATATTTAAAATTACAAGTGTATATGCGGTGTAATTCTTTGACATATTTTATATTAAATACTAGCATACCCGGCCCGGCTTCGCCCAGTCCCTGGTGGGGAGCATCTCATTTAATTCATATAAGTAGTCATATAAGCTCCCGTTCCCGTTCCCGGCTATCTGTCTGTCTGTCTGTCTGTCTGTCTGATCCGGCCCGGCTTCGCCCAGCCCCTGATGGGGAGCATCTCATTTAATTCATATAAGTAGTCATATAAGTTCCCGTTCCGGACTGTCTGTCTGTCTGTCTGTCTGTCTGTCTGTCTGTCTGTCTGTCTGTCTGTCTGTCTGCCTGTCTGCCTGTCTGTCTAATCATTTATTGGTTGCAGTTAGAACAACCTTAGATAAACGAAGACCAACTTACAAAAAGCATTAGAAAGAGCACTTGAAAGATCTTTACATCTTCCCCAACAATTAACTTGGGTAAATGGAGCGGCGGCAGCAGCAGCAGCAGAAGAAGAAAAAGGAGGAGTGGGAGCTGGGGGGAGGAAGAGGGAGGTGGAGGAGGGAGGAGTAGGAGGAAGAAAGAGATAGGTGGAGAGAGGAGGAGGAGGGAAGAGGAGGAGGAGGAGGAGTAGGGAGGAATAGGAGGGAGGAGGAGGGATTAGGAGGAGGAGAGAGGAGGAGGGAGGAGGAGGAGGGAGAAGGAAGGAGGAGGAGGGAGAAG
Organism: Cepaea nemoralis; assembly: GCA_014155875.1. Classification (NCBI taxonomy): domain Eukaryota; kingdom Metazoa; phylum Mollusca; class Gastropoda; order Stylommatophora; family Helicidae; genus Cepaea; species Cepaea nemoralis. The sequence goes on along the minus strand of JACEFZ010027829.1, from coordinate 524,496 downwards.
GAAGGAGGAGGAGGAGGCAGGAGGAGGCCGGAGGAGGAGGGGAGGAGGAGGGGGAGGAGGAGTAAGGAGGAGGAGGAAGAGGGAGGAGGAGGGAGGAGGGAGGAGAAGGAGGGAGGAGAAGAACACAGGAGGAGGAGGGGGAGGAGGAGGAGCAATGAGGAGGAGGGAGGAGGAGAGGGAGGAGGAGGGAGAGGGAGGAGGAGGGAGATGGAGGAGGAGGGAGGAGGAGGAGGAGGGAGGAGGAGGAGGGATGTGGAGGGAGGAGGAGGAGGGAGGAGGGAAAAGGTAGAGGGGGAGGAGGAGGAGGGAGGAGGATGAGGAGGGAGGAGGAGAAGGGATGAGGAGGGATGAGGAGGAGGGAGGAGGAGGGAGGAAGAGGGAGGAGAAGGAGGAGGAGGGAGGAGGAGGGATGAGGGGGAGGACGTAGGAGGAGGAAGAGGGAGGAGGATGAGGGAGTAGGAGGAGAAGGGAGGAGGAAGGAAGAGGAGTGATTAGGAGGAGGGAGAAGGGCGAGGAGGTAGGAGGAGGAAGAGGGAGGAGGAGGGAGGAGGAGGAGGAAGGAGGAGGAGGAAGAGGGAGGAGGAGGGAGGAGGATGGAGAAGGGCGAGGGGGAGGGGAAGAGGAAGAGGGTAGGAGGAGGGGAGAGGAGGAGGAGGATCATAACTCATATGCCTGTAGATTTAATCATGGCTGAAGTTGTTCCATGTCTTCTTAGAGTTGGCGAAAGTGTAAAGAAATATAAAATCTTCAAACTTGATAGAGATAAGGTAACTATTATTTATTTATTATGTTGTTAATAACCGACATGACTGTAGATAACTTCTTAAGCATAAAAAGATGAGTTACAACGTTATGCATTATGTATTATTTTTATGAAAACTTTGAAAATGCCTTAAAGATTGTACCATTATTGATTATATCTCATATGCCTGTAATAACTATAGACAAAGATTTATAAATCTTTGAAAACGATGCAACAATATGACTATAAGGTATACAGAAAAGTTATTAAAAGTTATACCCTTTGAAATAACTTTTCTAGAGTTAAGTCCCCTTGCTATATAGAAATTATAATGAAAAATGAAAAATTAAATAATATTAAGTAAGCAGCCGATTTTACACTAAAAAAATATCACAGTTGGCAGCGCGAGAATGAGAGGAAGACGTGTAGAAAATTTCATCTCAATCGGATGGACCGTTCGCGAACGCATAAAGGACATACACACCCACACACATCCTTTTTTATATATAAGATATTCAGTCTCGAAGCTATTGCAATCTGTAACTATAAATTTGTCAGATTGTGTAAGAATTTTATCAGAAACTGTACAAAAGTGAAAAGTTATAGACAATCTGGATATGATCAGATGAAAATTGCTGCTAATGAGATTACAGAGAATCTTTAATGCAGTACAGAATTTCCTGCCGAAATTTAAGTTAGAGTCAAAAGGAAAAAGCGTCAATTAGACTTTGAAAAAGCTGTCGATGAACCCTTAACAGATGTGAATAAATTTAAAATAAACTTCATCAGTTATATACTGGACATTACCCTTAATTCTTTGAATGAAGGATTCACGCTTCTGGAAACCCTTAGAAATAATTTTAAGTTGTTATATGACATTTTAAAAGTCAAAGATGTAGATGACAAAACGCTAGAAAATTATTGTACGAGGGTAAGTTAAGTCATAAATGGCTGTAGAAAATTAAACCAGTTTATTTTTATACATAGTGTTCCTTTATTTCTCAACATAATTTCCACCAACATTGATGCTGTCAACGTCTAGAGGTATTTGAAAGTGAAGGGTTCAAGACAGGTAGATAGTGCGAGCATAGATGAGACATTAACGCATGAGTCAATAAGATATAATTTATTACGTTAGGATATAATCACAATAACAATAATGTCTCATCAGCGTTCGTTCTCGCACACATTCATAACATATTACAATGTGGCGATAATTCAGCAATACGTTACAATAAAGCCACTACTCTCGTATCGCAGCCACACACACAAGCACGTCACACGGCTCAGCTATTCAACTCCTGAAGTCCCAGGTCTAGTCTATCCTGCCACACTCTCAAACACGCATCCTCTCTCTGTCAAGTCCCAAGCCCGTCTGCCTTCTCCTCGACTGCCCGGTGGTCACGAGGTATCTGCCCCTCGTGTAGTTCGTGGGAAGTCAGGTGTCTCGCATACGCCTGGTTACGGCTAGGCGTATTGCGTACTTCTATTCAAGGTGACACTGTCTTTCACGGGTACAGCCCGTCTTCAGCATCTAGGCTATTCTCTTTCCTCCGTACTCACCCGTTGTCCTTATCTCTATCGTCTGTCCTCTTTTCTATCCCCTATAGGCCCTTGACATTTGCATTTATCCCATCGTTTTATAATTCATCCCAAACTAGCTGCATAGAACTGCGTGCTTTGTTTTCTAAACCCTGTTTTCACTTCACATTCAACTTCGGCGTCATTCGCGAAATGTCTCCCGCCAAGGTGGGTTGTCAGTATTTATGCTGACAAATGTTTGTCCCGTAAGGCGGTGCATAGCTGGGTAGAAAACGTTACGAGGGCGAGTCAATAAGTAAGTCTCACAGTTCTATGGGATGGTCGGTAAATGAAAACAAAGCACGCAGTTCTATGCAGCCGGTTTGGGAGGACTGATAAAACGATGGGATAAGTGCATCAATGTTGGTGGAAATTAAGTTGAGAAATAAATGAGCAATGTATGTATAAAACTAAAGTGATTTCAAATTGTATTCATGTGTAGTTATTTTTCTACAGCCATTTGTGACTTACTTATTAACTTACCCTCGTACCAATCTCTAGTCAATACATTCGGTCGAAAATTAATCTGATTTAAATGAAAATGATCTTCAAGCAGAATTACTTGATGTAACCCGAATGCTGCCATATTCTACGAAACCGTTTGGTTGTTTTAAATCATGTGTGCCAAGATAAGTTAATTACTTTGTATCCGAATACTGCTGTAGCTCTGGGAATTTTATTAACATTCTCTGTATCTGTAGCTAGTGGGGAAAGAAGTTTTTTTTCCAAATTAAGATTAATAAAACACTACTTTCATTTCAAGTTCATTAAGCCAAACAAAACTTAGAAATCTGTCATTAATTTCTGTTGAATCTACATTGGCTGCCATTCTAGACTACACATGCCTAATTAACGAATTTGCTAAATTTAAAGTTAGAAGGGTACAAATGCAGTAGATTTTTGTAGTTGATAGTTGATACCATTATTTTAAAGCAGTTTTTATTTTCAAAATAAAAATAGTATATGTATATTTTGTGCAGTTTTTTTTTTTTTTTTTTTTTTAAATCTCAATGGAAGGTTATTTTAAAGAAAAAGCATTTCATGGTCGGCATTTCGAAGACTTGCATCATACTGAGAAAATCTACCGCACATCGCTTGACGTACTCCTCATTCATTGTAGTAGTATGGGCAATTGGAATACAGCCATATTTGTTACCACCTTGCTCTCTGCTGCGATAAAATGCAACCTTTGTTTCAGCAGGCAGCAGTTTTTCTTTCAATCTTGAAGCCAAAAGTTGTGAAGACTCCTTGGGAAGATATAGGTCTCGGATTAGATCATTCAGTTCACGCTGGTCGAAGTGTTGAGCAGCTGGAAAATTATCTTAGAAAGTATTATCACCGTCACTTGGATGTATCGGACGCGGGACATCTTGATTATGATCGAGAGATTTTCGGGAGATTGTTATGGGAGCGAGGTTTGGCAAAGGACATGCTACTGAATGAACGAATAAGTCTTTAAAAGCACCACGGGTTGTCTAAGGTTTGGCATGGCGATATGACTTGATTTAGAATAGAATGTTTGAAAAGTAAAATGTAATGATCAGTGTGCATATCTTGGGTTTTACTGGGTATGTAGGCCTATTGGTAGCTCCTTAAAAGCACGAAACAGAAATCGCTTGGGATCCATTACAGCCGACATTCGTTGTGAAAATTATGGGAGACTCCGAGCCGAAATGGTAAACTGCCAGCCTTGCGCCCTAAAGGTTGTGGTTTCATTTCTTGACTGTGTCGTCAAAACCACGTGAGCAAATTTTTCCGACCTGTGGGGTTTGATTTCTCTCCAAAAACTAACCCAATATTTCAACATGCAATAATTGGCCATCGAAGCACCAAGCTGTAAAAGACGATTTCTAACGTATCATTGCCAAGTTGCACGCAATCTTCAGGAGAGTATTTTATCATTCATTGCTTTTTTATTGACATTTGCAAACGTAACGAGCTTTCTATTAACACGTCTTCCGTTTGATGCTTCAATTAATGTTATTTTCAAGTATTCCTTTTGATCATGCGGTCCATTCATGGGTTTCTCTTATCATCTTCCAGTGATTTTGCTTCTGTTTTTCGCTTATTAGTTCCTGGCCTCTAGTATTTTTCAGGAGGGTAATCGATATGTAATAAGTGTGTAATACTATGCATTAATGGCTTCACGTGCTTGCTATTTCTTCTGATGTTCCATGAGCGTGTACCTTTCGATCGACTTGACATTTCTCCGTGCATTTAACGCTCTCATTATGTAGAGTACAAGAAGAGTTAGTCTGAGCTATTGCAGATTCTGTAGCTGCGGCGTAAGTGTTAGACCTTACATGTTCTAGGCCACAGCATAACGCGGGGGACGGATCAGTTTATTGCCGCTCCGCCACTTCTTCCCAAGCAATTACCAGACAATTCTGGAACATTCTAGTAGCACTGCATGGACTATGTTTGAGTTCAAAGCAAGCGAGTGAAAGAGATAAAAACAAAATGGTGTTGTTGTTGTTGTTGTTGTTGTTGTTGTTGTTGTTGTTGTTGTTGTTGTTGTTGTTGTTGTTGTTGTTGTTGTTGTTGAAGAAGAAGAAGGATAAGAACCCCGTTGATCCCAGTTGTTCACATGTGTAGGACTTGAAGACCTTGGGACTGGTAAGCACTAAGTTTCAATCTATGTAGGAAAGCAACCCATTCCCAGAATGCTCGTGAGCTCTTCAACCGGTGAGTGCAAAGCTGAGTACAAACCGGTAAGTGCTGATAGCCTACCTTCATGGCAGGGAATTCCTATGATTCTCTTGCAGTCTAACAGCGTATAACGTGTGTAATCCTAGACATGCTTTGTCACAGCAGAGACCTTGGTCGATCCTGCCATCGTTAGGCAGACTACTGTCCGACAAACTTGTGTATGTCCAAGATGTCCTGAATTGTACTATCTGTACAAGATGTCGCATTAACTAGTATCAGACCACGATTTCCCAGAGATAGGTGGCTGTAAAAGATATCCCACAGACTAGTGTCTGTCACAGACTAATGTCGGTCGTGGATGAATCACAGATTAGTGTCTAGCCAGGATATCTCACAGACTAGTGTCTGCCTATGATGTTCCACAGACTAGTGTCTACCCAGGATGTTCCACAGACTAGTGTCTGCCTATGATATCCCGCAGACTAGTGTCTGCCTATGATGTTCCACAGACTAGCGTCTGCCCATGATATCCCACAGACTAGCGTCTACCCAGGATGTCCCACAGGCTAGTGTCTACCCAGGATGTCCCACAGACTAGTGTCTGCCCATGATATCCCACAGGCTAGTGTCTACCCAGGATGTCCCACAGGCTAGTGTCTACCCAGGATGTCCCACAGACTAGTGTCTGCCCATGATATCCCACAGACTAGTGTCTACCCAGGATGTCCCACAGACTAGTTTCTGCCCATGATATCCCACAGACTAGTGTCTGCCCATGATATCCCACAGACTAGTGTCTGCCCATGATATCCCACAGACTAGTGTCTGCCTATGATGTTCCACAGAGTAGCGTCTGCCCATGATATCCCACAGACTAGTGTCTGTCCAGGATGTCCCACAGACTAGTGTCTGCCCATGATATCCCACAGACTAGCGTCTGTCCAGGATGTCTCACAGACTAGTGTCTGTCCAGGATGTCCTACAGACTAGTGTCTGCCCATGATATCCCACAGACTAGTGTCTGCCCATGATATCCCACAGACTAGTGTCTGCCTATGATGTCCCACAGACTAGTGTCTGCCCATGATATCCCACAGACTAGTGTCTGCCCATGATATCCCACAGACTAGCGTCTGTCCAGGATGTCCCACAGACTAGTGTCTGTCCAGGATGTCCTACAGACTAGTGTCTGCCCATGATATCCCACAGACTAGTGTCTACCCAGGATGTCCTACAGACTAGTGTCTTCCCATGATATCCCACAGACTAGTGTCTGTCCAGGATGTCCTACAGACTAGTGTCTGCCCATGATATCCCACAGACTAGTGTCTGTCCAGGATGTCCTACAGACTAGTGTCTACCCATGATATCCCACAGACTAGTGTCTGTCCAGGATGTCCTACAGACTAGTGTCTGCCCATGATATCCCACAGACTAGCGTCTGCCCATGATATCCCACAGACTAGTGTCTGCCTATGATGTTCCACAGACTAGTGTCTGCCTATGATATCCCACAGACTAGTGTCTGCCTAGAATGCCCCTAAAAAAGGTTTTTTTTTTTTTTCTATAACCTTTGAGCTCAAGAAACACGAATGTCTGTCTTTAGTTATTGAGAAGTTGTCCAAGACTCGCATCCATATGTTGCCACAGGAAAGATAAATGTTCTCAAAAATGTTAGTTTAACTTATGTGCTGCTCTTATGCCATAGTTTCTTACGTTTAATCTCTGCATTGCTCTGGTCAGCTGGCGTCAGACCTCTTTGTCGTTTGTTATGGAGCCAAGCTATTCAAAGTATTAGACATTTTCAATTTGTTAATTGTGATCTTGCCGTCTCCCTGGTCTATGGGTTACACGACTTTCTCCGTAATCCCGTATGCTCTCGTGAGTAATGTGACATGCGCAAGAATTGGTAGCGGTTCTCACCGCGTCGGTAACTTACGGGGTTTGTGAGGCGGTTGCTCAGAAAGAAATGGCAAACAATTGAACGTAATCTTGCCAAGAAATCAACAATCAGCTGAAAGATGCTGATGTTGACAGCGATTGATTGATTGATTGATTGATTGATTGATTGATTGATTGATTGATTGATTGATTTAGGAACCGACATCACAGCATTCGGGACATTCCCATAAGCGCTCCGTCTCCATCCTCAGCAGCCAGCGAAGAGTTCCAACACTAATGTTGACAGCGATGTCCTGTAAAGACTGACAGGATGAGAATAGTTTCATATTGATTAACAAGCCGTCCTACCCACATACCTTCTACTCGAAATCATGGCACACTACAACTACACCTGACCTGGCTTTTTATTCACCAGACCTGGAGTGGAACATTACACGAATTGTTGGGAAACAACTTGGTGGCAGCGACCATCGGCCAGTCTTTCTAACTGTAGAAAATGAGCTTGTAAGTGAAAGCAGCACCCTATCGAAGTGGAACTACAAGAAAGCAGACTAGGCGAAGTACAAGCTTCACACCAGCATACTGGTTAGAAACCTGAACACTGAGAAAGACATAAATAAAGTAGTTGAAGAGTTTGGGAAATACATACTACAGGCAGCGCGAGAAACAGTACCAAGAGGATCCCGTAAACAATATAAACCCTACTGGAGTAGTGAACTGGAACAGTTGCATAATGATATGGAAGTGTGTAGAATGCAAGCAGAGGCCAGACCCAGCCAAGAGCACCACAATAAATACCAGCACGCAAAAGCTAAATTTCAAAAGGCCAAGCTGCAGGCTAGACGAAAAAGCTGGTAGGAGAAAACAGTCACTGAACTTTGAAAGCGACACAAGGAAGTTGTGGAAGATAATAAAACAACTTAACGATAAGGGTACCGTGAGAAACTCAAAAATTACACTACATAAAGACGGAAACATCTTAACCGAAAAGCAAGCAGGTGACTATTTTGCGGACTCATTCGGACAAGATAACAATAACGAAATTAGTCCAGAGAAGAGATTCTAGAGAAATCGCAACATACAGGACATAATGAAATACTATATTAGGTTCTGGGGCACAAATCACAAACAGCGAGCTGGAGGTAGCCATATCAAAACTGAAAATTAAAGTCACCAGAAGCTAATGGTATCTCCAATGAAATTATCAGGAAGCTAGGAACAGAGGCTAAAGCAAAGTTGTTGCAGGTCTTCAATAACAGCAGGGCCTTAGGCAGTGTTCCACGAGCCTGGAGAGAAGCAATCATGATACCCCTCCTAAAATCATGGAAAGATAGTTCCATTGCCTCCAGCTACAGACCAATTAGCCTCACCAGCTGTCTCTGCAAAACAGTTGAGTTCATCCTCAATCACAGACTGCAGTGGTACATTGAAAGTGAAAACATCCTTGTGCCACAGCAGACCGGCTTTAGGCAGTGCCACTCTATGGAAGATCAGGCAACCTAACTCTCTCAAGAAATTGAGGATGCATTCCAAGAGAAGAAGCTGGTGCTTGCAACATGGGTAGATCTGAAGAGAGCCTTTGACAAAGTCTGGAAAGAAGGTCTGATGAATAAACTGAGAAACTGTAAAGTCAATGGAAGACGAATGTACAAATGGGTGAAAGCATACTTGCACAACAGAAGAGCCCGAGTACAGATAGACGGACTCAAGAGCAAGAAAGTACTACTGCGTTATGGTGTTCCCCAGGGCGGAGTCTTGTCCGCCACACGTTTTCTAATCTTCATCAAATCTACAAAGCAGTTGTATTATCCACACTGCTATATGCTTGTGAAACCTGGACTGTTTATCAGCGACACGCTAGGAAATTAAACCACTTCCACACAGTCTGTGTAGCAGTAAGTATATATGGGGTGGGCAAAACTACAGCACGCTTGAGCATCAGGGTAGAATGGGAAGAAAGATGCTCAAGTCGTGACGTAGTTTGTGGTTACGGATCAGTTAACATCGGGGACTAGAGAAGAGATGGACGTATGATTTAACTGAGCAACATCTGGCTTGATTCTGAATAAAGTAACATGGAGCTGGAACCGTCTTTGAGTTGTTGATAGTCCATCGTCCCTTCGCTGTACTGTTATAGTACAGAATTGTTGCCCAGACCAGGACGAATAACTTCAATTGTCGCGGTACATAGCGGACGTACTAGCCCACTATATTTGATGCAGCCACTACTTCATACAGCGTTTGTGGGGAAAATGCAGGTGCCTTTGAAACATTAGCACGTTATCAGATTGTTGCTGAACGGACTTCAGGAGGTTTTCCAAAATGCCCGACCTAGACTGGCACCGGAACAGATCAACCTTTAATGTCTTCATGCGGTGGTGAAGTCCGCTCTCAGATTGTTTTCGAGCTTTACTGGTGGTGAAGCCCAGGCCGTTCTCAGATTGTTTTCGAGCTTTACTGGTGGTGTCGCTTTACTGGTGTGAAGCCCAGGCCGTTCTCAGATTGTTTTCGAGCTTTACTGGTGGTGAAGCCCAGGCCGTTCTCAGATTGTTTTCGAGCTTTACTGGTGGTGAAGTCCAGGCCGTTCTCAGATCGTTTTCGAGCCAATCGAGCCGTTGTCAAGTCATCTCCGGACTCCGTTGTGTGAGAGAGCCGCTTTGTCAAATCAGTAAGTCGCTGCTCTACACTGTCGGTTGCTTGGAGAAGCTGACTATCGTTCATTGCTGATTTCAGAGGGCTGGCCAGTGCTGTCCTCTGATCACAATCGTTCCTTGCTGTGATTCAAGAGCCCGTCCCTGGGTGGCTGATACATACAATCGTTCCTTGCTGTGATTCAAGAGCCCGTCCCTGGGTGGCTGATACGTTCAATCGTTTTTCACTGTCTTATCGACGTCGCTGTTGTTCCTGAAGAGTCTTATCGAGCCTAGTCGAGCCTATCGAGCCTAGTCGAGCCTATCGAGCTTGGTCGAGCCTATCGAGCCCAGTCGAGCATTTTTTATCCTTACTGAAACCGCTTTGTCGATCTTGGTTTAAGTACTCGAATACCAGATACCGTGCTTCTCAATCTCGGCATGTGAAGGGAAGAGACGTCAAGGACTTCAATTGCGATTGGAAAAATAAGTTCAATAAGAACAGGGGTAATATAATTAAATTTTTCTATTAGATAGAAAATTATTGAGTTTCAGGAGGAAGATAACATCCTTTGGTTAATTTAAGACTGGATATTAATAAGTATTGATTGTTTTTGCTTGAATAACTGTAAATATTTCAGCATAGCAGACCCATCACATCACAGTGGAGAAACAGGCATAATTTCGGCTGAGTTCAAGACGAGTTTTTTTTTTCCAGGTACCAAGGAATATGCAAAAGAAGAAGTAGAAATATTGTTTCAAGCCTGATAGAAATTACAAAGAAGTTAATATGTAGAATTACAACGTATTAGTACATGGTTGGGGGAATTAAAAGAGGCAGTTAGTGAAGTAGAGAATTTTGTAGAAACGTTGAAGAACAGAACGACTAGACAAGACCCTTATAGATTTAAGGTAGACTATAATGGAGTAGGAAAGAATAACAGGAGACAGCCACTGCTTGATAAAGACAGAAGACAATATAGTTATGACGAACCAAGGCCTAATGGTTATAGGGTAAAAGACGGTGAGAACAGACGTAATGGTGAAAAGTCGGACTGGTATGGCTGTTATAGATACAAGAATGATCCTGAGAGAGACTTTTCCAAGAAATTATGGAAATGGCCATCCTATGGCAAGACTGCTAGGAAAAAACGTGACGACTGGTTTGAACAAAGACGGAGACAGTATTTGAAGTCAGGGTCAAAGAACAAAGTGGAAAACGTAAGTGAAAATTCAACTATTCCTAAGGTGATTGCCAATATGACTGTTAGACAGGAAAAGAAAACGACGGTGTTAATAAAGAGAATAGACCGAGAGACACAGACGCAGACAAGTAATACGATAAATGATAGTACGCAGACACATATGGATACTGTAGAGAAGACAACCCAGGTACAGTCAATTAAGAAAATAGAAAAGGGAACGCAAACTATTAAGACGGTGGAAATTGCGGAACCACCTCAGGTGAAACTAGAAAAAGAAGACACAGTTGAAGTTAAGAAAGATAGAAAGACGAGAACCAAAGACGAAAGGAAACCAAAGAGGAAAAGTATTGAAGAAAGAAATAGTAGTATGATAGTTAATAGAGGTACTGCCATTTCAAGTTCCTCAGGTATAGACATGAAATTAATCCCCAAATGGTGTAGAAATATTAGGTGTGAGAGCTCAGGTTACGGAGAAGATATTTCTACCGCCGCATATTATAGTAAATACCGTGATGCTGAGACAATTGTGAATACTGATGATTCGGAGAATGAGAGAATTGCACTACGAGCAGATACTGACTTGAAGAGTGATGTTCACTCATACGGTGTAGTTCCTGGTGGACAAACGGACAGAGTTTTGGTTGGTGACTCTTTAGAACTAGATACCAGTTTATATGACAGGAAAGTAGGGAAGGCTAAGAGACGAATACCAAGAAAGAGAAAGAAAGTCAGACGTTCTAAAGGCGACTATGGGAATAGGATCGACGTGGCTGCAGTGAACTACTACTATGAATCTGATGAGGGAACTATTATCAGTGTGTCATCTGAAGACGAGATGGGGAAGTGCAAACGTTACGTAAGGTATACAGGAAACAGTGAGCAGACCGACGCAAATAAAGGAAATAGAAGAAAGCATTTAAGAAGAAGAATAGTAATAGACAGATAGCGGAAATTTACTCCTCGACGACAGAAGATAACATAAGAAAACTCAGAGAATTAAGACCTGAGTACTTTAACAGGTTAACAACAGATAGTGAAGATGACATAATTAGAGAGAGACGTACTAATGTATTGAGAGACAATGAAATATTTAACTGGACACACTCTATAACTGTTAAAATTCCTTGGGTGAGGAAGGAAAATGGAATAGTTTTGGCTGATGAGAAGAATTGCGGTTTGAGCATATAGATATATGGGTTGTCTAAAATAGGCAGATGAATTTTTTGGTGTAGCATCACATGGTACAGGGTAGGCGATAGTGTTGTTGAGGATAGAGAGTTACGGCAAATGATATTCTACATGGGTACGTAATACAGGATATCTTGTGTTTAGTTACGATGTAGGGAGAGTAAACAAGGTAAAAATACTCCTTTGTCCGGAATGGATAGATACAGAGAGTTAATCACGTTGAGTGATGTATAACTGGTGTAATTAAAGTAGAGTAGATTCAGCACAGAATTAGTAGAGGGTGAGAGATAAACTAAGTATGAATGTTCGTACTAGAAATGGTTCGACTCAGAGCTATGACGTGATGTCCGAGATAGTTTTGCTTGTTGGTTTGAGAAGAAAGTATAGTATTGTTGACAGGTGAACCGAGAGTGTCTGGTGAGGAGATATAGATTGAGGAGGAATTGAGTATCCTGTGTGTAAAATAGCCAGTTGAACGCGAGAATATTAAGAGTAAAAGACTGTAGAAGTTGATGCTTGAAGAATACGAGTTACGTCGTGCTTGTGGAGAAAGAAGAGCTGATTAAGTCTGAGAAAGTTGTTGTGTGGAGAAGTATAGAATGATAGTTACGAGGTTAGTGGCTCAGCGGAATGAGGTTTGTTTTGAGAGATAGTTGATAGTGCTGTAAAAGAGATATAAGTTGCGAGAGATAATATATAGATTCTGATCTTTGAATACGAGTGAATGATTGAAAAAAAGTAGAAATAAGACAAACATATGTGCGTCGAGAATGGATAGGCTGATGGCAAGTGATAAGTACAGCATGCATGTACGAGGCGTTTAGTTAGTACGTGAGTATAATTCTAGACAAACAGGTATTCGTCGCGGTGAGTGAAGAAGGAGTGAGGTTTGAAGACGTCGCCTAAGTGAAGTACATAGATAAAATGTAATAGTGGCGCTGATATATCTTGTGTCAATGTGTGTAGAGGAGGTCGATACGCTTAGATTGTGGTGAGTGATTGCTGGAATGTTGAATTGGCGTCTAAATTGTTTTTTTTTTTTTTGAAGTAATAGTATAGACACGTTAGGTTGTCGAGATGCGAGAGTAGTCGTGAGATGAGAGCGAGGTTGTGTATCACTGTCCGTGTGAATATGCGAAGAGTGGTTGATAAGTGACGTTGATAAAACGTGGAACATAGAGGATGCGAAAAAGTAGAGATAAAAAGAACATGATTAGAGAATGGTGATGTCTTTTCGTTAGAATATCTGACGTTGGAAGGAAATTATGGAAGTTGTATGACAGGTTGACGGAAAGAGAGTTAACATTCTGAATGACGTTTCATAAAACATGTTTAGTATTGTTGACAGAGACATGTCGAAGCAGGAATGCCTAATACTGAGAAACGAGAAAAGTGAGGTCTGCTGTCAGTTATAAGTGGCGTGGGTTGCTGTTCTGAAAGAATCCCGATAAATAAGAAGAAGAGTGAAAGATACGGAGGTAAACAAGGTTAGTTAAATGAATGTTGGAGAACGTGTTCCGATAAGTGTGACTGGTTTGATTATCGTCACGATGCAAGAGTGCTAGGAGAGACTTGAGGATAGCTTAGAGTAGTTGTGGTGAGATGTTGGAAAGTAATGATAAGTTAGATAATTGCGTCGGGTAGACGAGAAACTTAAAAGTAAAATTAGTTATTGGTACAGTAGGTAGATGTATTGGTGAGAGGTCTATAGTAAATAGACAAAATTTTTGCTGGTCGTAGTAGAGTGGAGATGCCGTAGTTAACGGTAATGATTAAGAAGTTGTAGTGATGTTTGGTACAAATCCAAGGGAAACAATTGGTGTGCCGAGCCACAGGTTGATTAGTAGATAGATGACGGCTGGTACATTGAGATGACATTGGGATAATCGACACATTAGTAATAGATAAAATGAGTTGACCTGTAGTTTACAGTGCTTGCTTAAGATGATATTCCAGATATTATGATGTGTTAGGAGTTAGGCTGGAAAAAGATAGAAAATTGTGAGGGGAGAGAATCAATGATAGTACGGTCATTGTTGATTAGTGATTTTTTTTGTGTAGAGAGAACAGATATTGTTCTAAGTTAAGAAATTGGTCTGTAGTTAACAGATATACATACTTGGCAGTGAAGTGTTTTGTGTTCTCGGTTATAAAAATAGTGGAATGACTTGTATGAATAGATATGTGTTACATTGGTTCGTATAGGATGTTGATGGGCCACTGTACGTAGTTAATTTTAAGTGAATTATATTTTTTTGAAAACCTTCTCTTAAACGAGAAGACACTTGTTTTATTGAGTCTGAGTTTTAATGCCTCATATATAATATGTTTTTTTTTGCTTGGTTTGGTCCTGTAAAATGATTGTTATTTTTTTGATTGTAGAATAGGATTGTGGTGTTCTTAGACTTTTGCGTACAAACTATTGGTCCGTAAAAGAGACCAGTAGTATTAGCTAACAATAGATTAGGATGTATGTTGTATTATTTTAATATATGTTTTTCTTTGAATGAGTTCATACCTTTAATTGATATGAGGGGAAACATAAATGATGTTATAAAAATTTGGGGGGGGGGGGGGGGTATGATATCCTGTTGTGATTTTATTTCGCTGTTTTCTATGTTAAATAGTAGTTAATTAAGTTATGTTTAATTTACATGGTTTTGTCTAGAATAAAGACAATACATGGGGCTTTAATTAAGACCCTTCGTTCAGAAAATAGTAATAAACTACTGTGGACTAGTAGAGAGACACATCATCTGTGTGAATAATGTGTTCATGGGTATATTATATTGCTGTGATAATCAGCATAATGAGGTTGATATGGTTATGAAGTAGTGGAAACATATACCGGGGATGGTTATGGGAAAGTTTAGAGTTACACTAAAGTCAGCATTGATTGGAAATATATGGATTGGAAGCCATATGGGGGAAGAAAAGATTAATGAATATAGCAGTGGGGTAAATGAGGGGAAAGTTTTGAACATAGTTTCCATGGGGTCAGAAGAGCCATGATATACACGGGATTGCTGGCTTATAGAAGAAGAAGTGGGTAACGTGTTACCCCAGACAAATAGTAAAACATGAATTGAATCCATGTTAGACACTGTGGATAGCAGTACAATAGTAAAGGGTTGTAAGTGTGAGAAATGAACATAGTGGAGACATAATGACATGGGGTTTTTGAGGGTCCGTGATATATGGACTGAGATAAAGTTGATTGCAAGCAGTCACAGACAGGAGTTAGGGGTAGTATATTGTTGCTGTTGATAACGGCATAAGTGGAGGTTTTAATAGATATGCCCATAATAAATGGACAGTAAGGGGTCGCTGAAATTTTCGGCGAGATTAAGAGAGAATTCTGAGTGAGGTATAGGAGAAGATTAGTTATGTGAGGTGATGTGTATAATGTTGGAGGAGGTCTTAAGGGATAATGGACCTTTTTAATTGTGTCCTCGGGATGTGTTTTGTGGTTGACATTACAAGGCGAGGTTGAGGTAAGGTTCAGAGCTATAAAATTAGTAGTGTCTGTAATATATAGACACTTGGGAGTGAATAATATTTTGATGGTTGGTATTGATGCTGTAGATAGCAGCGTAAACTGTTACCATAATAAGTGGTACTGTAGGAGATATAATTATTTTAGACTTTATTACATAAAGTCTCAAATGACATAGGGGGGTAAAGGAGTGTGTGATTTAGCTGAGTGTGGTTTTTGTCTGGAAGAGTTCTACTTCTTCTTTAAATCTCCGGTGCGCACCGAACGTTCTTTGTCTTTCTATCGTGTGCGAGTGATTTCAGGTTGATTAAAAGTGGAGAATTAGTGGGGTTGGTGATGACAATAGGGAGTTGGTATCAGAAGAGTACAGCGTTTGAAATTTTAAGCGGATTGCTTATGAAGAGAAGAAGAAGTATTTAAGAAGACGTGTTATGATGTATTGTATAAAGTTGAGATTTAAATGTTATTAAGGATATGTAAATATGTTATGTTTTTTTTGAAGGGCCAGAAACGAAGAAGAAGTGGGTTGATATATGGCAGGGGAAAGAGTTACGAATAGATTGTTTATTTAAAATAAAGTTGGTTTGGGGAAGATTAGAGGAGTTATGGGAGGTAAGGAAAGAGGGGGAATAGAGTAGGGGGATTGGGAGTAAAGACTTTTTAAGGGAAAAAGTCTTTAGAAAACATAGGAAGGTGTAGCAGTAAGTGTATATGGGGTGGGCAAAACTACAGCACGCTTGAGCATCAGGGTAGAATGGGAAGAAAGATGCTCAAGTCGTGACGTAGTTTGTGGTTACGGATCAGTTAACATCGGGGACTAGAGAAGAGATGGACGTATGATTTAACTGAGCAACATCTGGCTTGATTCTGAATAAAGTAACATGGAGCTGGAACCGTCTTTGAGTTGTTGATAGTCCATCGTCCCTTCGCTGTACTGTTATATCTGCCTTAGGAAGTTACTGAAGATTAAATGGCAAGACAAGATCCCAGACACTGAAGTCCTAGAAAGAGCGTCCATGCCCAGTATCCACACTCTACTAATGAAGAATTAGATTCGCTAGGCTGGTCACTTGACTCGCATGCCAGATCATAGGCTTCCTAAACGAATTTTTTACGGCGAGTTGCGTTGTGGTAAACGCTCCCAAGGCGGCCAGAGGAAACGCTTTAAAGACACTGAAAATCTCACTGAATGCTTTTGGAATTCATCATGACACCTGGGAGACTGCAGCCAGAGACCGAAATTCGTGGCGTGCATCATTATGCAAGGGTGCAGTCACTTGTGAGGCAACCAGGACTGCAAGAGCTGTGAAGAAAAGACAGAACAGAAAAGCCACTGCAGAAAATCCTCCTCCAGAAACGTCATGCATTCTTTGTCCACATTGTCAAAGAACATTTCGAGCCAAAATAGGCCTTATCAGCCATCTTAGAACTCACGGCTCCATACTTTCAATCCTACTGGATGAAATAAATGGTCATCATCATTCTTGATGGACAAACAACAATCTTCATCAATGATCTTGTTGCTAATCTACCGCATGGGATTAAAGCGGCAATGTTCGCTGATGACCTAGTTCCATGGAGCACAAATGAACATGCATCAGTGGCCACCAGATTGCTACAAAGAGATTTAGATAGATTTGTTGCATGGGCAAATAGATGGTGTGTCAGCATAAACACTGACAAGTGCATCACCGCTCTATTTACCTTCTCTCCAAAATAAAAGGCAGGGATCATCCAGATAAATTGATCACTCCTAAGAAAAGATAAAGAACCAACATGCCTTGCAGTAACATGGAGAAAGCACATCAACAAAGTAGTAGCGAAAGCCAGAAGGAAAATAACCATCCTGAGAAAACTAAGTGGAACGAAAGGAAGGAACGAATGAACGGACTTTATTTTCAAAGGGTAACAAATTGTGCACGCAGGCCCGTCTTACATTCGGCCCTTCCAATCACACATCTTTCGTTCATCAATAGTGCATAAGAAAAACATTGTCAAATGAATTTTGTAAACATAAACAATGCATATTACCATGTTATGAGACACATCCACCACCCACCCACACATCCCCCATTCACCCACACATCCCCCACCCAACCACACAAACACACACACCCCAGGCACACATACATTCCCCCACAAATCCACCACATCCCCACACCTACACTTCTCCCCACCCACACACACTAACCCCAACCACGCATCCCTTCCACCCACACCCCAAGCATAGATACATTTCCCAACCCACACATCCCCCACATACACACATCTCCCCACCCACTCACATATCCTCCACCCGTCCCATTACCCACCAACAATCCCCCACCCACATATCCTTCTCCACTCACACACATCCAACCACCTAGCCAAACACACATCCCTCAACCACACATCCCCCACGCACACATACATCTCCCCGCCATCTCACATATCCCGCATCTACCCAAACACAAATTCCGCACCCACCCACATAATCTCCCATCTCCCCCAGCCCACTCACAGATCCCGAGCCCACCCATGCAAACACCCCCCCCCCCCCCCCCCCACCATCTCCACCATCTGGAATCATATGGGGAGCCAGTGGGAAAATACTTCACAAAATTTATCAACAGAGCATGCGACCACACCTGCAATACGGATCAACTGCGTGGTGTTCATCATCAAGGACCACACTACAAGAGCTGGATAAGGTGCAAAATCAAGCACTTAGAGTCACCACAGGAGGGATGAGATCAACCCCTATAGTGGAAATGGAGAAGATGGGGAGGACATAAGCATTAAGAGAGCGCAAAGATAAGAAAAATAGCCTATTACAAGCAGAAACGTTCCTCAGCTTGCCAGGCCAACCTATGAAGAACAGATTGATTGATTGATTGATTGATTGATTTAGGAACCGACATCACAGCATTCGGGACATTCCCATAAGTGCTCCGTCCCCATCCTCAGCAGCCAGCGAAGAGTTCCAACACTAATAGTTCCAGTAGCAATCTAATTATATGTCCGTCTCGCCTTTACCTCTGAGCGTCGAGCGTCGACCAGATCCCCTCGTCACACCTCACTGTCTCATTCTTACCAGACCATGGTGATCCATCTGCTCCTCCGAGGTGTACACGTGCTCCCACAAGGCCACAACCACGTCTGCCCTGTCATGCATCAATACTCCACCAAGTTTTGCCGAGCCAACCAATCTGTCCGCCTGTTCATTCCCCAGCACACCGGCATGCCCAGGAGAAAAGATCCAGGTGATGCTTGCCACCCGTGACCTCCGAAGCGAAGCAAGCCACTCATCCTTCTCAGCATGCTTTCCGAGTCAGTTACAATCACAATATGTGTATGTATCGTGTTTTCCATCCAGCGGAAAGCTGCACTGACCGCCTCCACTCTCAAGCTAGATGTAGTGTCATCATGCGCCAGGCTCTCCTGCACCAAACGCCGACCATTAGTTTTTGCCAAGAACCCCCAGGCACTTCTCCCACCTCTCAACACTGACCCATCCGTGTAGATAATCACATCACCCGGGTGAGAATTTTCCTGAATTAGTTGCTGAACTTCCACTTCCGTGGCCCCTGCTGGCCACTCCCTGCACTCCCGGCTCAGATTTGAAAACTTAGTTATGGGGCGGTTGAAAGGAAGCAGTTTTATCCACCAGGCCAAACAACTCTGCAGAGAAGCCACTGATCTGCCCACTGTTGGTAACCACCTGAAAACTATTCCAGAGCGAACTCCATGGAAAGATGAGCATAGACTATCGCTACAAATCTAGACAAAAGTGAGAGGAATATTTGACAAGGAAGAACAGAACAGTGTACAGCGCAGACCGGCCACTCTCAGCTTCCTTAATGAAGAATACCCACAGGACCTCTGGATCCGAGTCTACACAGATGGGTCAGCACAAAATGATGTTCGAAATGGAGGAGCGGGAGTGTACATAGAACAGTGGTTCTCAACCGGTGGGGAATTCCCCCCCCCCCAGGGGGGAATTTTAGGGTTTCCATGGGGGGGGGGGGGATGAAGATCATTTCAAGATCGCGTTAATACAAGAACCGATTACTTGATATTGTTTTTCCCTTCATACTTTACAGTTATGCATGTCTCATCCTTCTGAAATTCATTTTATAAAGTAACTAGACCCACAAATCACGTATTATGTGGATGTCTAGACCTGTTTTAACATATTTACCTTCCATGTTTACATATACTGTGTAGGGGTGGGGGGATTTTTGGGTAGGAAATATGAAAGGGGGGAATCACGTTCTGAAAATATGGTGTAAGGGGGGGGGGGGGGCACGGGCCAAATTTTTGATAGGAAGGGGGGAATGACATTCTTAAAATATGGTGAAGGGGGGCACGGGCCAAAAAAGGTTGAGAACTACTGACATAGAATACCCAAATAATACTAGGGACACAGCCAGAGTACCGACAGGAAAGTACTGTCATAACTATGATGCTGAAATTGAGGCAATCAAGATAGCAACAGAGAAATTACTAAATACCAGCAATGGAACACAACCTGTTGTGCTATTGACAGATGCAAAATCAATACTCGAGACGTTCCTGTCTGGGATATTGCCAGGACTAAGGACATTACTTTCTGAACTTTGCAGTCAGCATAAGGTCACCATACAGTGGATACCATCCCACTGTGGAGTACCCGGAAACGAGAGAGCTGATCGATTGGCTAAGGAAGAAGCAAAAGAAGAACAGCCTGATGTGCCCGTTACACACCACCAAAAGAAAAGCATGATCAAATCATTCAGAAAGCCACCAAAACCTGCTCAAGATTACTACGACGTTATGGACTGACCAGAACAAGTCATTATTCTGCGCCTTAGAACAGGACACAATAGATTACGCAACCACATGTATGCAAAATTCAAAACTGGTGACTCAGCCAAGTGCACATGTGAATGAATCACCGGAAAACGAGAAGTAGATTGTGAGATTTACTAGAGCACGACTACAAGAAACAAAATGGACGTTGCGGCCAAAGCCTTCGCCAGCACAGAACAAACAAAGAAAAATAGACAAACAAATACTCGAAAGACACTACATGAAAGTATTAAGGTGAATTGGCGTCGCAGACAGCAGAGCACATACTCCAAGACTGCCCAAAATATAACATATCTAGGCAAATCTTCTGGCCTAGAGAGACGACAGTGGAAGATAAACTCTGGTGGACCGCTGAGTGAACTAAATAAATACGAGAGACAACATTGCAGTTATAGACATATTTTAAGCGAACGAAACAAAAAGAAAAATCCTCCATACCACAGTCTCAATCCATCCAGCATAACTTCTCTCGGTCTGCCTCTGGTTATTTTCCCACTGATATTTCCAGTTGTCACGATATTGTCCAATGCCTCTCTTCCCATTATACAGTATCTCTATACTGTATGTCGCTTTCTAATAGTTGTATATAATGTTCTAATTTCATTAGCCGTTTCCACACAATTTTTGTTATTTACTCTGGCAGTCCAAGGAATTCGTAATATCGTCTCAGGAACCGCATCTCCATTGCTTCCGAGCTCTTCTTAATTTGTTCATTCACTTTACGTGATTCACTTCCATGCAGCAAAACATGTTCTGTATAACATTTCAGTAAGTTATTTCTGACAATCGGCGATAGTGACTTATTACATAATATACTTTTCATTTTCTGAAATGCAGCTTTCGCTTGACCTATTCTCTATTATGTATATTCCATTTGATGTTATTACTTCCTGAGTATTTACGATGCACTCATACGAGATCTTTCCTGTCCATCTCTTGATGTTGTCTACCCACGTGTAAAGCTGTCTTTTTCTTTCACGCCTGTCGACCAGCTTTCCCTCTAACAATGCGTTGTGTCTTCTTGTATGGCCAAAAAACTTATTTGCTTAATTTTGAGAAGATATTACCTACTATCGCGTGGTATTAATTGCCCTAGATAAGAAACACTATTAACTTGTTCAAATGTCATTTCAATCCCTATAATTTTAAAAAAAATTGTCGTGGCTCTATCCATGTTGATAATCACAATTTTTTTGTGTTCCCTAATATTTATGTTTAAGTCACTGTCATTGCCTAGTCTGTGGTCTTAATTCATTAATTCTTACCTTTACATGTTTCAGTACCATACGCTCCATTTCTTAATGCTTCTGAATCTTCTGATTCCCTTCTCTCCTGTTTCTCTGCCTCCTTGCAAAGACCAGACAGGCACATAATCATACTGCTACTGGTACCATTGATATTGGGACTCTTCGCTGGTTGTTGCATATGAGGACAGAGCATGTTTTGGAATGTCCCGAGTGCTGGGAAATCGGTTCTTGACTCACCTAAACTCATTCATTCTTAGAGATCCTCTTTGGCTTTTAGCCAACAAAACTGTATCATCTGTGAATCTTATGTTATGTATTGATTTCCTGCATCGTCGAGACAACACCAATACATTTCGAACACGATAAGCTGCAGAAGTTGCATAGTCAGCAAAGCAGCGCTGTAAATATCCGTCAAAGCTTTTATCTCAGACCAATTGCCGACCAAGGCTTGGGGCCAGGTCTACCCTATCATGACATTTAGTCTTTAGATTGCATTTCCTCGCACCAGGATAAGACTTGTACCCTCCCAATTGTGCTCCTCCTCCTGAAACCGTTGGCACGATGTGGATTGTCGGGTTCGATGAGCGCCACACAACATGTGGTGCTAACAGAAAGCAGGTAGTAGGCTACAGTCTATTGTCTCTACTGCTACTGGTACCATTGGTACTGGGACTCAACGCTGGCTGTTGCAGATGAGGACGGAGCATGTATGGTAATGTCCCAACTGCTGGGATATCGGTTCTGGACTCAACTAAGCTCATTAATTCTTAGAGATAGATCCCTTTTTGTTTTTAGCCAACAAAACTGTACCCTATGTGTATCTTATGTTGTGTGTTGATTTTCCTGCATCGTCGACTCCTGATCTCCTCTCTGTCTGTCTGAATATTACTGGATTCCTCTCTCATGATTCCTCTCTCAGCCTGCCTGGTTTACTCCAGAGGAAAGGTAACACCTTACTTCTGGAACAAGCAAACTGCAGAAGTTACCAGATCAGCAAAGCAATACTCTAACTCAATGGTTCTCAACCATTTTTGGCCCATGTACCCCTTCACCATATTTTTCTAGTGTCATTTATCCCACCTTTCGTAATTCCTGCCTTTAGACCCCCTCCTCCGCCCGCCCTACACAGTATTCATAAAAATGGAAGTTAAATTTAATAACACATACTAGAACAAGTCTAGACGTCTGCATAAGACGTGATTTGCGGGTCCACTTACGTTATAAAACAGACTTCAGAAGGTCGAAAAGTACAGAACCGTAAAGTATGGAGGAAAAGCAATATCAAGTAATCGGTTCTTGTATTAACGCGACCTTGAAATAATCTTAATTCCCCCCCCCCCCCCCAGCCCGGAAACCCTAAAATCCCCCCTGGTAGGGAAGTTCCCTCGGTTGAGAGAACCACTACTCTGTCAGATCTTTCATTATAGACCAGTTGCCCACTAAGTCTTATGACCTGGTCTGCCCTACCGTGGCATTTAGTCTTCAGGTTGCATTTCCTTGCATTAGGCTATGGCGTGTACCCTCCAGATTGCGTTACCGGCAACAGTTATACAGTAGCTCAGTCATATCTGACTAAGACCTGACTTAACTGTCCTAACATATTCTTAACATAAATATTGTACAGAAATTGGGAACACGCAAACTTGTCTCACGCGACTTCGTATATCAGAAAGAGGTCATACATTTTCCTGATCTTGCCGATGTTTTGTGTTCCCACTATAAGTTTGACTACAAACGATCAGTGCAGGACTCGCGTGCTGAGTGTCTAACATTATTGCGGGCATTTGCATTTGCATTTGTATTGGCATTTGCAGTCTAATAGCCTGCAAATGTTGAGTGCTTTGGGCAGGTGTCATGACAGAGGAGATGATCATGGTCGATCCTATCTAAGTTAATCAGACTTGTTTCTACCAAGGACATCCCATGGGTGGTGGTGGTGGGGTAGGGGAATACAGAGAGATCTCAGTCAATATAAATTCCGTCCCTGGCACATCAGGGCCTATGACTAGGATCAATCCCTAGTTGAACTAGCATTTCTTCTCTCCTCCTCCCCCTGCGCATTTGCTCTGGATTCAGCCCAGTGAAATTTGTTGGGGAATATGCTCAGAATTGTCAAAAAATTATCAAGAAAGGAAAATTGCGAGGAAAGAAACTAGTTTGCTGTAACCTAGTTTATGTGAAGCCCCCCAACGCTTCACAAAACATAAGCAGTATCTGGCTTTAACCTTGGCTTTACAAAGTCCGTTCAGTTTAGCTGAGTTCATACTATCATCATTCATTCCAGGGAAGAAGTAGCGCAGTGATGAGCTCGCTTGCCCGTCGGCCCGAAGATCTTGTGTTCGAATCCCCACCCAGGCAATAATTTTCTCAGTTGATCTGGGCTCCCATTTCATAAATATATTTCCCATGGTGACACAGTCTAAAGTGGGTGCCTCGAAATGTCATGGGAGATAAAGGCTGTCGGTGTTATTTGACATCACCCATCGAGTGCTGACTGGTGTATAACAATACGGGACTAGCACCGTACGCCCAGTACGCTTCAAGACGTTAAAATGTATCCTTTAATTTTTGTACTCGGGAATCGGGATACGTCTAGAGATGTTCCGACCTCTTTCATCTGCGTATAACAATTATGCCAGTCCCATCTCGAGTGATTAGCCTCTTCGCGCATTTGGTGCACTGTTTTTTTTCCAATATTGTTGTTATTGTTGCTGCTCTTCTTCTTATTCTTCTTCTGCTTCTTCTTCTTCTTCTTCTTCTTCTTCTTCTTCTTCTTCTTCTTCTTCTTCTTCTCCTTCTTCAACCTCTGATATTCCTAGCATATTATATGTCCAAACCATGTATACCAAACCATTTGTAGACTATTTCATGGCTGGTTGGATGTTGGCTGATTTATTTTTTCTAGCTGTGAGATAACCAGTGCCAGACCAACCCTGTTAAGTCACATTTGACTACATGCTCAGCAGGTCTACTGTGTTACTATTCATTACTTTCCCTTTAGGTCCCGGGTAACACATGGACGTCTTCTGGTCACACAGATCTTCAGTACGAACTGTTGTTTTCTGACAACACAACTGTCAACAACAAAAAATTATCATCTACTGCCTATAGTAGCCTACCTTGCGGTGTGTGGGGGGGGGGGGGGGTGTCTTGAGCATGAGGAATTGAGGAATTGAGGCCGACTGGCTTGTCCAGTCGCTGCGAACTGAGCAGGTTAGAGTTGTTCTTTTATAATACAACACAGACGTAAAATTACTTTATATGATATTAGATATATAAGAAATGCAACCGGAACAAGAAGAAGAGACAGGGGTAAATGAGAAAGTAAGAACACGTGAAGTAATACCCCGATTACATACTGTATAGAACATGTGAAGTAATACCCCGATTACATACTGTATAGAACATGTGCAGTAATACCCCGATTACATACTGTATAGAACATGTGAAGTAATACCCCGATTACATACTGTACAGAACACGTGAAGTAATACCCCGATTACATACTGTATAGAACACGTGAAGTAATACCCCGATTACATACTTTATTGAACCCGAAAGCATTAAATGATTCGGAGATATAGCTAGAATGGAACAAGGTCAATTTACGGCAAAAGCGTTCTACTTGAGAACATCCGGATACTAGGCGAGAGAACGAGCAAGATAGACATGGCTAGATGGGGCAATAAGACCTTGTCTTCGAAAGTTAGAAAAAGAAGTCATCCATGTTACATAGGACCAGTTTGAACGTATGACTGCGATTCCTGGGCAATTAGTAAACAGGCATAAATTCCATAGAAGCCTTGGAGATGTGGTTTTACAGAAGAATGCTGAACATTCATTGGACAGCCAAAATGTGCTAACTGGACATTTTGAGAAAGGTTAAGTCACAAAGGCAACCTTTCACAAACATCAGAAGAGACAGTCATCATTTTTGGTTACATTACGAGAAGACAAAAGCTGGAACATGTTGTGAGAAACGGAAAGATTTGTGGAAAGAGAACCAGAGGATGACAGCGAGAGAAAATTCTTGACAGTCTTGTATCATGGCCGGCTTCCGGGCTTAGAGGTTAGCGACTTTTCTCCGTAATCTCGTATACTCTCGCAAGTAACGTGACGACGGTGAGAATCAGCAGTGCTTCGAATCGCGTCGGTAACTTACGGGGTATGTGAGCCGGCCGCTCAGAAAGCAATGGCAAACTACTGAGCGTAATCTTGCCAAGAAATCAACATGCAGCTGAAAGATGCTGATGTTGACAGCGATGTCCTGTAAAGGATATGCAAAACATTTTTTTTTCTTGTATCATGGCACGGAAGGGAGTCAACACATAAATTTGTCTATGCCGTCAGAGATCGCAATTCGTGGAAAAGCATGCCCTGTCCTGCCTTGACATTGATCGCCCACACCAACCGGCAAGGCACTTAATGATGATGATGAGATGGAGTCAAAGAAACGTCTTAGAAATCAAATATGACATTAGAATAAGCGTGAAAAACAAGTGAAAATCAGTAAATGGCATCTACCTCCTCTCTGCGACGCTTCTCTGCAAAAGCAGAAGGACAAAAGAAGAATTCTGACAATTGATGTCAATAAGGGAGAGCATCGGCATGTAATCACCGGGCATAAAGAATAATCTGCGTGACTTCCCCTGCGCGCTGACACAGACTCCCAAACCTGCCAGACAGGTTCTTCAAGGAATCTTTTCAACACTCAATATAATATGGCAGGCTATTTTTGGGCAGTTTCTCGCAACTATCAACACCCAAGCAGGTTTGACTACACCGGGGTTGGGCTTACATGCCAGCCGAGAAGAAGATCGCAGGAAGAGAACCTTGTGGGTTATAACAATTCCAGAAACATCACAGAACTAGTTTTGTCATATTCTCAATCCCTTCTAGGAGAAGGGAACATTTTCCTTTGCCTCAAAGCAGGTAAGGCATCCTTATCTTATTAATGTTCATTTACAAAATCTCTTGTTCAGCTTGTTCTTCTTCTTCTTCTTTCTTGTTATGGGCGCGCTATCTTTTCCTGATATTGAAATGACACATCTTCTGGATGTCATCTCATCTAGCTTGTGATGACAGGATTAAAACAGTCTCTGAGTCTGTAATAATAATAATAATATTATTAAAGCAATAATTTAATTAATAAATCTGTTAATATGTACATAAAGATATATAGTCAGAAAGATTGTCTTATTCAGTCATGGTCTTCATTAAACAACTTTTTACTGTGATGATGATCAAATGAATAACAATCCTAAACGCACATATAGTAGTCATATACTGTGTATATGATATATCTTTACTAGTAAAAATACCAATCATTAATTTACTATACAGATAATAACATTCTGCATCAATAAAGTATCTCTGAATAAAGTATCTCTGTATTTGTTTCTCACTGTATTCTTCAACACCATTTTTAGGTGCCATGTCTGGAACATAAATTCTCTGTTATAACTATTCAATCTTCTTTGCCATCTGATATTTTAATGAAATTGATACGGCTTGCATTATTATTTGTGGCCCAACTGTTTAAGCTTTTCACACACTTCTTTCTTGTTCTGTCCCTCACTGCCTCCCTTACATAGTATTTTCCCACTTGAGATTAAAGTCTTTATTTTATCCTTGCTTTTTTCTTTTTTTTAAATATTGCCCATAACATTTTGTTTGTGATTTCTTTATGGTTTTAATGAGCAATTTTGTAACATCTGTCTGTATATCATCATTTGTATTTTTCCTTTGTGCATGATATCCTCAACATTCTTGCTAGAAAAGACAACTCCAATGTCTCCAGTTTCTTAACTACTTCACTACAACAAATCCAGCATTTACATTCATACATCTGGTCTGAGAATGGAGGTGGAGGACAAACGGCTCACACATGTCATGATTGTAACAGACTCACAAAGTATGATGAGAAAGGTGAAGACAGACATGCTTCAAGCACAGTGGCTGGCTTCCATTCAACAATCAAACATAGAGAGCATCTGTTGGATTTTTTCCCCAGGTTATGCTGGTGTAGTGGGAAATGAGCAAGCGGACAGATTGGCTGGGTCTGTACCGCTTGGTGGGGTACTGGTGCATGACAAGGCAGATGTGGTCGGGGCATTTTGGAATTATGTGTATAGTGCAGAAGAAGAGATAAATCATGGCATGGACAGAATGGTGCTGTACACCATTCTGTCCATGCCATGATTTATCTCTTCTTCTGCACTATACACAAAATTCCAAAATGCCCTGACCACATCTGCCTTATCATGTACCAATACATCACCAAGAAAGGCCAGACAGAAACATATAATCAGACTGCTATTGGTACCATTAGTATTGGGGCTCTTCACTGGGTGTTGTAAATGAAGACAGAGCACGTATGGGAATGTCTTGAGTGCTGGGATGTCAGTTCTTGACCCAACTCAACACAGCACACTCAACACAACACAACTCAACTCCAGACAGAATAACAGGCCACACGCAACTTTTCGGGAGGTGGATTTCATCACTGGGCTTGCAAAAAATGATAAAAGTAGTCCCGTGGCAGATGCTTCCATGAAGGTGTGAAGTGTTAGGCCTGCAGATATACTAGGGCACTGCATTGTGAGGTGGGCTGACCAGTTTCCTTTCTTGCCAGACATTTGCCAGAAAATTCTTAAAATTATATGTTCCCATCTTTTGGTCCTGAGACAGTCCCAGAACCGTACTGATCAGAAAAAGAATCCTGCCACTGCTGAGGTTTGAACCCCAGTCACTGAATTAGGGAACTGACCACTGCTGGAAGGAATACACACATTTTAAAAATCATGAGCGCAGGACGCTAGCTCCATATACTGGCACCTTGCTGTCTTTACAGACAATAGTTTGTTACATTGTACTTCAAAAAAAAAGGTATAATAACCTATCCACAGCACAAAGCCTAGGCTGAATTGTAGAGACCATGTGTTGCCCATGCAGAATGATCCCTCTCTCGGCCTGCCTAGTTTACTCCAGAGGAAAAGTAACACAATACATGTGGCACATGACAGGCTGTAGAAGTTACTGAATCAGCAAAGCAATGCTCTAACTGTCCACCTATTGGAGCTTTGATCCTAGATCAGTTGCTGACCAAGGCTTAGGGCCTTGTCTGCCCTGCCATTATATTTAGTCTTTATATTGCATTTACTTACACCAGGATGAGGCTTGTACCTTCCCAATTGTGCTCCTCCACCTGAAGCTGTTGGCACAATCTATGTGGAGTGTTGGATTTGGTGAGCGCCACCCAACATTCAGAGGTAACAAAAAGCAGATAATACCGTCTACTGACAAGAACTCCATATGTTTGTAGACCAATCACCACACACTGGGTGATGATATCAATATCATGCCAGCCGCCTTTACTCTCCAGGACATTTCCTGGTTCTATTTTTTGGGTGAATTGACCTGGCAAACCAGGTCAATTTTTAAAAATCTGCATCAATGGGGATTTAAACACATGACCACTGGGCTTTTAGACAAACATGCTAGTCACTGCACTTCTGCAGCTTCCGCATATATTAACTTATTCACTGCCAAATAAAAAAGTAGGTTTGGTGGTTTGGACCAAACATTGTTCACAATCACAAGAGCAAATATTATAATGTATATTTTCATTCACAGAACATTAAAATTGCGGACTATACCGCAAAATGAAACAAATAGTTTCTTTTTACCCTAGTATGTTGATATATGGCCTTTCTGTCCAAATGGGAGGTCAGAACAGGTGATATTTTATCCTTTGGCACTGAATCAGTTAAGAGCTAACCTGTTATTTCAGACCAACAACATGCTGAAGTTTCCTACTTTTATTTTAAAAGTTGCTTAAAAGTCGGCAGGGTCGACTTCATTGCAGCGGGTTTTATCCCATATGGCTTGGTCTCCTTCCGCAGCACGGAAAGCGTCGCACAAAGCACGAACTCCGTAGGTTAGCGACGACCCACAGGAGTCTCCGAAAAATTTCACTCGTGAACCCATAACCTTCGGAGCCCGAGTCAAACGGCTTGAGAAATACTTTTATTTCAGACCAACAACATGTTGAAGTTTCCTGCTTTTATTTCAGACCAACAAAATGGTGAAGTTTCATACTTTTATTTCAGACCAACAACATGTTGACGTTTCCTGCTTTTATTTTAGACCAACAAAATGGTGAAGTTTCATCCTTTTATTTCAGACTCACAAAATGGTGAAGTTTCATACTTTTATTTCAGACCAACAAAATGTTGAAGTTTCCTGCTTTTATTTCAGACCAACAACATGTTGACGTTTCCTGCTTTTATTTCAGACCAAAAAAATGGTGAAGTTTCCTGCTTTTATTTCAGACCAAGAAAATGTTGAAGTTTCCTACTTTTATTTCAGACCAACAAAATGTTGAAGTTTCCTGCTTATTTTTTTTTCAGACCAACAACATGTTGACGTTTCCTGCTTTTATTTCAGACCAACAAAATGTTGAAGTTTCCTGCTTTTGTGGCTTTCCTGTTTCTGCCTCTGCTGTCCCTAGGGCAAAATTTAAGACAGCAGACTTGCGCTAGAGGCAATTTAGCAACTATCCAACCTGATGCCAATGCCTGGATTGGAGGAATTATATCCATGAATGAACAGGGTACAGGAGGATTTGGTTGTGGTAAACCAACTGATGGTGAGTAGAAATAATGAGTGAAGCCTCGTATTTGTAGACCTTCCTATTCCGCATACCCCAGGTGGCATATCGCAGGTACTACACCAACACCCTCTCTCCTTTCTCCTCTCTCTCTCTCTCTCTCTCTCTTCTCTCTCTCTCTCTCTCTCTCTCTCTCTCTCTCTCTCTCTCTCTCTCCCTCCCTCCCTCCCTCCCCCCTCCCTCCTTTCTCATGTATACCATACACATGTTTATGTATATGATTGTATGAATGGTTGTTGATATGTCTAGATGTATGTATGTGTGCTCACACATATCAGTCCACCCAGACTTTGGGACTCGTTTCATACATACATAAATGAGCACATAAAATAAATATTAATGAGTTTTGTTAGTGTCACCATCATACTTAGGTGCACCCATCATTGCTATTTAATATTCGTCCACTATGGCCAACCCATTCACTGGCACCTATTCATGCATTGTATGGACATCCACTGGGACTCCTTAGCTTTCACTCTCTGATAACTATCACATCTCCATTGCTTCCAGTTTCCCGCATTACCTTCCTGTCCCCTTTTTTCATATACCATCTCCACTCATTTATCTGGGACTTTCACTGAGCCGTAACCACCCACTACCCCGATATCATCCTCTATCCTGGTCTTCATGACTCCCAGACTCCCACAGCAATGTATAAAAGAGGATAAAAGTGACATTTGTGGCAGTAGTACAGCCTGGGACTCTCAGAGCAACATTTTTTTCATATTTTCATTTTCTCTTCATTGCTGTCATTTTTTCATATTTTTATTCTTCTCATCCCGTCCTTATGCCTTAATGTAGTCACCGGAGGGTCTTCTCTGTGACTATATGTTGTGTTTTTTGTATGTAATTGTTTGCTGATGAAGGCTAATTGCCGCAACGTCCTGTTTGTTTTGTAATTCTTTTCTGTAAAGCAGCATTACTTTGTGTTATTTCATTTTGAGTAGAAATAAGAAGAGCTGGAGTTAACTCCAGATGTATTTTGACAAATCCTGTGAATCATCAAAAGAAAAGAAAGTGAATTTGCTTTTCTTCTTTTGCATTTAACCTGAACAGAATATTTGTTGTGCTCTGTCTATTTATTGCAATGCTATAATATTTCTGCCTTTTAGCCAACACTTTCCACCTCAGTGTATAATTTTCATTTTAGTTTTGGCTCTTTGTTCAACCATCCATCCATCATGTGCCATGTCGATAAGCGTGGGCGGTCATGTTCTGCCATCTCACTCGATCACCAGAGTCATGGATCAGCTCTGTGTTCCTGTCTCGACCATGCCATGCGGCCAAGCCATCCAGGTATTTACTTCTCGGTCTTCCCCTTGGTCTGTTCCCTTCGATCTTGCCAGTTGTCACCAAGTTCTCCAATTCATTTCTTCTCATAACATGTCCAAAAAATTGTGACTGTCTGCGTCTAATGACTCAAATCAGTTCACGATCCTCATTTCTTGAAGGACTTGTTCATTGGTTTTTCTGTCTGTCCATGGTATTCTTTGCATTTTCCTCAGAAACAACATTTCCACAGCCATCAGATGGTTTTCAGCTTGGCTGCTCATTGTCCATGCTTCACATCCATACAAAAGTATAGGTTCTATGTAAGCACTTCAACACTCTTTTTCTCGTTTCAATTGATATCTTTTTATTGGTCAGTATGTTTATCATCTTGCAAAAGGCTACCTTTGTAATGGCAATTCTTGTTCTAATCACTTCAGATGTTATGACTGTTCCTAGATAACTGTATCGATTCACTTGCTTAAGAATATGCCCATTTACTCGTATATCACATTGTGGTATTTCCTTCTTCCCAGTGATGACCATAATCTGTGTCTTCTTAATATTCAGTTCTAACGCTAGTTGTTCACTGTGTGCAACAACCGCATCTACTAAATTTTGCAGGTCCTGTTCATTGTCTGCAATCAAGACTGTATCATCTGCATATCTAATGTTGTTGATTATCGTCCCACAATGCTGATTCCATTTATATCTTCTATATTTCTGAAAATATTCTCGCTGTACAGGGAAAAAAGATCTGGAGACATTACACATCCCTGTCTCACACCTCTGTTCAGCACATAATAATTTGTTCTGGGTAGTTTTGCTAAGTTTGACATTTTTGCCTGGAGGGTTGTATTTAAGGCCTACAGGTGCTAATTTTGAATGAAGTTAAAGAAAACTAAAAATTCAGTCCATCACTACTGTAAATAGTGTGTATGGACTTCGCTTGAGTTCAAAGCGAGCGAGCACAAAAAAAACAACCAAGTCACCTTTAATTCCCTAGATATTTCCTGGTACCCATTTACGGCTAGAATTGGTCTGGGAGCCAAGATCAGTTTTCAAGATCTGCCTGGCTGGGAATCGAACCCATGACCGTCAGGCTGGCAGGTGAACATCTAGCCACTACACTATAGGGACTCCCAGCTTTGAGTGTGCATAACATAACTCTTATGTTTAGATCTTGTCTGAGAAGGCTAGGCTGCTCTTCCACTTGCTGAAGATCAGGGAGGAGTATGACACCCTCAAATCACCTCTGAAAATATTACCCTGAGACTATTGTTCCCCATTGGATGTGAACTCTGGACTTGTCACATTAAAGATGAAAGCCATACCTCAAAGTCTCTTCAACCACCAAAGTATGCAAGACCAGCTTTGATGAAAGAGCTGCTGTGTTGACTTGTTTGTTATTATTTGCTGATGAAAGCTTTGTAGCTGCAAAATCCATTCACTTTCTTGTGTAGGTTTATTTGTCAATGTTGAAGATATTGCTTGAAATTTATTTTAAATGCATCAACTCTCAAAAGATGTAAGAGTATTTCCAGGTTTTTTGCAGGTTATTTTAGAGTTGCCAAATCTGTTACAATTTAACCATTAGTTATATTTTTATATAGTTTTGTCAGATCTGTGTCTCTCCTGGTAAGGAGAGGTGCAAAAAAAAAAAAAGAGGACAAGTCTTGCCACCTCAAAATGCAGTGACATAGTACATATGGTCTTGGCATGTCTCTGTCAATATTTGTCATAGGCTTATTTCATTCCTGCCTGCTTTGTTTTTCTCCATAGATATGCAGTCATATGAAGCAATCCGCTGGGTTTTGGAACTGCTCAACAAGAAAAATGAATTTTTACAGACTCAGTTGCTGACAGACTATTATGTCCCAGGCATCAAATTAGGTAATTGTGGTTTGTGTTTGTATACCTGCTCATATATGAAATTAGGTAATTGTGGTTTGTATACCTGCTCATATAGGAAATTAGGTAATTGTAGTTTGTGTTTGTATACCTGCTCATATATGAAATTAGGTAATTGTGGTTTGTATACCTGCTCATATAGGAAATTAGGTAATTGTGGTTTGTATACCTGCTCATATAGGAAATTAGGTAATTGTGGTTTGTGTTTGTATACCTGCTCATATATGAAATTAGGTAATTGTGGTTTGTATACCTGCTCATATAGGAAATTAGATAATTGTGATTTGTGGTTGTATACCTGCTCATATAGGAAATTAGGTAATTGTAGTTTGTGTTTGTCTACCTGCTCATATAGGAAATTAGGTAATTGTGGTTTGTGGTTGTATACCTGCTCATACAGGAAATTAGGTAATTGTGGTTTGTGTTTGTATACTTGCTCATATAGGAAATTAGGTAATTGTAGTTTGTATACCTGCTCATACAGGAAATTAGGTAATTGTGGTTTGTGTTTGTATACCTGCTCATATATGAAATTAGGTAATTGTAGTTTGTGTTTGTATACCTGCTCATACAGGAAATTAGGTCATTGTGGTTTGTGTTTGTATACCTGCTCATGCAGGAAATTAGGTAATTGTGGTTTGTGTTTGTATACCTGCTCATATATGAAATTAGGTAATTGTAGTTTGTGTTTGTATACCTGCTCATACAGGAAATTATGTAATTGTGGTTTGTGTTTGTATACCTGCTCATATAGGTAATTGTGGTTTGTGTTTGTATACCTGCACATACAGGAAATTAGGTAATTGTAGTTTGTGTTTGTATATCTGCTCATATATGAAATTAGGTCATTGTGGTTTGTGTTTGTATACCTGCTCATACAGGAAATTAGGTAATTGTGGTTTGTGTTTGTATACCTGCACATACAGGAAATTAGGTAATTGTGGTTTGTGTTTGTATACCTGCTCATATAGGAAATTAGTAATTGTGGTTTGTGTTTGTATACCTGCACATACAGGAAATTAGGTCATGTGGTTTGTGTTTGTATACCTGCTCATACAGGAAATTAGTAATTGTGGTTTGTGTTTGTATACCTGCTCATACAGGAAATTAGTAATTGTGGTTTGTGTTTGTATACATGCTCATACAGGAAATTAGGTCATTGTGGTTTGTGTTTGTATACCTGCTCATACAGGAAATTAGTAATTGTGGTTTGTGTTTGTATACCTGCTCATACAGGAAATTAGGTCATTGTGGTTTGTGTTTGTATACCTGCTCATACAGGAAATTAGTAATTGTGGTTTGAGTTTGTATACCTGGTCATACAGTAAGTGGTAGCTGATTGCTGCCTTTATTTTATCAATACAAAGTTATTTGGGAGTCTCAGCAAAATGTTGCTGCTTTTATTTTATCTTTTATCAATATTATATTATATTATATACAACATAAAATTATAAAATAATATTAAAACACAACTCCTTCTTGACAATGAAGGAGTTGTCTTTTAATATCATTTTAGAATTTTATATTTTTCTTTAGATCTGTTTTTGTGGAGGTACAACAGAAGAGTACTGCCTGTTTGAAAGTAACACTTATGCTTTTTCATTGTGATTATGAATTCACTCGGAATCTACTCGAAAATTAACATGAACTGAATGAGTTAATAATGACTAGACTTGTGTTGATATTACAAGAACAATAATGAACAAGAAGAGGAAGATGTACTGAACTGATGTTCTGCTGCTCATCTCATCTCATCATGTTCCTCTTGTACCTTGCAGTGAAGTATAAACAGCGGGAGAGTGCCCTCTTATGGGCTTCATGTATCAATATTCCCATAGACTCTGCTATTCCGTCCTTCCATCTTTTACGTGGCCGCCTCTTCCTCTGCTTCCCTTTGGTTTATACATCATTGTTATACTGTTAGTTGGTAACCAAGTTGCTTAACCAAACCATTTGACTTACTGCCTTCTAATAAAATCTAGTGCTGCTGTCATCTGAAAAATGAAGTTGAACCATAATGGATACTTTCACAGTGCGATGAAGATCATTTTTGAATCCAGTCAATCAATAAAGCAACAATGAGGATAAACTTGTATAGACCAAATGGAACCAGAAGAAGAGGCCAACCATTTAAACAATGGTCAGAGGCAACAACAGAATGTATGGGAGTCTCGATATATGCTTAGACACCGTAAGGTACAAGAGGAACAAGATGAGATGAGGATAAGCTTTATTTATATACTTAATCCATTCCAGGTTTCCGATATGTTGTATTCTTCTGCTTTTTCCTTCTGCCCGCTGTTCCCTATTGGAACATAGGCCTTCACTAACTCCTGCCAGGCTGAGCTACATTTCGCTATCTCCTGCTGCTCCCTCCATCTTCTCCTGATATTATTCATCTCTGTCTCTAATTGTCTTCTCAATGTATTTAGGTCTTCCTCTGTTTCGTTTGTCCTGTAAATTCCAGTCTGTTTCGTTTCTCCTGTATATTCCACTGTGAATTTGCCTTAGTGTTAACAAGGCCCTTAGAGGAAACAAAGAATAGTAACACTGTAGCCTAGCATGGGTGTTGTAATAGTAACACTGTAACCTAGCATGGGTGTTGTAATAGTAACACTGTAACCTAGCATGGACGTCATAAGAGGTGACCGAGCAGTGTTGGTTGTGGGGCTGGCTGCCCCATCCTGGACAAAACCTTAACTACAAAATCCAACCAACCATGAACTGGAGCTACTAAAGTTAAGGAAACAAGAATAACCCGGCAAATCAAGGGGAAAATTAGGCTCTTCTAGAAAGTTTATTTTACCACATGGTTAATTTTTACATTTCTTAATCACATGCAGTCAACACAGGAATTGATTCATGCCATCGGAGATCACAATTTGAGAAGAAGTTTGAGCACCCATGCCAGCCAGCAAGGCACTTGATGATGATTATCTTTAACATTATTTATTCTGGTGGCAGCATTATGCACAGTGTATCTGTGCGGGCTGTTGTTTGTCGAGACTCCTGTCTTTTTCACTTTTCACATTGGGCAGTGGGGAGCGTTTTATGTGATATTCACTGGCACAGGAACAGAGCATAATGGGGACAACCCATTGCTGTGAAGTTGGAACCGCGACTAACTAACTAACTAACTAACTAACATTATATCTTGCTTTCAGTCATCAGTATTTTTGTTGTGAATTTGAAAAAAAAAATACTTTGTGGTGAAAAACAATAAATTGCCTTTGATCCATTGTGCAGGTTTGAAGATGAAAAACTACTGCAGCAAGGAGTTGTCCGCTGTGGCATCCGTGATTGATATCTTCCCAGAGCTGAGCACAGATGATGAGGCTTGTACACCAGCGACTAGCAATTTTACTCTAGGTAATCGTGCTATTTTTTGCACTGGAATTAGATTATGCCGGCTCCATGGCCTAGGGGTTAGTAGCTTTCTCTGCTAACCCCGAATACTCTCGTCACGTGACGCGACGAGAATTAGCAGTGGTTCGAATCGCAAAAGTGACATATGAGAGTATGGAGCTGGTCGCTCAGAAAGTCGTGGCGTGCTGATGAGCGTAATCTAGCCTAGGAATCAACATACAGCTGAAAGATGCTGGTGTTGACCGCAATATCCTGAAACAGGATGGAAAAGCGGAAAAAAAAAAAAAAAAAAAAATTAGATTACCTCCGTCTGTATGTTTTCTTAAAATTATTTTCCACCCCATTCAACTTTTAAGGGGCCTTTTTAACAGATTCAGCACCAAACAAAAATTAGGTTTGGACAAAACATAAATGGATCACGGAAAATGGGAAGTAGGGGTCTGTCACAGTTATGGCTTAAAAGTTGTTAATATGGTAGCAGACATGTTATATTACATATCAGAATAAACGGAGTTGCATAGAGAAAACTGCTGCATTGATATTTTCACTGTAGTTTGATATATAAGCCCATGGCAGTTACAGGAAACTCAAGTAAGATGATTTATCATCCCATGGTACTTAATCAATTAAAGGGGTCTCCGTGGTGGAGTGGTCAAGCCACTTCCTGACGCTACAAAGGTCATCAGTTCGTTGTTGGACTCTTTAATTCAGTTCATGAGTGGATTTTTTCAGACCCCTGGGGGGTCATCGCTGGAGCTAAGAAATGTGTGCTCTGTGCGACATTTTTGGCAGACTGCTCTGCAGAAAGAAGACCTAAAGAATATAGGACAGAATCCTGTGCAATGGAGTTATTAGCAATGTGTATATTTTTAGATATTTATTTAATTCAATATGTCATCAATGTGTATGTTTTTAGATATATTAATTTACTTAATATGTGTTTTTTTTTGTATATTTATTTAATGTAACATGTCATCAGTGTGATAGTTTTTGTATATTTATTTCATTTAATGTGTTTGTTTCTATATATTTAATTTATTCAACATGTCACCAATGTGTCTGTTTTTAAATATATATTTAATTCAAATATATCACCAAATATATTTATTTGTATATTTAATTCAAACATAACACCAATATGCATGTATTTGCATATTTAATTCAAACATATTCATCAGTATGAATGTATTTATATATTTAAGTCAAACATATTCACAAATATTAATGTATTTGTACATTTAATTCTAACATATTCACCAATATGAATATATTTGCACATTTAATTCAAACATACATAAATGTCCGTGAAGGTATTCTGGGAGCCTCATCGTCTGGTGATGCCATAGGCTTATCTGATGCAACAGTCAACTACAACATTCCCGTGGTCTCTTATGAAGCCACAGCCACTCAGCTTACAATGTCTGGCAAGTATCCAAACTTCATGAGGACCATCTCACCTGACGGACCTCTTATGGAGGTAAGATCTTTTCCACCTGTAAGTTAAATACTGAAATAGGCCACTTTGGTTCTGAAACTTTGGGGCACCTGTTTGTGGTGTGGCTACCCTCTTACCATAGCACTCCAAGGTATGCCATGCCTCTCTGCAAATGTGAAGTTCCTGCACTTTCAACTGGTTTCTGATCTTGAAAAGTTCGGTTCAGTCAAAATCTGACATCACAGCAGTTGGAACAGTCCCCATCTTCAACAACCAGCGAAGAATCCCAGTACTAATCATACCAGATGCAGTCTGGCTATGCATCTCTAATATTAAAAAATATTATTTTAAATGTTATAAAAATAATAATAATAATCTCAAATGACAAATAAAATAATAAACATTTCCCTAACCGTGGTACTTTACACCTATCTTAAATAATTATAATTGCCATGTCAAAAATTAGTTGTAGTGAGTCATGTATTATTGAATATTGCACATTTTCTATGCTTTTTAATGCATATTGTTTCTGTTGTATGAATGAAATAATGTGTGAGAGCAGAGAAATTAGAAGGGCAGATGGGCCCACGTGCCCAATTCTTAACCCTTTGAAAATAAAGTTCATTCGTTCATTCTCTATGGCCTTTCCTCAGAACACTGAGTGTCGGCCAGATCCTTCCTACTGTAGCATTCTTTCCAGGCTATGACGATTTGTCTGTTCTGCCACACTATTCACATGATCTCAAAGGACCATATATATATAGCAGTGCCAACTCAACCACTCTGTTTTTTATCTTGGAGAGATTAATAAAAGCTCTGCAGTACATACATGTGGGGGGGGGCTGAGTGGTCTCGAGGTATGGTGTCCGCCTCGAGTGCTGTAGGTCCCGGGTTCAAGCCCCGCTGAGGGCCGAGATTTTTTCACATGGACTTCTAGTAATAAAATTTTCCCTGGTCTCTGGGTAGTGAAATCGAACGCCCGTGTGTATTGTTGGACACGTAAAAACTTCCTTGGCGGTTGGAAATAAAAAAAGAGTAGCCTAATGGCGTTGCCCGGGCAAAATTTCTAGTTAAAAATCTACCCAAAATATTGCAGTATCCTCACCTGTGTTATGGAGTTTGTGCACTGAGCTGAGATTCTCTGGACTCAGGCTTGAGTAGAACGGAGCACTTATGGGTTACACCTGTGTGCTGTGACTAAACTCAACTCTGCAGTATATTCCTCATGGAGAGAAGGAAAGCCTGTTCATCAACTCACTCTGATAGATAGAGTCTCTTTTCAGGGTTCAGATACTTGAATGTCAGTGCATCAGATTTAACGGTTAAAATCAGTCTTCCAGGAAATTTCATAATCGACCAGCTTCCTCACCAGCCAGTACATGAACTAAAACAGGCATAAATATATGACATCATTGTATTATTGCTGCTGAATTTGACTCCGCACTAGGGCAGATTTTTACACATTGACCTCAGCTTCCAGGCAGATAGCCTAGAGTGAGTACCTGGAAATATCTTCGGAAATGAAGGTAGCAGACTATACAGTGACCACGTCTCCCACAGGATGCTGATTGGTCTATAAAATTATGTGTCTAGTACCATATGCACAGTTGGCCTTCAGGCATGGTGAAGATTCGTTTACTTACTTGCTGCTAGATTTGTTATTGCAGAATGATGTCAAGTGTCTGGAGTTGTCTGTCTGTTGTTTTATCTCTGATGAATGAGGGTTATTCATCCTTTGATTATTTTGGTCCACACTATTCATTAGTCATGAGCACAGGTTGTTAAAACTTGAAGAAAGACTAAAAGAATTACTTGTAAACTACGAATATTCACTGATAAGTACCTGTGCAGAATAGTGGGAATAAAATGTTATGACAGAATTACCAATGTGGAGATCATAGAGAGAACTAAACAAATTCTCGTAAATCAAGAGGTGAGGAAATGGCGCTGGATAGAAGACACAGAGAAAATCTGAGGACAGTGTAACTAGACACCATGGAACCCACAAGGCGAATGAAATAGTGGGTTATATAAAAATGCATGGAGAAGGGAATTACAGAAAAAGATTAATAATATTTGGAGGACATGGAGGGAACTGCAGGACATAGCAAAAGATAGAATGGTTTGGCGTGGCTTGGTTGAGGGCATATTTTCCTCCAAAAAAACAGACCTGAAGCTTAGTTCCTGAATTAAATGCACCATCTTTGCTGCATTTAGTTTGCATTTTCATTGGATTCCTTAACTTTAGTTTAGTACCTGTTCTTCTTTTTCCAGCTTCCCAAGCCTGCAATGCTTTTTGCTACAAACACAATACATGTCCATTTCCAGTAATTTTGCACCAACAACCTGTGTTTAACCATTATCAGAATCTTCTGGGAAGTTCTGGCCACCTCACCACATATATAATGATGTAGAATATGTGAAGACTGAACACTTCCCACACCAATGGAAGTATCTGCTATGGGACTGCCTTTCACCTGTGCTATTTAATTAACTTTTGTATAGTTCCAAATAGTCCCTCCATCTTCATCATGGATGCCCTCATAGTCTTGTATTTTGAATTTGTTCAGTAGATGCTCTCTTTGTCTCTCTATCTGCATTCAACATGGCAAAACCATGCCTAGGGTTGACAATTGTTTCATGTTTAGATTTCATGAGGTTGTCATTTGTTTCATGTTTAGAATTCATAAGGTTGTCAATTGTTTCATGTTTAAATTACATAAGATTGTCATTTGTTTTATGTTTAGATTTCATAAAGCTGACTTTTTTTTTTTTAGATTTCATAAGGTTGTAAATTGTTTCATGTTTAGATTACATAAGGTTGAAAATTATTTTATGTTTATATTTTATGAGATTGATAATTTTTTTATATTTAATTTTATGAGGTTGAGAATCGTTTGATGCTTAAGTTTAATCAGATTGACAATTGTTTAATGTTTATATTTCATAAGGTTGACAATTGTTGTATGTTTAGATTTCATAAAGTTGACATTGTCTGTTGTTTAAGTTTCATAAGGTTGACAATTGTTAGACATGTAGGTTTCATAAGGTTGACAATTGTTGGATGTTTATATTTCATAAAGTTGACAATAGTTTGATGTTTATATTTCATAAGGTTGACAGTTGTTGTATGTTTAGATTTCATAAGGTTGACATTGTCTGATGCTTAAGTTTCATAAGGTTGACAATTGTTTGATGTTTATATTCCATGACATTGGCAGTCTCCTATGCCAGTCATGATATGTAAACAATGACCAATCAATATTGTTACATCTGCACTCCATTGTTACATCTGCACTATATTGTTACATCTGCACTCTTTTGTTACATCTGCACTCTGTTGTAACATCTGCACTCTGTTGTCACACCTGCACTCTATTGTTACATCTGTGCTCTATTGTTACACCTACACTCTATTGTTACATCTACACTCTCTTATTACATCTACACTCTATTGTTATATCTATACTCCCTTGTTACATCTACACTCCATTGTTACATCTGCACCAGGTGATTGCTCGGGTGATGACCACGCTACAGTGGAAGTTTGTTGTGGTTGTTTATGATTCGGACGATTACGGTCGGCAAGCCTTCAATGAACTCCACGCCCGTCTGATCGCCAGTGGGATCTGCCTGACTGCTGGCATCATGGTGGATGCAGGCGATGAAAGTACTGCAACAGACACCCTGAACAGAGTGTTGAGTGCAAA
Organism: Cepaea nemoralis; assembly: GCA_014155875.1. Lineage (NCBI taxonomy): Eukaryota > Metazoa > Mollusca > Gastropoda > Stylommatophora > Helicidae > Cepaea > Cepaea nemoralis. The sequence continues at coordinate 482,664 of JACEFZ010027829.1, read as the reverse complement.
TGCTACCGGTGTGGTGTACATTGGACCCAGTAACTATGCTAAAGCACTCATCAACGCTGGAAATGGAATGCTCCCAAGTGAGTGCTAGACTGTTTAAAAAGTTATTTGCATGTCTTTTACAGGACGTGGCAGTTAACACCAGCATTTTTTGGCTGTGTGTGATTTCTTGCCAAGTGTACGTTCAGTAGTTTGCCATTGCTTTCTGAACGACCGGCAACTATAATACCTTTGCATGGAAACCAACACAAGGCAGTCTGCTTTCAGATTGCCCACAGCTGTATTTTTAACAGGGTGTGCAGGATTATGAGTTTCACTCATAACCCCTTCGCTACAGCGCTGGTGCTAGAGTGTACATATATACAATTAAAATGATTGGTTTTCAGTATTTACCATAGCTTTAAGACAGTGAAAGACAGAAGATCAAATGGTTTAGCCATTCTGTTAGAATGCAACACCATCAACTATCATTAATGGCGCTACATCAAAGAAGATCTGCTGCGAGAGTAAGAGGATGCCCGAGAAGAAAATGGATTGATGACATCAAAGACATTGTACAATCACACAGAAATAAACTATCGAGTCCTACCCACTGGGTGCTGCAGCGCCAATTATTCCTCCCCACGGCGCTTGACGGCAAAAGTGGAAGGACATGATGATGACTATAGCAAAGATTGTATCATCATCATTATCAAATGCCTTGCTAATTGATGTGGGTGATCATGCTTTTCCACAACTCCTGTACTTTAGCACTCTGTATCAGTTCGCCTTGTTCTCTACTTGTAATAAATTCTGCAAATGTTGAATGTTTGTTTGTGATGTTCATAATCAGTTTCTATTGTGTTTGGCCTCATTCAGAATGTTTTGATTGCTCACTTTAGCTGCTTATGAAATGTTTAACATTCTTCTGTTTACTGTTTCCATTAATTAATATTTAATCTCTGTTTTAAACAATTAACATTTATTTTTATCAATTTTGTTTCGAATGTTTTCTTTAGAGATTAACAGCAATTATTCTGGTTCCTTCTTTTACAAGTGGCCGGACGCTTGCAGTGGCTAGTTACAGATCTGTCTCTGGACACTGTCTTTGCCAATTCAAGTGTATACCAGCGTGGCATAATTTCAGTTTCTGCAGCCTCTCGCTTTATTGTGGAGTTTGAGGATCACTGGATTCGTATCAATGAATCGAACCCATCCCCAGAAAATCCTTGGTTTACCAGTTGGTACGAGAACAAGTACAACTGCAAGTTTACTCCAGCAGCCGGGGAGATGTAAGTATGCTAAAACACACTCTTTCTCTCTCTCTCTCTCTATCTCTCTCTCTCTCTCTCTCTCTCTCACTCTCTCTCTCTCTCTCTCTCTCTCTCTCTCTCTCTCTCTCTCTCTCTCTCTCTCTATCTCTCTCTCTCTCTCTCTCTCTCTCTCTCTCTCTCTCTCTCTCTCTCTCTCTCTCTGTGTGTGTGTGCACATGTGTTTTTGTTTTTTTTTTCTCCAATAAATTACAGTAAAGTTTAATGGTTTAAAGGCAAGAGGTTCCACTTAATTGCAATGGTCGCTTTTTGCAGAGTGGTCTGCCGAAAGTTTCACACAAACTCTGTAGCTCCAGCGATGACACCCCCCCCCCCCCTCCTCTCTTCCCCCAGGGTCTCAGAAAAAATTGCACTCATTCAAAGAATGAAGAAACCCTCAACAGGAAAATAACATATTTAAATTGTGGAGAATTTACAATTAGACAAGCTAGTGCTTTTAAATATCTAATCTCCACCACAGTATCTGATGCCAGATGTGATACAGATGAAGAAATTAATCAGTACATTCAAGGATTCTTATTGTTGGAATAAGTTCATTAATTCATTAGGTCAATCTACACCTAGACTTGTGCTGATGTCTGATTATTTCTTTCCATCCGCTGTCTCCTGTTCTTGGCAACTCTTCTCAGCTCAGTGTAAGTCTATATCCCAGTGCCCTCACTTGCAAGTGTGATGTAGTTTTTCCTACTACTTTTTTTCCGTCTTCTTTTTCTCTTGATCTGTTTCTTGTCCTGTGTTCTCACTAACAGAACTCTTGTCTCATATTGTGATGAACTAATATCACCTTTCTTGTGTATGTTGCTCAATGGTTGTCTTTTGTTTTCAAAGTCTATTGTTTTCCAGTGAGACATCACCGCAGCCACAATAATTTGTTTGCTGAAAGGCTATGTGTGATCTGTTGTGTCAGAAAGAGAATAATGGACAATGACTAATCAATTGATGAACAAATTGGATGCAGTGGAGATTTGGCTTTTTAGAAGAATATTGAGAATATTGTGGACAGAGAAGAAAAGCATAGATGTAGTGACAACTGCAGGTGATACTTGTTAACTCATCAAAACCACAAAGAAAAAGGCAAATGAAATAAATGAGGCATATATACAGAAGAGGTGAAATAGAGAAAGTAGCGTCATACTGGTAAATCATAGGCAAAAAGGCAAAGGAAGACTAGCACAGATTATCTGGCAAGCTTAACACATTCATTTCCGGAAGGATTCGGAGCAGATGTCCAAGTTGGAAAATCACTCATTCATTGGCACCTTGCCATCTTGACAGAGGATAGTTTGTTACATTGTGCATTGAAAAAGGCATCATAACTACAACCCATGGCGGTAAGACCGACCAGGTATGGAGGTATACCTCTCCGTTGCAGAAAGCCTGAGTTAAATTGCAGAGAGCATGAGTTGCCCATGCAGCATGATCCTTCTCTCAGCCTGCTTAGTTTACTCCAGAGAAATTCTAACACCAATATGTGTGGAACAAGACAAGCTCAGAAGCTGCTGGATCAGCAAAACAATACTCTGTCTGCCTGTCGAAGCTTTAATCCTAGACCAGTTGTCAACCAAGGCTTAGGGACGGGTCTGTCCTGCCATGACATTTAGTCTTAGGTTGCATTTCCTCACACCAAGATAAGGCTTGTACCCTCCCAATGTTGCTCCTCCACCTGAAGCCATTGTCACAACATGTAATGTCAGGTTTGGTGAGCGCCGCCCAACATTCAACACTGAGAGAAAGCAGGTAGTACCGTCTACTGCCATACAGTAAGTAACTTAGCCATATCTAAGACCTGACTCAAGTGGGGAAATAACCACTGTGAACAATGATGAATACTTGACTCCCAAATAGACTAAATACACATAGGAATTAGCAGTTGAAAAAGCCGGATTCCTTTAGTGAGCTATGGCCAAATGTTAAAAACAAGAGAACACATGATGGCTGGGATTCAAGGCGTGGAGTCTGATACACATCACAAATTGTGTGTGCATGATTGAAAGCCTTAAGAAACTTGGAAACAAATAATAATAATCATCAGCTTCATTAGATTATCGGATGGTAGAGAGGACAGGAGTGTCATGATCCCCAGTGTTTGTTCCAGATCTGGGACAATCAGAAGAACAGGAGGAGGAGGAGGTGGCAGTCAGTGGCACAAGGAAGAAAAAGATGACGTCATTTAGATGGCATTAAGATAGTAGGGATATGGCATTAGGGGTGTATACTTTATTATAGAATGGCACCAGAGGGTGACATCCGCTTGGGCATTCCCACATATGTCTTGGGTACGCATTTAATAAAACTAGGTTGACTCTAGAGCTTTAAATAGATAAAGATAGTCTCATGGCAGATTTCTCTTTATGCCTTGATCTAGAATATGTGAAGGCTATCACTTCACACCTTTATGGCACTATCCTTTAGTGTGTAGCAGGTCCTCTGCAAAACATTGGTCTGATCACACCCCGCTTATAAGTTTCTCGATGCCTTGGCAGTTCTCTTGTCTCATACCCAAGGTGTCTGCAATATCCTGTCTCATGCCCAAGGTGTCTGCAATGTCCTGTCTCTTACCCAAGGTGTCTGCAATGTCCTGTCTCATACCCAAGGTGTCTGCAATGTTCTGTCTCATACCCAAGGTGTCAGCAATATTCTGTCTCATGCCCAAGGTGTCTGCAGTATATAGAACCTGTCCTGCTGTATGGCAGTGAATCATGGAATGTTAACTGAATTACGAAGAGCTTGGATGCACTAGAGATTTGGTTTCGAAGCTGAATATTGCAAATACTTTAGAGGCCAGAGTAACTAACAAGCATCTGTCTCATGCTCAAGATGTCTGAAATGTCCTATGTTCTTCTTCCTGCTGGTTACCCCTGCCTGTCCTTCCAGGAGCCTCTTCTACCTTCAGTTTTCAATAATAAAAAAGATTTGATCTTTGTCAATGTGAGATTGGCACCTGTCTTGCTCTAGGAGTAGTCTCTTTCAGGCTCAACTCCTTGTGTATGTTCACATCGGCAAGATCACATTTCATATTAAACTACACAAACCATGACAGAAGATGTTCACATGGCCGAAAATATTAAAACACTTGAGCTTGAACTTCCAGTGCACTGATGGCAGGATAGGGGGTTCACGCCACCCACTGGTCAGTTGGACTTGAATGCTGACTTCTCATCCTTGACTAGGAGACATAAATTACAAGTACCTCAGAAGTCAGAGAGGGTTTTCCTAATGGTGGGGAACACTAGTAATAGGGAAAGCTAATTCACACACAAAAATCAGTCCAGTGCACTCCCTAGTAGTAACAATTACAAATAGTAGTAGCATGTGTGGACTACGCTTGGGTTACAACTGAGCAAATGAGATTTAAAAATAAACACTGGTAGTCATGAACAGGTGCAGCTTTTGTTTCTTTCCAGGGACGTATGGAACACTGATCTAGAACGTTGACTGGTACACAGTCACAAACTGAAACATTCACTTCTCTCACACAGATGTTCATGGCTTAGGGTCATCAAGCAATATGCTGACTTTCCCTGACAACCAGACATGCACATCAGTCCTGGCTATATCCACAATTATTGTCTCAGTCCCACGTCTGCTGTCCCTTAGATACAGCAAGCAAGCTCAGTTCTCTTTTTTTCATGTCCATAAATTTTGGCACGAGATACTCTGCATCCACTTTCCACAGAACAACATTTTAAACACTGTGGGGCAAAGAACAGCAGCCCCAGACAATACACACCTTGTGACATTGTTTCTCTAATTATTCTGGTGACAAATGACATCATCATGTGTCTTGCAAAGTGGCATAGGTGGCCATATCTGCCACAGATCTCGGCCCCTCCTGTTCTGGATCAGTTCTAATGGTGATATTCCTCCAATCCATCATCTTAGCTCATGAAGCATCATTTCTGTCAGTCTACCTCTTCTACCGCTGATTTTTCCAGCTGTGGTGATGTCCTTCCATGCCGCTCTTCTCATTATGTGAGAAAGAACATGGTTTGTCACTTTTAATATAGTTGCGTATAATGTTCTACTTTCATTAGCTTCTTCTAGGCAATCATCGTTAGTTACTTTCGACATACAAAGTATTTGCAACATTTACCCCAGAAATTGCATCACTTCTGCTTCCAAGCTCTTCCTACTTTGTTCATTCACATTCCAAGATTCACTGCCATACAACAGGACATGTTCGATGTAATGTTTCAGTACTTTATAACATTCAGTGAAAGATATTTATTAAATGAACTACTTCGCATCTTCTGAGGGACAGATTTTGTTTGGCCTATTGCATCTTTCATCTGATGTTATAAATATTTGAATTTATTGACTTAGTGAAGTATTTCTCTTTCTATTGTAATAGCATATTTTGGTGTTATCTTTTTCTTTGATGTACCATTGTTTCTGTTTTCATGATATTCAAGACAAGTAACTTTTGTTTGCACTCTCTGTTACTAACATGGCTGTTACTAACATGGCTGTGTCATGACTGGGTGAAGCGTTTTAATTCAGCTGCAGGCGATTAGGAAGCAGACTACCATGCAATGGTTTTGAAAGCATGAACGTTGGTCATGTAGAAAATAATGGCAAACTACTGAATGCAAAACTTGCCTAGTAAATTACAAACAGCCAACAATTGGTGGGGTTGATTGTGATGTCCTGTAAAGGACAAACTATTTTCAACTTTTTAAACTATTACTGCAATGTCCAACAATTGTATTAGGTCTCTCACGTTTGCAAATTAACCAGCTTTTATGATTTCAGGAACTGCGGTAATCTGTACCAAGGGCTGTCAGACACAGATAAGGAGTTGAAAAAACGTGCAGAATACCAGCAGGGCCACAATGTTGAGGCTGCCGTCATGGCAGTTTACACCTATGCTCGTGCTTTACGTACGGCACAGATGACTCTTTGTCCAGGTGTCACTGGTGCTTGTCCAGCCTTACAAGCTATGTCCAGGGAAACATTTATGAATAATTATGTCAAGAAGGTGGGTACCTTGTGTCCATATCAGATTGTGAATCTCTTAGGAAGGATTTTGATGATATTTTAGTTGGTAGAACAATCTGACAACTTGCTTTTAGTTGATTGAATGGTCAGTTAACATATATTTATCATAGACATTTACAGGCGTTAGAGATCGAGTTGTCAATATCCATATTCTGAATTCTTTATACTTGTTACTGCCGACATCTTATATGAAGCATGTGTGTTAGCAGAGTTGACAAGGAATTGTGCTGATAATGTCTTAAGAATTTTCAGACATAGGCTCAACACCTGCTAAAGTGAGGGAATGATTGGCCACCTATTCCTCCTTGCTCTCAGGCCTGCAACATTTGATGACCCTATTACATCACAGTCCCATAGCAGGAAATGATTTCGGGACAAATCAAATAACATCTTCAATAAAGAAGGTACAATAGTATATAGAACCTGTCCTGCTGTATGGCAGTGAATCATGGAATGTGAACTGAATTACGAAGAGCTTGGATGCACTAGAGATTTGGTTTCGAAGCTGAATATTGCAAATACTTTAGAGGCCAGAGTAACTAACAAGCATCTGTAAGAGGCTAATTAAAGTAAAACATTTTACGAGGGGACTTCAAATGAAAACCTTAAATTTTTTTTTGTTTGGGTGGTGTATATATTCTCAATACATAAAGAACAAATGTATCATTTTTAAATTTTGTCACCACTGCGTTCACTGCAAGTCCTCCAGTGCCGATAAACTGCTTGAGTTGCTGTAGAAAAAAAATTATCTTGGTAGCGTGTGTAACAACTCATGCACCACCTGCTGTACCTTTTCATGGGACTGAAAAGTCTGTCATAGAAGTCACGCCATTTTGAAACTTCCTACTCCATTCATACACTTGCTGGACTGACCGGCATGCATCACCATATTGGACCTTCATTGACCAATTAATTTCTATTGGTTTCACCCCTTCACTGATTTTTTTAAAAAATGGATGGTGCAAGTCAAAAGTGGGGTGGCCACCTTTAAACTGTTCTTATGACATCACTGTCTGCCCCGTGGTGCCACATGCTTAACACTCTTGACATTGTTAACAACAATGTTGATAGGTTACAAGACAATTGCATGGTTACTGTAATTTCTATAACACTTTTAAGGTTTTCATTTGAAGCCCCCTCGTGTATAACTTTTTAATAAAAGAGACCAGTGATTTTCTTTAGACATGTGATGAGAAGAGAGTCATTGGAAAATATAACAACTGGAAAGATCAGCTGTCAAAATAGGCAGAGGTGGACAGGACAATGATCCTGGATGATCTCAGCTGATGGCATGGAGGATCATCAATAGAATAATCCAGAACACCACGGCCTGGCCTGGGGGTTGCCTTCAGACGTTAAGTACTACTTTGAAACTGGAGATGATGATGTGCATGGAACATTCTCTCTCCACCAGATGGGCAAGATGTTATTTTAGACCACTGTACCAACAAGCAAATTTGCTAACTGCTAATGGTATGAAGCATTTGTGTACATTCAAAATTGTTACATGTGCGAACACTATCATACACACACCAACATATGAGCTCTCACTTCAAGAACTCACACTTCAACAACGCACACTTCAACAACACACACTTCAACAACTCACACTTAACAACTAACACTTCAACATCTCACACTTCATACAGTGAGAATCTCAGCACAGCACATGAACTTTGTAGCATCATCCAGGATCCAAATGTGTGTCAAGCAGAACCACATATGCTGTAAATGTTTTCTGGGCAGATTCTCTAATTTAGAACCACACATGCTATAAATGTTTTATGTGTATCTTCTCTAATTTAGAATCACACATACTATAAATGTTTTATGTGTAGCTTCTCTAATTTAGAACCACACATGCTGTAAATGTTTAGTGGGTAACTTCTCTAAGCTAGAAGTTTCACCTGGGCAGCAGCCTATTCAACCTGTTCTTTTCAATTTCCAGCGGCTGAGGGATTTTTCACAAGTGCAATATATGTCCTCTAAGTTTTAGCCCTTGTCTGAGAAAGCTAGATGTCTAATCCACCACCTCACAGTCAGAGGGAATAATACCATCCTTTTTCTTACTTTTTGTGAAAATAAAACCAAGAAGTTTGATTTATTGATTGATTTAGGAACCGACATCACAGCATTTGGGACATTCCCATAAGCGCTCCGTCCCCATCCTCAGCAGCCAGCGAAGAGTTCCAACACTAATAGTTGCAGTAGCAATCTGATTATGTGTCCATCTCGCCTTTCCTCTGAGCATCGAGCGTCGGCCAGATCCCCTCATCACACCTCGCTGCCTTATTCTTACCAGACTATGGTAATCCATTTGCTCCTCCGAGGTGTACACGTGTTTCCACAAGGCCGCAACCACGTCTGCCTTGTCATGTATCAATACGCCACCAAGTTCTGCAGAGCCAGCCAATCTGTCCGCCTGTTCATTCCTCAGCACACTGGTATGCCCCAGAGAAAGCCAAGAAGTTAACACCATGAAATGAATCTAGACTGCTTGAGCCAGAGATGGATGCTGTAACCTTTGACCTACTCCATTGATCTACTGCACCCTTTCCTCTGTTTCTTTTTTTATTTATTTGTGCTAAAGTACTATGTGGTTATGTCTTTAGGTGAATTTTACCTTTACTGCTGATGAACGAGTTCCTAGTCTGGCATCGAAGAATGTTGCTCCCTACAACGCAGCCAAACATCTCAGCTTCACGCCATATGGAGACATAATGGACCCATCCTACTCCATCTACAACTACAATGATATTGAGACTGGCAGTGGCCCCAGTGATTTCAGATTCAGGCTGGTAAGTAATGTACAGATTGCCTCCCCATGTTCCATCCAAAATTTTTTAATGTCATGGTAAAGGTAGTCTTCCCTGATAGATAATGCCAATGGGGTGTGAAGTGTTAAATAAGTAACTAAGAAAAGAACCCTTTGTATTGAACATATGATGCTAGTCCAGTATTGTTCTAGACCAATCGGCTCTCAGGGGATGATGTGGTCAGTATTATGCTGGTTATCTTTACTTCCTAAGACATTTCCAGGTACCAACATTAGACTAGGTCGACCTGGGAGCCCAGGTCAATTTTTTTTAAAAATCTGCCTCAATGCAAATTTGAACCCATGGTCACCGGGCCAACAGGCATACATGCCACATGTGATACCACAGCTCCTGTTTAAGTGTTAAGCCATCATATAATCTGGGCAACTACACAATGAGATGGGATGGCCAGTTAACTTTTTTTTGCTGTCTGTCCTTCCTAGGCAGTTCCCAGACAGTTCTGAAAATTATCCGTTCCTAATTTAATGAGGCTGGGTTGATCCCACAGCAAAGTGTCGGGGGGAAAAAAAGAGTCCTGTGTGCTAAGGTTTGAACACATACCACTGTCTTGGTAAGCAAATGTGCTAGCCAACTGCTACGCTACTGCAGTCCATATTATACAAGTGTCAAAATAAACTTAATGCTTTGTATACCAATTGAACTGCCAGGTGTAAAGGATTAAGTATGTTGGATATTAACTGTGTGTATACCACTTTAACTGCCAGGTGTAAAAGATTCAGTATGCTGGATATTAAATGTGTGTAAACCACTTTAACTGCCAAGTGTAAAGACTTAAGTATACTGGATATTAAATGTGTGTATACAACTTTAACGACCATATGTAACGGATTAAGTATGTTGGATATTAAATGTGTGTATACCACCTGAACTAATCCACAGAATGAACCAAAAATACTGGAACTAAGTACTTTGTATATCGCTTGAACTGTTGCACAGAATGGACTATATTTTGCAGTGAGGAGTATTTTGTGTGATATTCACTGGTGCAGCAATGGAGCATTATGGGGCAACCCTTTGCTGTGAAGTTGGAACCACGACTAACTAATTAACTAACTAACTAACTGACATTAACATATCGCACTATAAACTCTAACTTGTCAACTTGTGTTCTGTTTTTAACACTTCCTGGATATTGACTTATGTTTTTGGTTGTTTTTTTTACAGTGTATGCTCCACCTGTTCAACCAAGTATTTATTTTCTCTGTCTAGGTGGGCAGTTACATTGGCAGTTACTTTGACTTCAACGTCAACAATGTTGGCATGTACAATGAGACGCGTATGTCTCGAATCCCTCTACCATCCTCCCTCTGCCCGGCTCAGGGCTGCATGCCTTGCCTGGGGCTGCCTTCAGACATCAAGTACTACTTTGAAACTGGAGATGTTGTTGTGCAAGGGATGTTCTCTCTCCATCAGATGGGCCTTACTCCACTCACATGTGGTCCCATGATGTAAGTACTGAATAATGCTGAATTTAAGAATGGACATCACCTCACTTGGGATACTTCCACACATGCTCAATCCCTCTCTTCAGAAACATTCCCATGTTGATTATTCCAGCAGTTAAATTAAGTTAGTTGTATATCCTCTGTCGGGGGTAAAAAGAACATCCTAACCTGCACAGTTTGCTGTGAATGCACTAGCCATGGCATTTTTTGGCTGTTTGTGATCTCTTAGCAAATTTACATTCAGTAGTTTGCCATTGCTGGCTTCCTGGCCTAGAGGTTAGCGACTTTTCTCCGTAATCTCGTATACTCTCGTAAGTAACGTGACGACGGTGAGAATCAGCAGTGGTTCGAATCGCATCGGTAACTTATAGGTATGTGAGCCGGCCGCTCAGAAAGCAATGGCAAACTACTGAGCGTAATCTTGCCAAGAAATCAACAATCAGCCGAAAGATCCTGATGTTGACAGCAATGTCCTGTAAAGGATATGCAAACATTTAAAAAGTTTGCCATTGCTTTCTGAACAACCGGCACCCATACCATTTTATAAAAATCAACACAAGGCGGTTTGCTGCCAAATCTCCTGCAGATATGTTTCAAATGCTGTATGTGGGATTACGAACTGTGTCCGTAACCCCTTCGCCATGGAGTCGTGTAACTTGATTAAAAGCCTGCCTGGTTTTCCCTGTATACTTTTAATATCATCAAGACACTCTACTCACTCCATTCTGAGCCAGTCTTTCCAGATATGTATGCTCCATCTGTTCAGCCGCACTCTCCACTCAAATTACAGAGAGCCTTCACTTGTATAATAAAATAGCTCTCCACCCAATAGGCAGCAGTGACCAATCTATCTGCCTGTTCATTGCCCCACATACCTGCATGCCTTGGGCAGAAAATCCTTGACATACTGGCAATTTTTGTCCTGTCAAGTGATGTTAACCACTCCAGCCAAAACATTAGTCTCCACTTTCCGAGGCATACTCTGGATATCCCTTAGAAACACATTATGTCTGGTTGTGCCATCTTCCAACCATCGGACGGCTGTCATCACAGCCTCAACTTCCATTCTCATGCTAGATGCTGACGTAGCCAAACTCCCCTTCTATGGTGTGTTAATATTATTCATTCTTCTTCTTTATTCTCTCTTAAGAGATGGAGAGCCAGTATTTGGAGGTGATATTTTCAAGTGTTCATGATGTGAAGCTAGTATTTGGTGTTATTCAAGCTTGCTTCCTGATATCATGATTTCTGATCTGGTCTTTTTTCGTGACATTGAGAGTTCACAGAAATTTCTTTCCTGTTGTTTCAAAATTGTTCTTGTCGTTCTTGTTATTAGTGTCCAAATATGACATTGATATCAAGATGTTGGTAGGAAGACTGTGTTGAATTGTGCTTGTTTGGTTTCACTTGTTGCATGTTTGTTAATATATTTTATGTTATCAAGCATCATCATCATCATGCGATTTGCTGACATGCATGGGTGATTATTCTCCATATCTCATGATCTCTAACAGAATGTATCAATTTGTGTGCTCATGCCTTTCCAAATGGCAGTCATGAAGGTTTTCTCGCTGTCTTCGTCTGTCTCATTTTCCTGTTACCACAACATCTTCCTGTTTTTTGTCTTCTCATAATATGAAAATCAAATTACGACTGTCTCTTTCTGATGTTTATGATAAGTTGCCTTTGTGTCTTAGTCTTGTTTAACATATTTAGATTACTCATTTTTTAACATCATTGGCACCTTGCCGTCTTGACAGACGATAGTTTGTAAGGGATGGAGTTATTGCCTCTCCATAGCACAAAGCCTGGGCTAAAATATAGAGATCATGTGTTGCCCATGCAGCATGATCCCTCTCTCTGCCTAGTTCACTCCAGAGGAAAGGTAACACCTCTACATCTGGAACAAGACAAGCTGTAGAAGCTGCCGGATCAGCAAAGCAATGCTCTAATTGTCCGCCTGTCGGAGCTTCGATCCTAGACCAGCCGCCAACCAAGGCTTAGGGCCTGATCTGCCCTGCCATGACACTTTGTCTTTAGGTTGCATTTCCTCACACCAGGGTAAGGCTTGTACCCTCCCAATTGCGCTCTTCCGCCTGAAGCCGTTGGCACAATGTGGGGTGTCGGGTTTGGTAAGCGCCGCCCAATGTTCGGTGCTAACAGAAAGCAGGTAGTACCATCTACTGTTATACGGTAGCTCAGTCATATCTGACTAAGACCTGACACAAATTTTTTTAACAATATTCTTCTGTAAAACCACATCTCTGAGGCTTCAACGGATTGTGATGCTTGTTTACTAATTGTCCAGGATACACATCTGTGTAAATACTAGTTCCATATAACATGCAAGAATTCACCTTCTAAACTTCAATGATAGGTAGTTATGACATAAGATTCTTCAATGTATAACAAGCAATATTTGCTTGTCGTATTTATTTTGCAATTCTGTGATAATATATCCCATCAAATGTTATAAATATCCATGATATCCAGTGTCTTCTGGGGATATAAATATTCAAGATACTCTGTCTGCTAGGTTTATAACAGTTTCTGATATCCTATGTCTTCTAGGTTTATAAACATTAATGACATCCTATGTCTTCTAGAGTTATAAATATTCCTGATATTGTGTTTCTTCTACTAGGGTTATTAATATTTATGATAACCTATGTCTTCTGGGGTTATAAATATCCATGATATCCTGTATCTTCTTATAGGGTTATAAATATTCATGAAATCCTATGTCTTATAGGATTTCATGTTATCCTATGTCTTATTGGTTATAAATATCCATGATATCCAATGACTTGTATGGTTATAAATATCCATGATATCTAATGTCTTCTAGGGTTATAAATATCCATGCTATCCAATGTCTTCTAGGGTTATAAGTATTCATGATATCCATTGTCTTCTATGGTTATAAATATCCATGATGTACAATGTCTTGTAGGGTTATAAATATCCATGATATCCAATGTCTTCTAGGGTTATAAATATTTATGATATCCTATGTCTTCTTGTGTTATAAGTACTCATAATATCCTATGTCTTCAAGTGTTATAAATATTCATGATATTATGTGTCTATTGGTGTTATAAATATTCATGATATCCTATGTCTTCTAGTGTTATAGACATTCATGATATCCTATATCTTCTAGTGTTACAAATATTCATGATATCCTATGTCTTCTAGTGTTAGAAATATTCATGATATCCTATGTCTTCTAGTGTTATAGACATTCATGATATCTTATGTCTTCTGGTATTATAATTATTCATGATATCCTATGTCTTCTAGTGTTATAAATATTAATGATATCCTATGTATTCTAGGGTTATAAATATTCCTATCTCTTCATCTAGGGTTATAAATATTCATCATATCTATGCCTTCTAGAGTGGTAAATATTCATGATATCCTATATCTTCCAGGATTATAAATATTTCTGACATCCTATGTTATCTAGAGTTATAAATATTCGGGATATCGTATGTCATCTAGAGTTATAAATATTCATGACATCCTATGTCTTCTAGAGTTATAAATATTCATGATATTCTATATTTTCTTCTAAGGTTATACATATTTATGACATCCTATTTCTTCTTCTAGGGTTATAAATATTCCTAACATCCTATGTCTTCGTCTAGGATTATATATATTCAATACATCCTGTGTCTTCTAGAGTCATAAATAGTCATGGCATCCAATGTTTACTAGAGTTATAAATATTTATGACATTCTATGTCTTCTAGAGTTGTAAATATCCATGACAGCCTATGTCTTCATCTAAGTTTTAAATTTTCATGACATCCAATGTCTTCATCTAAGTTTTAAATTTTCACGCCATCCAATGTCTTCATCTAAGTTTTAAATTTTCACGACATCCAATGTCTTCATCTAAGTTTTAAATTTACATGACATCCTATGTCTTCTATAGTTATAAATATGATATCCTATGTCTTCCAGGTCCATCAACCAGTACATGTTCATGGAAGCCATGATCTATGCCGTCAGAAAGGTCAACCAGGACCCCACGATCCTGAACAACGTCATGCTAGGAGGCCTTGGCATGGATGACTGCAGCAGCACAGTGTTAGGTCAGGCTTTTTTGTCTCAGGTGAGGATGACGTGATTCGGCCATGTGCTTGGTTGTTGGTTGTGAATCCTCTTATTCCAAAAGTGGGGTTGAATGTTGCTGGGTTAGTACTTGAGGCCAAATACACAAATTGATTACGAAGCTTGGTGAATGGAGAAACACAGATAAAGGCAGATGTTTCGACGAAGTCTTTATCATTGAATAAGAAAATGTGAATGATACAAAACAGAAAAAAACAAGAATACTAGGTTAATCTGGTAACTTTCTTCAGATTCCCAGTTAATTATTATTCTTCTTTTTTTTTGGCCTAGCCGACACTGTGGTGAAGGGGTTGTGAATGCAATTTGCATATCTGTATACTGAATTTGAAACAGCTGCATCAATTTGGAAGCAGACCACCTTGCATTAGTTTTCATACAGTGGTATGAGCGGCGGTCATTCAGAAAGCAGTGGCAAGCTATTGAATGTAAACTTGCCAAAACATCACAAACAGCCAACAAAAGCTGGGGTTGACTGCAATGTCCTGTAAAGGATGTGCAACTAACTAACTTTTTTGGTCTGTGTTTTGTTGTTTTGTTTTTCTTGTTATTTGATAAAGAATTTGGTTTTCTGTATTTGTATGTGTTTCCTTTCATTGAGTTTTCTTGTCATATTTTGTTTTTATTTAGACTCCTGTGAATGTTCTGGAAGATTGAGTTTTAACTCTTAAGTCTAAGGCATTGGTGTTCAGGTTGTTTAAACCCTGACATTGCTGCCAGGAAGCTGTGGCAATTTCTCTCCCGACCTTGTCCCAAAGTGTCATCTCTATGAGGACCGTATGACTGAGCTCTCCCTCCCCTCTCCAATTTCAGAAACCAGCGGGGTGTGCAAGACCTTTACTGGAATTTCACATCTGTGAAGAGACACATTAGGATGTAACTGGGTCATGATTCAGCACAATACATGGACCGGTTGAGATTAGATCTGGGCTGGTGATGTTTCTTCACAGGGTTTAGGTCTTGGATTACCCACAGACACAGCCCAGTGCCCAGAGAGCTTGGCCATGTTAAATGTCACAGTGTTTAGGTCTTTTTCATTGCCCACAGACACAGCCCAATGCCCAGGGAGCTTGGCCATGTTAAATGTCTTAGGGTTTAGGTCTTTCATTGCCCAGAGAGCTTGGCCATGTTAAATGTCACAGGGTTTAGGTCTTTCATTGCCCACAGACACAGCCCAATGCCGAGGGAGCTTGGCCATGTTAAATGTCACAGGGTTTAGGTCTTTCATTGCCCAGAGAGCTTGGCCATGTTAAATGTTACAGGGTTTAGGTCTTTCATTGCCCAGAGAGCTTGGTCATGTTAAATGTCACAGGGTTTAGGTCTTTCATTGCCCAGAGAGCTTGGTCATGTTACATGTCACAGGGTTTAGGTCTTTCATTGCCCAAAGAGCTTGGCCATGTTAAATGTCACAGGGTTTAGGTCTTTCATTGCCCACAGACACAGCCCAATGCCCAAGGAGCTTGGCCATGTTAAATGTCACAGGGTTTAGGTCTTTCATTGCCCACAGACACAGCCCAGTGTCCAGAGAGCTTGGCCACGTTAAATGTCACAGGGTTTAGGTCTTTCATTGCCCAGAGAGCTTGGCCATGTTAAATGTCACAGGGTTTAGGTCTTTCATCGCCTTGAGAGCTTGGCCACGTTAAATGTCACAGGGTTTAGGTCTTTAATTGCCCAGAGAGCTTGGCCACGTTAAATGTCACAGGGGTTAGGTCTTTCATTGACCACAGACACAGCCCAGTGTCCAGAGAGCTTGGCCACGTTAAATGTCACAGGGTTTAGGTCTTTCATTGCCCAGAGAGCTTGGCCATGTTAAATGTCACAGGGTTTAGGTCTTTCATTGCCCAGAGAGCTTGGCCATGTTAAATGTCACAGGGTTTAGGTCTTTCATTGCCCACAGACACAGCCAAATGTCCAGAGAGCTTGGCCACGTTAAATGTCACAGGGTTTAGGTCTTTCATTGCCCACAGACACAGCCCAATGCCCAGGGAGCTTGGCCATGTTAAATGTCTTAGGGTTTAAGTCTTTCATTGCCCAGAGAGCTTGGCCATGTTAAATGTCACAGGGTTTAGGTCTTTCATTGCCCAGAGAGCTTGGCCATGTTAAAAGTCACAGGGTTTAGGTCTTTCATTGCCTAGAGTGCTTGGCCATGTTAAATGTCACAGGGTTTAGGTCTTTCATTGCCCACAGACATAGCCCAGTGCCCAGAGAGCTTGGCCATGTTAAATGTCACAGGGTTTAGGTCTTTCATTGCCCAGAGAGCTTGGCCATGTTAAATGTCACAGGGTTTAGGTCTTTCATTGCCCAGAGAGCTTGGCCATGTTAAATGTCACAGGGTTTAGGCCTTTCATTGCCCACAGACACAGCCCATTGTCCAGAGAGCTTGGGCATGTTAAATGTTAACAGAACTGCATGTGTTAGGTAATGATAGAGGAGCTTGGAGTGAGCTGGTTGAGGGCATTATGGGAATAACATGGACAGAACTGCATGTGATAGGTATAATAGAGGAGCTTGGAGTGAGTTGGTTGAGGGAATTATGGGAATGACATGGACAGAACTGCATGTGATAGGTAACGATAGAGGAGCTTGGAGTGAGTTGGTTGAGGGCATTATGGGAATGACATGGACAGAACCGCATGTGATAGGTAACAATAGAGGAGCTTGGAGTGAGTTGGTTGAGGGCATTATGGGAATGACATGGACAGAACTGCATGTGATAGGTAATGACAGAGGAGCTTGGAGTGAGTTGGTTGAGGGCATTATGGGAATGACATGGACAGAACTGCGTGTGATAGGTAATGATAGAGGAGCTTGGAGTGAGTTGGTTGAGGGCATTATGGGAATGACATGGACAGAACTGCATGTGATAGGTAACGATAGAGGAGCGTGGAGTGAGTTGGTTGAGGGCATTATGGGAATTACATGGACAGAACTGTGTGTGATAGGTAACGATAGAGGAGCGTGGAGTGAGTTGGTTGAGGGCATTATGGGAATTACATGGACAGAACTGTGTGTGATAGGTAACGATAGAGGAGCGTGGAGTGAGTTGGTTGAGGGCATTATGGGAATGACATGGACAGAACTGCATGTGATAGGTAACGATATAGGAGCTTGGAGTGAGTTGGTTGAGGGCCTGTGTCCTTATGGGGGACAGAGGACAACAGAAGAATACGAAACTGTACTACATGTATTATCAATTATATAAATGTCTTTACTGCTAAATTGATTTATACAATGATTAAATATATAATTGATGAAATGATGGGGCTGAGTGGTCTCGAAGTATGGTGTCTGCCTCAAGTGCTGGAGGTCCCAGGTTCAAGCCCCGATGAGGGCTGGGATTTTTTTGCATGAACTTATAGTAACAATATTTCCCCTGGTCTCTGGGTAGTGAGATCGGATGCCCGTGTGTATTGTTGCGCACGTAAAAAATCCCTTGACAGTTGGAAATTGAAAAGTAGTAGCCTTACGGTGCTGCCCGGGCAAAATTTTGAGTTAAAAATCTACCCAAAGTATTTCAGGATCCTCGCCAGTGCTATGGAGTTTGTGCACTGAGCTGAGATTCTCCAGACTCAGGCTTGAGTTAGGAGTATAACGGAGCACTTATGGGTTACACCTGTGTACCGTGATGTTGATCCGTCGACTAAACTAAACAAAAAAATTAAAAAACTAAACTATAATTGATGTGGGCACAATATGAGAAGAAATACACTGGAGAACTTGATGACAACTGGCAAGATTGAGGGGAAAAGAACAAGGAGAAGGCAGAGAATTAAATATCTGGATGGTTTGGCCACATGGCATGGTCAAGACAAGAACACAGAGCTAGTCCATGACTTTGGTGATCATGTATGATGGCGAAACATGACCACCCATGCTTATTAGCATGGCACATGATGATGATGTGAAAATAAATTGTGGGAAGGGCAGAATGTAAGACAGGCCTGCAAGCCAAATTTTCAACCCACTGAAAATAAATAAAGTTTGTTCATGTTTTGTTTTGCTTGAAAGGTACAAAGAGGCAATCTTCAGATTGTGGACAAGTCTGGAAGTGAACTTAACCCCAGAAAGATTGAGGCTTACTCAGCAGCTCACACCACTCAGCTGACTCTACCCCTGGCTAAAGCCATGAATATGCTGATGCGACCCATGGTGGGTTATCGCGCTGGTGGGTCACAGCTGGGTGACAGATCACAATATCCCTACTACATCAGTGCTGTCCCCAGTCAACAAGATGAGATGAAGGCTATTATCCAGCTTTTGAAAAATAGGAATTGGATGTATGTCCAGGTAGGTAACAGTGATGAGTTTTGAGACATTGTTGGTTGAAAGAAGGAAGAAGGAAGTATGATAGGCTGAAATGTTTAACTTGCGGAGTTATGGCTTCTGTATCTAACTGAAGAGGACTGGATATGAATTATGATATAGATTGTTACAAACTAATAAGCCTGAGGATGTTATACTCCAGCCTGATACTGGGATAGTGGATTAGATGTCTAACTTTTTCAAATGAGGGCAAACAACTAGAAGGACCCGTAAGCTCCTTGTGACTATCAATCAACCATTGACATGTGAATTTAGTGAAGAGTACAGATTGCTACCCAGGCATTATATTAAAACTTTAAAAAGTGACCCATAACATTTAGTTTGTTTGGGTATACTAGCCATTTTAACAACATTTTCTAAATTGTTTTTTTAATTATGCAACCTGCATAGTTGGATATCTCTTGAAAAAAAAAAAAAAATCCAACGCTACCTTATTCAAGTCTGTAGGTAAATCCTAAGCCGAGATATTAATGTTTGTGTGTCAGTTTTTCATTTAATATGAACAAAGAGGAAAATACTATTTGAGCACTTTGACAAAGTGTGACATCAACACTCACTTCCCTGTTGTTAATACATACGCTAAAAGTAGATAAATACTGCAGACTTTTCCTAAGAGGGAGATAAATGCTGTCAAAGTCGCGTTGAAAACTAGCAAAATTATCAACGATGTGGTTCGTGTAGAGTGATGAAAAATTTCACATAAATACTATAACGTGAGTTAAATGCAAATATGCAATTGCTGTGAATAATTATAACTATGAAAACTGCTATTTGCTATATGTTTACAGCATGCCATGTTTACATTTTAAGTTTGAGATGGTATTGCCAAATCCGATCGTCAGAAACTACAAATTATAGATATAAATGGATGCTAAATTGAATAATACGTTCTAGAACAATGCCCAAAGTCTAGTTAAAATGGAATTTATGGGTCTACTTACGTCTTATAAAGACAGTCTGTACCTCCTTATCGAAAATGAATTTGAGAAGACAAGAAGTATAGATTTGTAGTGCATGGAAGGACAAACAATATCCAGTAATCGGTTTCTGTTTTAACGCAATCTTGAAATAATCGGGGAATTTAACATAATGAGTACACTAAATCTCCTCAGATTGGAGACACGAAAAACACAAAGCCAAAAATCGCTGCAAATATATTCTATTTTAATTTGAGAATCCTGACCCATTGAGGCTAGGGTATACACACAAGCGGACCCTTGCCAGTGCTTTGTGAGTTCAAGCACTGATCAGAGATCCTTGTGTGATCTGAGGGAAGAGGTCACTGCTATATTGAATAGTTTCACAGTGTAATGAACATGTGGATTTCTCTGCCTAAGTCATGTGATAATAAGTCACATGACATGAGATTATTTGTTGCCGTTTGCTTGCTTTGAACTCAAGCATAGTCCATACACATGCTACTGCTTCTAGTACATTGGACTGATGTTTGCGTGTGGGTTAGCTTCCCATATTACTGTGTCCCACATCATAAGGTGAACCCACTCCAATTTCTGAGGTACTTATAATTTACATCTCAAAGTCAAGGATGAGAAGTCAGAATTTTAGTCCAAATAATCGGTGTAGGGGTTGAACCCGCTACCTCGGCATCAGCACACTGAGAGTTTAAGAGTGAACGCTCTTGTCCTTTCAGCCACGCTGACTTCCGCAAACAGGAGATATGAGAAGACATAAGTCTGTCTATTAAATGTCTTCATTTAGTTGTGAAACATATACTAAAAATAGTTTTGTTCACAGGTTGTGATCTGCTTCTTCTTTTGCCCTTTATTCCCCTTAGGGAGACAGACCCTCCGCCATCCCCTCCAAGCCATCTAATCCTTAAGTATCCTATACAGCTCCGCCCATGTCCTCCCCATAATATTCATTACTGTCTCTACTTCTTTTCTCCGTGTGTATTTAGGTCTTCCTCTAGTTCCTTTGCTCTGTATGTTCCAGAAAAAGGACTCTCTAGTTATACTATTCTCAGGTTTTCTCAATGTGTGTCCGATCCATCGCCAATGTCTTTACCTCTTGATTCACTGGTATTTGTTTAGTTCTCTCCATGAGCTCTGCATTGGTGATTCTGTCATACCAGTTTAGACCTTCTGTTTTGTTCAGATAGTAATTAATAAATGTTTGCAGTTTATTAATTATAGTGTTAGTCAATCCTTATGTTTCGGATCCATACAGTAGTAATGTTTTAATCAGTTATCAGTTAGTGATCAGTTGGGGTATCTTCATTGCACTCCGGACAGGTCCATAGGTGCTCAGATCCTCCCCCCCCCCCCCCCCCCAGCATATACATCAGCATCCAGTGGCTAATAGTGCCAGTTCTGTGTTGGTTGACGAGGCACCTCGTTTTCCCGATGTACCTCTCGCGTCTGGCCATGCCAATTCTTACTCCCAAGTTCTTCATCCTGGACAGTGATGTGGATTCACTGACGTCAAAGTCCTCTGTTCTCGACATATCTTTAAGGACGTTAATAACATCGGCACGATCCATGGGCTGGCCATCTACAGGGGTTGCAGAGCCAGCCAGTTTATCAGCTCGTTCATTTCCCGCAACTCCCGCATGTCCCGGGACGAAGATAAAAGTGACTTTACGGACAACAGACTTCCGCAGCGACTCAGTCCACTGTCTACATACAGATCCAGCTTGGACCTTCCAAATCATGCTCATTGAATCACTTAGTACACACACGTTGGTATAATGCTGTGGTTTCAGCCGTTTTAATGTTAGAATTAAATATTCCGTGTTTCACAGATTTGTGATCTCTGATGTGATAATAAGTTGCATACATGAGATAAAGAGAAGACATAATTATGTTTGCAGTGTGTCTTCATTGAATTTTGAAATATAAAATGAAGATAATTTTTGTTCAAAAATGGTCATCTTTAACATAATAATAAGATGCATACAGGAGATAGAGAAAACATAATGATGTTTATTTATGTCTTCATTCAGCTTTGAAATAAACAATAACGATAAATTTCGTTCACAGGTTGTCATCACTAATATGATAATAAGATGTATATATGAGATAGAGAGAAGACAAGAAGACAAATGTATGTTTATTTTGTGTCTTCATTGATTTTTGAAATATATAATTAAGATCATTTTTGTTCAGAGAGTGTGATCTTTAACATGATAATAAGATGCATATATAGCTAGAGAGAAGACAAGAAGACGTAATATGTCTTTATTGAGATTTGAAAGATATAGCATAGATAATTTTTTTCACAGGTTGTCATCACTGAGTGATAATAAGTTGCAAACATGAAATAGAGGAAGACATAATTATGTTTGCGTGTCTTCATTCAGTTTTGAAATAGACAATAACATAAAGATCATCTTTGTTGACAGGTTGTGACCTCTAACACCGACTACTCACAAGATACTGAGAACATCTTCAGAGAGCTGGCTTCCAGGGCTGGCATCTGCATTGTGGCCACCCACAATATAGGTCAGACCAGCCAAGAAGCAGACAACGTTGTGGCAGGTTTGAATGTCAACAGTGCAACCCCACCAGCCGTCACTCTGCTGGAACCTGAGGCTATCCGTCGTCTGCTGGTAGCTTTCAACAGCAACAAAACTGCCAAGATTGTGCTTATTGGCACATCAGCTTGGGGCACAGATGATCTCTTGGTCAAGGATCTTCAGACACTGCCAGGGATTATTACTCTGAGGTGAATAATATGTCTTAAACCTTTGCTACAGTTTTGTTTTACTATTCCTTTTTTGTTGGGGGGGGGGGGGGGGGGGGGGGGGGGGGTTAGTGAATGCAGTTCACAATCTTGCATCTGAGTTTTAAATTGGCTGTAGGAGATTTGAAAGTAGACCGTCTTGTGTTGATTTTTAACAACAGTATGTGTTCAAAATAATGTATTTCCTTCGTGAATTTAGACACAGGAGCCATAAACAATATATTGCATGATTCGTTGCCTGGAATATTTCACTTCACATGATGAATCCTACAATACATTATTGTTTATGGCTTCTGTTTATAAACAGTACGAGTACCAGTCATTCGGATGGCAAACTACTGAATGTAAAATTGCTTACACACAGCCAAGAAATGCTAGGGTTGATTGTAAAGGACATGCAACTAACTTAGTGGTTGTGGAAATAGTTAGTACATTCACTTACCAACACACTTGTCTGAGGTTTGATTCTCAGTAGTATCAGAATTACAGACATTCATTATCTAGTGCCGGCGCAGTATAGAAGGACTAAAATGGTATGACAGATTAAATAATGTGAAGCTTAGGGAGAGAATTAGACAGATTCCAGCGAATTGAGAAGTGATTAAAAGACGCTGCTGCTGGAAAGGACAAACATTGAGAAAATCTGTTAATAATATAATTAGAAAGCCCTTTGTCTGGAACCAACTGTTAAAACACATGGAGAAGAGAATTACAAAGATGAATCATATGGAAAGGACATGGGGGAGCCATAGGAGATAACAAAGGACAGTTTGGCGTGGGTTGGTTGAAGAATTGTGAACAAAGGACGGTTTGGTTTGGGTTGGTTGAAGAATTGTGATTCAGTGAGGGATAAAGGGACAAAGAACTGGTGGAATTGTTTCTCAATGAGAACAGGCCTGGAGTGACCAAGAGTTTTATAGCTGTTCTTCTGTAGGGGTTTGGATGTTGAACAAAAGGTGGTAGAATGATGAGAACAGGCCTGGAGTTGACCCAGTGTTTTATAACTGTTCTTCTGTAGGGGTTTTGATGTTGAACAAAAGGTGGTAGAATGATGAGAACAGGCCTGGAGTTGACCCAGTGTTTTATAACTGTTGTTCTGTAGGGGTTTGGATGTTGAACAAAAGGTGGTAGAATGATGAGAACAGGCCTGGAGTTGACCCAGGTTTTATAACTGTTCTTCTGTAGGGGTTTGGATGTTGAACAAAAGATGGTAGAATGATGAGAACAGGCCTGGAGTTGACCCAGTGTTTTATAACTGTTCTTCTGTAGGGGTTTGGATGTTGAACAAAAGGTGGTAGAATGATGAGAACAGGCCTGGAGTTGACCCAGTGTTTTATAACTGTTCTTCTGTAGGGGTATGGATGTTGAACAAAAGGTGGTAGAATGATGAGAACAGGCCTGGAGTTGACCCAGTGTTTTATAACTGTTCTTCTGTAGGGGTTTGGATGTTGAACAAAAAGTGATGGAATGTTTGGGAAACTGCAGACAGTGAGGATGTGGTTTTGGTAAGGATGCTGAGAGTATCATCGCAGGATAAAACAAAAAATGCTCAGTGATAATAGCTGCATGTGTTGCCAGAGTGCTCATCAAAACCATCAGGAAAAGACACTCGAAATTTATAGGACATGTAAATAGAAGAGGTGGAAAAGAAAAATTAGCTTTATGTGGGAAAAAACTAGGCTAGAGAGGCAGAGGAAGACATAGGAAGATGTATGTGGAAAGCTAAAACAGTTGGCAACAAATAATAATATAAAAAACATTAACTTTGTTAAAATAATAGATAATAGAGAGGACTGCAATGTCAAGGTTTAAAGTGAGTTGCATATCCTTTACAGGATGTCGCAATCAACTCCAGCATATATTTTGCTTTTTGTGATTTCTGGGCAAATTTGCGTTCAGTTGTTTGCCATTCCTTCCTGAACAACTGGTACTCATACAATTGTATGGAAATTAACGGAAGGCAGTCTGCTTCCAAATCACCGCAGCTGTGTTTCAAACGCGGTATGCGGGATTACGAATTTCATTCAGGTTACGAATTTCATTCATAACCCCTTTACCACAGAGGCGACACAGAGTCAAGGTTGCCTACTTCTAATTATATATGTTTTATCATCATCATGTGTTAGGTCCCCTGAAGAATGACACATTCATCACGGCCCTTCAAACAGATTCTCATCTTTTGCCAGTTCCCCTGCCTTATGCAATGTGACATCCAAGATATCTCCAGTGTCCTTCTTCCTGCTTGTTGACCTCTCCCTCTTCTTCCAGGAACTATGCCTCCCATTTCTGTTATTTCCAAATCACAGTAACATTTAATTTGCTGTTTAAGAACTAGTTTTCTTGCATGTTCAGATCTTGTAGAATGTCTGTATATTTCTTCTTCTTGGTCCATGGTATTCTAAGAATTTGTCTGTAATATTTCAGTCCAAGATATCCAATTATTCTCTTTAGTGATTGTGAAATAATTCAGGACTCACATCTGAATGTAGCCACTATTGACCTCGGAATGATTATGTTTCTTGCCTGCCAAATGGAAACAAAATCATCACCATTTCCTAATGTGTAATGTCATACAAAAGTGAACAACTTGAATCACTGGAGTCCTACAACAAAACATATTAATAGGGTGTTTAAGGAAAGAGGATTGGCTTCGTTGTACTAGGCTTTATCCCGTATGGTTTGGTCTCTTTCCACAGAGCAGGCTGCTGAAAGCCTTGCACAGTTCACAAACTCCATAGCACCAGTGATGACCCCCAGAGTATCTGAGAAAATTACATTAATTGAATGACATAGTCCAGAAATGAATCCACGACTTCCAACACACAATGCAAGCTGTTTAGCTCCTTTACCATGGAGACCCTAAAAACAACATATATTTATAATTGACCTAACAACTCAAATAATATTATTATATTCTTCTTGTAAGGTCAGCATGGCCGAAATAAGAGCATTTGTTCTGACACATTCGGTGTGCTGATGCTGAAGTAGAGGGTACAACCCTACACCGGTCAGTTTGACTGAAATGTTGACTTCTTGTCCTTGACTTGGGGACGTAAATTACAAGCACCTCTGAGGTCAGAGTGGGTTCATCTTAGGGTGAGGGACACTGGTAATAAGGAAAGCTAATCCAATTATTGTGCAAAGTTCAGTCCAGTACTACTAGAAGTAGAGTGTAAAGACTACGCTTGAGTTAAAATAACGAGCGAGCACCCCCAAAAAGTATTCTTCTTTGAGCATCATAATATAATTCTTACCTTCGATTCCGGCTCATTTGTTTCCTCAGCATCCAAAGCTCTACCTTGGATACCTTCAAGGCATACTTGAACAGTCTGAATGTGGCCACCTACACATTAAATCCCTGGTTCAAGGAATGGTACGTTGCTGCACACAACTGTAGTCTGGGAGGTCAAGGGACAGGACCTCCATGCAACCAGTCACGGCCAATCACAGAAGGGGTCAATTTCCGATTGATGTATGAGGTAAAACTGAGCTTTTGTTTTGATGTATTCGAGCTGAACTAGGATATAAAAACTGTGGATTATTTAGTTGTTATCAAGTAACAATTAAAGTGGGAATTTGTCCATGAGCCATTAGTATTTAATCATATCACATGAACCCCCTGATCTCTTAGGTAGTGAGACTAATACCTAGTCTTCTCGGATACAGGCAAAAAACAGGAGGTCCTGTGTGTAAGATATGCATGTTAAAAATCCCATGGCAGTTGGAAATCTCAAAGAGTAAGCTATATGGCTACTGTACTGGCAAAATTTTACGAAAAGTAGAACTACTAGAAACTACTAAAACTACTGCCGATTCCGTGGCAAAGGGGTTATGGATACAGTTCATAATCCTGCATACCGCGTTCGAAACACAGCTGTGGGCAATTTGATAGCAGACCGCCTCATGTTGGTCTTTTATGAAATGGTATGGGTGCCAGTCGTTCAGAAAGCAATGGCAAACTACTGAACGTAAACTTGCCCAGGAATCACAAACAGCCACAAATTGCTAGGGTAGACTGATACGTCCTGTAAAGGATATGCACCTAATGTTTTTTTTAACTACTACGTAGATATAGCCCATAACCTTTGATGGAACCTGTCTAGAGGAAGTAAGCCTTACATAAAATGCATGTCAAGCTCAGTTACACTGACCTTTGAGGTGCGTAATTAGGTGTCACACACTCCCCTCAAAAGAGAAACGAAGAAGAAGAAAACGGGAGACACGGTAGCATACTTACTAGACTCGTCTGCCGGACCAGTGGTCATGGGTTCAAATCTACATCGAGACTGATTTTTTAAATTGACCTAGCCTTCCAGGACAACCCAGCCTATAATGGATACCAAGAAATGTCTCGTGAATTAAAATGCATGAGCACCGGGGCTGGTAGGCCAGCGCAGTGCCCTGTTAAGTTAGTTGCATATCCTCTAGGCTCTAGAGCAGTCAACACCAGCATTTTTTTGGCTGTTTGTGATTCCTGGGCAAGTTTTACGTCAGTAGTATGCCATTGCTTTCTGAATGGCTGGCATTCATATCATTGTACGGAAATACCAATGAAAGGCAGTCTGTTTCCAAATTGCCCGGAGCTGTGTTTTGAATGCGGGATCAAGAATTGCGTCTGTAACTCCTTAATCACAGAGCCTGTACATACAGTCTAAAAGCTCTTTCTTAACAGCATATGTGTTCATCTCTGTAAATATTTTTACGCAAGGGTGCAGTCACTTGTGAGGCATCCAGGACTGCAAGAGCTGTGAAGAAAAGGCTGGACAGAAAAACCACTGCAGGAGATTCTCCTCCTGGAACGTCAAGCATTCTTTGCCCACATTGTCAAAGAACACTTTGAGCCAAAATAGGCCTTATCAGCCATCTTAGACCTCAAAGCTCCATGCTTTCAATCCCACTGGATGAAATGAATGGTCATCATCATTCTTGATGGACAAACAACAACAAATATTGAATAAAACATGATTATTTCTCATTCTACTTAAAAGATATTTTATGAGAACATCACTTCTATTAGTGACAACAAGAAAACTTGGTGAGGAAAGAAGAAGAAGAAAAAAACAAAGAGATCATTAGCTAGATGGCTTGACCAAACAAAATAACCTGGACAAAAACAGAACAGACTGCAGACTTTGGTGTTTGTGTGAGCTGGTGAATCATCATCACCCACATTATCACACGCCACATAATGATGATAATGATAAGTTTCAACCAACAATTGTTACTATTATGTTTACGAGAGGACAGAGACTTATAGTTTGCTGATATAATATTCAATAATCAGTTTGTTCATTATCATATGCCATCCAATTAATCGTGGACAGTCATGGTTTGCCATCTCACACAATCACCAGAGTCATGGATCAGGTCTGTGTTCTTATCTCAGTTATTCCATGTGGCCAAGCCATCCAAGTATTTATTTCTTTGCCTTCCCCTGGCTCTCTTCCCATGAAGTTACCCTGTTGTCTCTAAGTTTTCAAGTTGAGTTTCCATGTAATGTACTCATGACACTAAATGGGAGCTTATGAACTTGCTGCTCAAGGAATCCCTCATATTCACACCAGCGTGAGCTCAGTCTGTGTCTAATTTGTCTACTCAGTTTACCAGAGTCTGTGTCTAATTTGTCAACTCAGTTTATCATGTCCAATTTGTCTACTCAGTTTGCCAGATTCAGTGTCTAATTTGTCTACTCAGTTTATCAGATTCTGTGTCTAATTTGTGTACTCAGTTTACCAAAGTCTGTGTCTAATTTGCCAACTCAGTTTACCAGAGTCTGTGCCAACACAAAAAGTAGGTTTGAACCAAACAAACATGGATGGCGGAAAATGGGAAGTAGGCGTGTGTCACAGTTATGACTTAAAAGTTGTTAATATGGTAGCAAACATGTTGTATTAACCCTACCAGACCTGAGGCCCTGAACCTAACTGTCCCCTATACCTTGGCTTCTGAGAATTAAAGAGAAAAAAACCAACATGATATAGAAAATATTAGTTACATGCAAACAAGTGGTTAGAATAATATGGAACTTGGAGACACTGTAGAAAATAGGTCTACCTTTCATCTAGCGCCAATATTCCACCTGTGTATGCCAATCAACCCAGCAGGATGAGCCTTGTTTCACACAGAGGTACTTCTTGCAAAGTGAGCACCAGATGTTGCTCTTCACCTTCTTGCATGGATTGTCTTTGTAAGACACTCCGGGATTTTGCTTGTTGCACCTAGAGTGCTTTTCCATGCACACAACACAACACAGATATGATTAGACGATGTCCCAGGGGGAATCTCTGGAAAATGATTGCCAGGGGTCATCCATTGAGGGCAGGGTTCCTTTTGTGGGTGGCGGTGGGCTGATGTCCTGTATCTACCAATAAGTTGCAGGCAGTTTCTGAATATATCTGGTGAAATAATCTGGCTTTTTTGAAGCAGCTTGCTGCTTTGAAGCATACAAGAAATAAGAATAAAACATTTTATAAAAAGCCGCCGGGGCCAGCGGTAATTACGACGAGACCAGTGAAGGCCACGCCCCCCTTCTCTTACTATCGATCTAGCTCTAGACCTATAAGGTCCAAGATTCTCTTTATCACACGAGCTCACTAACAGAGTCTGAATCAACCAAAGTTTCGATCACCTGTTGGACTGTGAAAAGCCTAGACCTACTTCGCTTTGTTGTTGAAGTGCTTGGTTCATCAGCCGCTCGTTTCATTGTACATTTTCAGAATTTTTTCGCATTAAACCACACAAAGTCAATTCAACACATGGGGGCAGACATTTGCAATGACTAACCATGAGATTTGATCACGATTGGTTGGTTATTTTTAGTTTGTGACACATTTTTTTCACGTACTAGGCAAAATACCGAAAATTAGGTTCAGCGGTTTAGCGGCAGAATAGGAAATTTCCGAAGAATGGATACAGCGGTCTGGTAGGGTTAATACGCAATGACAACATTTTAGTTATAAATAAGCCAATGGCAGATTTGGGAAGTCGCTTAAGATGATTAATCATCCCATGGCACTTACTCAGTGATGGGTTTCATTTGCTTCTTGTAGGACTATCTCATTCACTGTTCTGCCTGTCCATGGGATTTGTTTGTATTTTCCTCAGAAACTATGTTCCACTGCCATTAAATATTTCTCAGCTGTCCTGCTTATTGTCTATGTTTCACATGCATATAACAGTATAGTTTCTCTATATCATTTTAACACTATTGTTGTTACTGCATTTGACAGATTTTTATTGGTAAATATGTTTTCCATCTTGCAAAAGACCACCTTTGCCATGACAATTTTTGTTCTAATCTCTCTACAAGGCGCCTTCAACTAAGGCATCTACTAAATGATGCAGATACTGTTCATTGTCTGCAATCAATACTGTATCATCTGCATATCTTTTATTATTATTGATGTCAGTCTTTCAGTGGTGGTTTTTCTTATATCCACTACATTTCTCATAATATTTTCAGTATATCAGAAAATATGTATTCAATCTATTACCATTACTATTTCATTCTTTAGGTTGAGGGTGTTATCAATGCCATCAGAGCTATAGGGTATGGACTGGACAACATGCTTCGCAGTGTCTGTGGAGTCAACTACAACTCCATCTGTGGTGAATTCCTCACATACAAGAACAAAGGGATGGTGTTTCTGGAAGCAATCAGACGTTTCAACTTCAGCATTGAAGACATGACCCCACCATATACATTCAGTTTTATGGGAAACTCAGCTGCAATTCCATTCGAAGTCAATAATTATTTTGATGGGAAATATCAATCGGTAAGTCTGAAATTACCAGCTACTGTTTTTGGCTTGCAAACTGTACATGACAAACTCTTAATTAATAATTAAATTAATTTGTCCCGAAGTATTTCCCAGCTATGAGTCTGTGACATGATAGGATCATCACATTTTGTAGGGTTGACAGTAAGGAGGAATAGGTGGCCAATCTTTTCCTCACTTTGGCAAGCGTCGAGCCCAGGCGTCGATTCCGCATCCAACCATGCTCATGACATTATCAGAGTAGTTCCCTTTCACCCTCTGCTAATGTACCTGCTTATAAACTCTTCAAAGTATTATTAATTATTTTTTAAACAGCAGGCAATTTTTAAAACAATAAATAGTTACAATTTAATGTAATAGTTAAATTTAGAAAAGGGGAATTAAACTATTACAAAAATTTTACTTTAAAAATGTAGCAGCAAATATTACAATGAACCAGAAGCTAATAAAGAAGTGAGATAATATTCAAATGACCTAGTATGAGTGACAGAAGTAGTCGTGAAAAGAAACCTCATCAACATCATCACAAGAATATAACAGGAAAATGAAATCAACCAAGTGAAATATTCAAAAATAGTAATTAGAAAGTTCTCATCAACCTTAAAGATTTTTTTTTTAAATACAGATGGATTGATTTTTTCGAGAAACTTCTGAATAGACTTGTCCCAAAAGACAACTTGATGATGATATTTATCTTCCTGGTCGGATGAGACAAAGCTGATTTAGATTGTATATGTTCTTGTCCAAGTTAGTGAGATGCACTTACATCAGTTTGTGGTTTTTATTTCCCTCTAAATTAAAAGAGTTAATATTCTTTTCAATGTGTTTTTGTCAATACTGAAGAGATAAAACCAATGTTACATTTATTATATTTTTCTTTGTGTATATGAGATAACATAATATTAATATTTAAAATGTTATTTTTTTCTGATCTAGGTCGGAGAGATAAATATCTGGGAAGGTACCATGACGATACGTCCTATTTACGTGTATGATAGACTGCTTTCAGACACAGTCATGCCAACATGTGTCTCCCCCTGTACTGAGTGCCTCTCTATGGCCAACTACTTTGATTACTGGTACATTCCCGGAGATCTTATCATTGGTGGTGTATTTGACATCCACAGTGCTGGAAATGGACCTTTCTCATGTGGTGCTTTGAGGGTGAAAAATGGTGCCTTGTACACTGAAGTCTTCAACTTTGCCCTGCAAAAAATCAACAGTGGCACAGCTTCTGTTAAGTTGAGCAACGTAAGTCTGGGTGGACTGGCATTCGATGGATGCACAAGCCCTCACAGAGCAAAGGCTATAGTAAACAGAGTGCATACTGGTATGAATATCAGGGATTCCTTAGGCAACATGTTTATGAGCTCCCGTTTAGTGTCTTGGATGAGCTATGACAGCCAAACAACGATAGACACAGCCTCTCTTGTACAGAAGATAAACATGCCACTAGTCAGTCCTGGTGCCACTGCAAGTGAGCTAGATAACAAGAAGAAATACTACACCTTTTTCCGGACAATTCCATCTGATTCTGTTGTAGTCAGAGGTATGGCAGATTTTGTTCAGAAAATTGGTAAAAAATATGTTATTGTTTTAAATGCACCGGATACCTCCAATCGAGCATCTAGAGACCTCTTCCGGAAGTACCTCGCTGATTATGGGATCTGTATTGTGGCAAATTATGAGTTTGTTACTGATGGAAGCATGGATGTAATCGTGAGTAACATAAACAGTGCTCAAACACAACTTGTGGCGGTGTTTGCAGAACCAGACATGTACATTAATGATTTTCTGGCAGTCAAAAATAAGGATTTTACGGACAACCCCTTAATTTATATCTCCAATCGCCCATGGAAATTTTCTCTAGCACAGCTGCAATTCAGGGTTGTTAACTCTGTCTACTTTGAGCTGAATGTTCTAACTTTTGCTGATTTCAAAAGTTACCTTGACACCAGGCAGGTCAGCAACAACAACCCTTGGTTCTCAGAAGTTTATGAGGAGGTCATGAACTGTGACATGCCTGGATCTTTCCGTGGCAGGCCCAAATGTTCCAGTGGGTAAGTATCCAACTAAAGAAATGGCCATGTGTGTGTTTGCATGTATGCATGTGAGCTTGCATGCTGGTGTATGGGCTTGCTTCAGTGAGTTCCAGTGTTTCTCTTCTCATGATGTGACCAACAAATATTGACTGTCTCCATCTGTTGTCTGTAATACGTCATTTGTGTCTTGGCATCCTTCAGAATGTTTTAGATTACCCATTTTGGCTGCCCGCTGAATTTTTTACAATATTTTATGAAACCAAATATATATTTGGCTTCATGGGATTTGTTTGCCTGTTCACTAATTGGGAGATGCCTTGAAGAGATTGGAACAAGAAACGCCATGGTGAAGGTAGCCTTTTGCAAGATGGAAAACATACTGACCAATAAAAAGATACCATTTGCAAGAGAAAAAGAGTGTTGAGGTGTTGCATAGAATCTGTGCTTTTGAATTGATGTGAAGCATGGACAAACGAATGAACGAACGAATGAATGAACGAACGAACAAAAATCTTTATTTTGAAAGGGTTAAGAATTGGGCTCGCAGGCCCGTCTGACATTCTGCCCTTCTTCTCTATTTCCTCTCATACATTCTTTCATTCAACATCTCTTATGAAGCAATTCTTTAACAACAAAAGAACAATAAACATTAAAACGCATAAAAAAATAATCAATAATACATGACTTCATAAATACCCAAGGTGGGTGTAACGTGCCACACATGTGGGAATTTTTTTTTGTCTGGCTAGTTGTCGTTCAAGATAATTTACCATTATTATTGTCTTTGTTGCTGTCTTTTTTTAAAAAGGGGCATGTAGTCTGTCCTGAGATAGTGTTCAAACAGGTTGCGACTGTATGTATAATGATTGGTGGTGTCTTTGATTTCTTGTGGAAGATTATTCCACAACTCAGTGGCAGAGTATGCTAAGCTTGTTTTATATAAGTCTGTCCTAGGTTTAGGGACATGAAGTATATTTAGTCGTTCACTATGTCTTGCGTTATATTTAAACAATGGCCAAAGGTAGCTTGGGGCATTTTGAAATAGGATTTTGTGAGTTAGTTTAGTCTTATTAACAAGTAGGCGTTTGTGGAGTGGCAGTAACTGAAGATGTTCATGTAGGTTAGAATTGTCTGTAAACTTTTCACCACTGATTAGACGCACTGCTCTTTTCTGGAGAGAATAAAGGTGTTTTGTTATTGATTTGGAGCATCCATCCCAGATTGTGGACCAATAATCAATATGTGTTTGTATGTGGGAAGTATAGAATATCTTTCTTGTGTTTTCGTCGAGGAAGTTTTTAATTTTGGCAAGTTGGTATACTTTTTTGGCTATTTGTTTAACTAGAGCATGAACATGGGAATTAAAGAATAGATTTTGATCTATGATAAGACCCAGTGCCTTGTGCTCTGTTACACTTTCTATAGGCGTGCTACCAATGTGCAGCTGAAGAGTTCTCTGCGAATTTAGAGTGTGAAGTCTTTGCCTGGTTCCTATTAACATTGATTTTGTTTTAGAAATGTTAATTTGCATGCGGTTTGCATGACTCCAGTTAACTACACTATTTATTTCCTGTTGCAAGGATAATTCTAGCACATTACGATCAATAGCGTTTGTATATACTGTGCAGTCGTCTGCAAATAGATCGCAGGACGATGACAGATATAAGGGAAGATCATTTATAAAAATGGCAAATAACAGAGGGTGAAGTATAGACCCCTGAGGTACTCCAGTATTAATGGTAATGGCTTGGGATAGAGATTTATTGTGTGATACTACTTATTTTCTGTCTAATAAGAATGAGTTTATTATTATTTTATTATATTATTATTATTAATGTCACTATATTAAAGCTTACTTTCATTGTTTCTAGTTTTTTATTTAGGATCAGTTCAGTTATCAGTTATCAGTTGGGGTATCTTCATTGCACTCCGGACATGTCCATAGGTGCTCAGATCCTCCCCCCAGCATATGCATCAGCGGCCGGTGGCTAATAGTGCCAGTTCTGTGTTGGTTGATGAGGCGCTTTGTTTTCCCGATGTACCTCTCGCGTCTGGCTGTGCCGATTCTTACTCCCAGGTCTTTCATCCTGGACAGCAATGTGGAATCACTGACGTCAAAGTCCTCTGTTCTCGTCATATCTTTAAGGACGTTAATAACATCGGCACGATCCATGGGCTGGCCATCTACAGGGGGTGCAGAGCCAGCCAGTTTGTCAGCTCGTTCATTTCCCTCGACTCCGTATGTCCCGGGACGAAGATGAAGGTGACTTTACGGACAACAAACTTCCGCAGCGATTCAGTCCACTGTCTACGTACAAATCCAGCTTCGACCTTCTGAATCATGCTCATTGAATCACTTAGTACACACACGTTGGTATAATGCTGTGATTCCAGCCATATGAAAGCCTGTGTAACTGCCATCACCTCCATCGTCATGCTACTCATAGAGTGGGCACCACTGGATTCTTGAACGGTTCGGCCCGCTGAACGGGCTGTAAATGCCCACGCACTTCTCTGCTGCTTTACAACAGATCCATCTGTATAGATGAGCACTTCGGGGCTATCTGAGTGTTCATAGATGAGCGCTTTAACCTCTGCATTGACAGCGGCAGGGTTCTGCTCTCTGCACCGTCTGTCGAGTGTGATAATGCAGGAGAAAGTGCACTTAAAAGCTGGAGGCACCGGCACCCATTCCTTGCCGGGATTGATACTGGTAAGACTGCAGACCTGTCTGACAACATCTTCCGCCCGACCCATCCATGATTTGCCCCTCTTTAGCCTGTCACCCTTTTCTCTGAATATAGCGTCATGCAGAGGGTGCTGCTCATCTGCACTTATTTTTAAGTATGCACGAGCTCTCCAGATCTTGATCCTGTGTTCCATTGTCGGGAAGTCAAGGAGGTATCTCATTGCTACACAGCTGGTGTCTCTCGTGCAGCCCAAAATGATGCGCATGGCTTCGTTTTGTACCGTTTCAAGTCTTCCAATCTGTGTAGGGCTGACAGTGAGGATGGCCAGGGCATACTCGATGGGTGAAAGCACAAGTCCTTGGAACAGAAGTATTAGCAGTCTTTGCTCGATATAGTATGATCTATCATTTCGAATGCTTTTTTAAAGTCTATAAACATCGTTCCACATAGAGTATTGTTGTTAATATTTTGATGCCAGTTTTCTATCATGTTTGTTAGGCCGTATGGCAGGAATATTTTGGCCGAAATCCTGACTGACTGTCAGCTGTTAGTTTGTGGCGAACTAAGTGCTCAAGCGTTGTTTTGTGGATGTGCTTTTCTATCGGTTTGGATAAAGAGGATAATATGGAAATTGGCCTATAATTACTCATGATGCAATCGTCTAATGAACCAGCTTTTAAATGAGGATACACTTTAGCGATTTTAAAGGCAGATGGGAAGTGATGTTTGGTGAGACATTGATTGTATATAAACGTTAGTGACTCGCAGATCGCCGGTGCAGCATAGCGAAGGATCCGATTACTGATTCCATCTAGTCCTGTTGAGTTATTGTTTTTTAGGTTACTGAGATGAGTAAATACTTCAGTGGTCGTCATTAGCGGTATGTTTGTGGGAATGTCTCCATAGCATTTGCTCTCACAAAATGATGATAATAAAGATATGTCATGAGGCACATCTGGTATTGCAGCCTTCAGTTGGTTTATGTCAGACTGAAAGAAACTACTGAATTGATCACATGTAACCTGATTTGATGGTAACGATTGTGATGATTTGTGATTGTTTGTCAAGGTATTAATTGCTTTCCATATATCTTTTCTTCTCTTTTCCCATAAGTTTGATGCAAGAGAATGAAACATTACTTTTGTGTTCAGATTCACTTCTTTCTTTCTTTCTTTCTTTCTTTCTCTTTCTTTCTTTCTTTCTTTCAATTTCATTATTTTCATTTCTTTCTGTCTGTCTGTCTGTCTTTCTTTCTTTTTTTTTTCTTTTTTTCTTTCTTTCTTTTCTATTAACTTCATTATTTTAACAGAAGTGAGACCAATTTATTTTGAATTTCCAGATCCATTACAACAGGCAACTGGGAGCAAGATATTTGGACGCTGTCCACTATCAACGCAATTTACGCCCTGGCAGAAGGTGTGCATCGAACCCTTCAAACAAAATGTGGCGCTACTTATACCAGTGTGTGTCCAGAGTTTCTGTACGACAGTGACGTTCACAGCACCATCATGAGAAACATGGATGCTGAGAACTTCACAGACATAACTGCCAGCTTCTTCCAGTTCATTGAAAGGGAGGCAAATACCAAGTACAAGCTCATGCGTTTTACCTCTACCGCCTCGACAGTGCAAGAGGTACATTTTTTTTTTTTCGTTCGCTTGCTTTGAACTCAAGCGTTGTTCATACACACTACTTCTAGTAGTGCTGGACTGAATTTTGCTTGTGGATTAGCTTTCCCTATTAACAGTTTCCCTTTCCATAAGGCAAACCCACTTTGATTTCAGAGGTACTTGTAATTTATGTCCCCAAGTCAAGGACGATAGGTCAACATTTTAGTCCAACTGTCCGGTGTATGGGTTGAACCCCTAACCTCAGCATCAGCACACCGGAAGTTTAAGAACAAGCATTATTATCTATTTGGCCTTGCTGACCTACATTTAGAGTTATCTCAAGTTTATTTTGTAATTACTATGGAGATTATGGTCTTTTTAGTTGATGTCTTGGCTTTGGAGATAGTGGCATGCAGTTTCACAATTCCCAGAGTTGAAGGTTTGAGATAGCTGCAGGCATTTTGAAGCAGATTGCTTTTGGTTGATTTCGGAGGTTTCAGATGTCAGCTGTTCAGAAAGTAATAGCAAACTGCTGATCGTAAAATTGCCTATTAAATCATAAACAGGCAATAAATGCTGGGATTGTAACTTTATAATTGTATTTCTAGTTCTTTATTATCTTATTCTGCATTGCATTATGTATGGTCAAGTTAAATAAATTGCCCTTTTACGTGCCATGTCCTTGGACTGCCAGAGTAACTAACAACGATTGCCTGAAAGAGGCTAATGAAACTAGAACATTATATACAACAATAAGAAAGAGACAAACGGCTTTCTTTGGTCATGTGATGAGAAGAGAAGCAATGGAGAACATCGTGACAACTGGAAAGATCAAAGGAAAGAGAGGCAGAGGCAAACCAAGAGAAACTGGATAGACTCAGATGGTGACATGGAGGAATATCATCAGCAGAGTTGATCCAGAACACCAAAGACCAAGATCTGTGGAGAGACATAAATGTCTGCCTGTTTGTCCCTCCCTTTGCAGTTTCCAAATGCTTAGGGATTGTTAACATGCACAAGAGAATATTTTTGGTCGCCCTTATCTGAGAATCCGGCTCTGTAGTGAAGGGGTTACGAATGCAATTTGTAATCCTGCATACCACGGTCGAAACAAAGCTGTGGGCAATTTGGAAGCAAACCACTTTGCGTTGGTTTTTATTCAAAGGTATGAGCGACAGTCGTTCAGAAAGCAATGACAAACTACTGAATTTAAACTTGCCAAAATATCAAAGATCACCAAACAATGCTGGGGTTGACTGCAACGTCCTGTAAAAGATATGCAACTAACTTGTAACTTATCTGACATGGCTAGATGCACTATCCATGGGGTGGGGAATGTAGTTATCTTCAGGCTTTTTCTAAAAATATTCATCAATCTGGATATGGATTTCCCTCACCTATAACCCCTATAAATCACAGGTCATTGCCGAACCTCTACGTCAATGGCGTGATTTAGTCTTCACTTAAATATTTTATCTGATCCTGAGTAAGAAGTCTCCACTGCGTTAAAGGATTATATTCTACAGAAAAGAGAATGCAACTGCAGTGGCGTAGTGGTTAGTGTGCTTGCCTGCCAAGACATTGGTCTGGGTTCAGCTCCAGCAGCAAATGACCGTCTTACTTCATATGTCATGCAGCTCCAGCTGCGGCAGGATGATTTGTTTCTGACCAGTACATCTTATAAAAATGGAAGGAGGAATGATGAGGAATGGAACTTAACACCTTACTTCATATGTCATAGCCTAGAATATTTGAAGTCTAACACATGACACCCCATTGACAATATCAGCTCTGTGACTACCTTTACCTTTTATTCTAGAGAAACACCATCAGGCATGAGGAGGACAGGAGGTGCCTTGCTTCTATTTTCATAGGGGATATCCCTAGCCTGCCCCCTTTTCAACATTTAGTACTATACTTAAAACATTAAATCTGTGGCAAAAGGGTAGTGAACACAATTTTGTGGTCCCGCATTCCATGTTCGAAATCAGCTGCAGATAATTTGGAAGCAGGCCGTCTTGTTTTTATTTTTAGCAATGATATGAAGGTCGGTCGTTCAGAAAGCAATGGCAAATTACTGAATGTAAACTTGCCTAGTACATCACGAATGGCCAAAAAATGCTCGGGTTAATTGCTACCTTCTATCACGATGGGTCACGAACATGGAGGATAGGCAGTGAAGCGGTTAAGGCCTCTGGGTGTTTATGCTCGTGGCTACCATTGCATTCGCAGTTTCCTCATGTTGGACTGGTAGTTTATGGTTCCGTCGCCCTGCTACTGAGTTGAGTGCGTGGCGCGACGCTGTGAGCTGTGAATTTCATGTTAAATGCTTTCAAATCTGCTCGAGGTTGTGCAGCATGAACTGCATGTTCAGAGCAATGGCGGCTGGCTATGTCCCGGAAATGACCGGTTTTTGTGCCTTACGCATAAATGTGTAGCTGCTGGTCTTCTGGTTGACTGCCGCTTCCTTTGATGATGAACTGTGCTTTCGTGGAGGACTGTTTTTTGGCATTCTGGTGATGGCATTATGTACAGTGAAATATATTTTACATCTGTCCGAGGTGTTGTGGCGTGAATTGCATGCTCGAAAAATGGCGTAGCTGGCTAAATAACATCTAGAAATGGAACAACAACATCTAGAAATATCTGCATGTATGGCGGCTGGTGTGTCGCAGAAGCGACCGGTTTTTCTTGCCTTATGCAGAAATGTGTCGCAGCTGGTTTTCTGGTGACTGCCGTTTCTATCGATGATGAACTGTGTTTTCGAGGAGGACTTTATTGTTGACATTCTGGCAACGGCATTACATACAATGAAATGTTTCTTTACATCTGTTCGAGGTTGTTTTGTTGCGTGAACTACATTTTGGAGAAAAATGGCGTGGCTGGCTAGAAAACATCTAGAAACGGAACGTCGTCTAGAAATATTGAGACTTTGTAGGTGAACATCTGATTGGGAGTCTGCCGCTTCCATCAAGGATGAACTGTATGTTTCGTGGAGGACTTTTGTGTTGGCATTCTGGCGACAGCATTATGTGCAGGGGGGTATTTTTGCATCTGTCCGAGTTTGTTTTGTTGCTTGAACTGCATTTCGGAGGAAAAATGGCATGGCTGGCTAGAAAACATATAGAAACGGAACAACAACATCAAGAAACATCAAGAATTTGTAGGTGAACATCTGGTTGGGAAAGTGTCTGCCGCTTCCATCAAGGATGAACTGTATGTTTTGTGGAGGACTTTTGTGGTGACATTCTGGCGGCGGCAGTATGCACAGTGTGCCTGGGCAGGCCTTTGTTTGTCGAGACTCCTGTCTTTTCCACTTTTCACATGGGGCGGTGAGGAATATTTTATGTGATATTCACTGGCACAGGAACGGAGCATAATGGGGACGACCCTTTGCTGTGATGTTGAAACCGTGACTAATGACTGATGCTACCTTCTATAAAGGACATGCAACTAAAAATTTAAACATGCCTGTGTGACATGCAGTATTATAACATGAAAATATAAGTGCATCATATAACTGTATAAAATACCTACTATGATGTGTGTTGTTTCGGATGGACTATGCAAGATTGAGCATTACATGTTTTGTGTGCAGGGTTTTCTGGACACAGTGGGGTCTCTAACACTGCAGAACCCGAGTTCCACCATACAGCTCTACACAACAGTGGCCTCGAACTGTGCTGGAGATTGTTTGGTCTGTAGTGTTCAGGTTTCAAATCTTCAAGACTTCAATCTTGTGCCAGGAGATTTCTACATTATAGGTAAGAAAATGGTTCTTGCCATCACTTTTCAGAATG
Source organism: Cepaea nemoralis (assembly GCA_014155875.1). Taxonomy (NCBI): domain Eukaryota; kingdom Metazoa; phylum Mollusca; class Gastropoda; order Stylommatophora; family Helicidae; genus Cepaea; species Cepaea nemoralis. Next base: position 441,989 of record JACEFZ010027829.1, on the reverse strand, counting down.
CTGCTTTTGTAAAATGGTCACTATCAAAGTAACCTTATGGTTGATACTACCATCATTATGTGCCCTGCATTCATTTATCTCCAGAGATCCCGGTCCAGTTGTGTTGTAAATCACTTCTACTGATTATATTCTTCTGTGCCATTATCTTAGACCATCCAGCATTATTTCTCATAGTCTGCCTCTGCTGCCACTGATCTTTCTGGTTTTCATGATATTCACCTGTGTCTTTCTGGTCGACACGATGTTCACCAGTGTTGCTTAAAAAGTCACTTAAAAGTCGACAGGGTCGACTTCATTGTACTGGGTTTTTATCCCTTATGGCTCAGTCTCTTTCCGCAGATAGAAAGTGTCGCACAAATCACAAACTCTGTAGCTCCAGCAATGACCCCAAGAAGTCTTGGGAAAAATGCACTCTTGAACTGAAGGACGTGGCTTGGAATCTAACCCACAGCCTTTGGAGCCCGAGTCAGACGTCTTGACACTTCACCATGGATGTTCATCTGTGTCTTTCTGGTCGTCATGATGTTCATCAATGTCTTTCTAGTCATCACGATGTTCATCAATGTCTTTCTAGTTGTCATGATGTTCACCAATGTCTTTCTGGTCATCACGATGTTCATCAATGCCTTTCTAGTCATCACGATGTTCACCAATGTCTTTCTGGTCATCATGATGTTCACCAATGTCTTTCTGGTCTTCATGATGTTCACCAATGTCTTTCTGGTCATCACGATGTTCACCAATGTCTTTCTGGTTGTCATGATGTTCACCTGTGTCTTTCTGGTTGTCATGATGTTCACCAATGTCTTTCTGGTCATCATGATGTTCATCAATGTCTTTCTGGTCGTCATGATGTTCACCAATATCTTTCTGGTCATCACCATTTTCACCAATGTCTTTCTGGTTGTCATGATGTTAATTAGCGTCTTTCTTCTCATTATCTGACCAAAGAACACCGTTTGTGTCTCGCAGATTAAAACATATGTCTCCCAAAGCAGTTTCCTTCTATGAATCTGGGATATGATAGTGCTGCCAGATTTTTTAGGCCTGAATGTGCGGAAGAATAGGTTGCCATGTCTTTCCCTCACTTTGGCAAAGCAATAAGTCCAGGCATTGAACCCACGCCTTAGCCGTGCTCATGACATTGTCAGCACAATTTGCTATCACCCTCGCTCTCTTTCTCATAGTTGAGTATAATGTTGTACTTTTTCAAAGTTGTATATAATGTTGTACTTTCTCATAGTTGTATATAATGTACATTTCATAGTTGTGTTAATGTTGTACTTTATCATAGTTGTGTATAATGTTGTACTTTCTCATAGTTGTATATAATCTTCTTCTTGCTCATAGTTGTGTATAATGTTGTACTTTCTCATAGCTGTGTATAATGTTGAACTTTCTCATAGTTGTGTATAATGTTGAACTTTCTTATAGTTGTGTATAATGTTCTACTTTCTCATAGTTGTATATAATGTACATCTCATAGTTGTGTTAATGTTGTAATTTCTCATAGTTGTGTATAATGTTGTACATTCTCATAGTTGTGTTAATGTTGTACTTTCTCATAGTTGTGTATAATGTTGTACTTTCTCATAGTTGTATATAATCTTCTACTTGCTCATAGTTGTGTACAATGTTGTACTTTCTCATAGTTGTGTATAATGTTGTACTTTCATTAGCTTCTTCAAAGCATCCATTGTTAGTTGCTCTGGCCATGTATAGGGATGTGAAAAGTTGTGGTTCGATTACATCTGTTGTGTTGTTACAGTTTCCAGTTCCAGGATTGTTTGTTTTCTTTTCACTCTGTTTTTGTTTTATTGCAAGTTTTGTGGGTTTTTTTACCTTGATACCAACACTGTTGTGATTTGTAATTGTCTGTTGTTTGCAAGTTTAGTTGCTATCCCAACTGCTAATTGTCTTTTGTTGCATTGTCTGATACCCACACGCTTGTGATTGCAGCTGTTTTTAATTGTTGTAAGTTTGTCTGATGTCAACATTGTTGTGATTACAGCTGTCATTTGTTGCTAGTTTGTCTGATGTCATCACTGTTGTGATTACAGCTGTCATTTGTTGCAAGTTATCCACACAGTTGTGATGTGCAACTGTTGTTGCAGATTTGGTTGCTAGCCATACTGCTGTAATTTTGTTGCAAGTTTGTCTGATACCCATACTTGTGTGACTGCAGCTGTCTTGTATTGCACATTTGATACCCACACTGTTGTGGTTGTAGCTGTCTTTTGTTGCAACTTTGGCTGATATCCACACTGTTGTGATTGTTGTCGTCTTTTGTTTGCCAGTTAGTCGGATATCCACAATGTTGCCACAACAACCACAGTGTTGTGGTTGCAGCTGTTCTTTTGTTGCAAGTATATCTATTATAATATGTCACTTTTTTTTTTTTTTTCTAGGTTTGTTTGACATTCACAAGCAAGGAACAACGCCTTTCACTTGTGGAGCTATCAATGACAAGCATGGGCTGCTACTCCAGGAGGCCTTCAATTATGCTTTGGAATACGTCAACACAAAATCTGGCATTTTTCAGTATGGTTCTTCTTTGTTATCTTCTTTCTGTTTTTGAAGCCATTAAATGTTGATTTATATAGAGGAATAGGAGGAATATCATAACAAGAGAAGAAAACAAATGAAGAAGTATTACAAAAACTGGGATTTAAGAAAACATTATCGAATGAAATCAAAGCCAGACAGTTGAGGTATTTTGGCCATTTAGAAAGTCATAGCTGCTGGTTAATTATGGGCTAAAAGGAAAGGTGGAGTGGAAACATGCAAGAGGAGCATACCGTTTCAGGTGGGTGGACAACATCAATTGATGGATTGGAAGAAGCTTGCATGAAGGCACCATGAAGACTCAGTGTAGAGGGTTTTAAAGACAGCACAGAAAAAAAAAACATACACTGACACAACTACATGAAAAACGTTACATGAAAATATAAATATTAGTTACTTATCATATGGTAAACATATAATCAATAAAAAACGGACTGTAAAATTCAACAAAAACTTGACAGGCTATGAAGACTAAACGGGAAACAGTTAGCAACAGTTCAGGGAAGTCTAATTTATACAACTTTATATATAAAGTACTGTCTTCATTGGCAATTTCCAGGCATTCGTTGTTAATTACTCTGGCAGTCCGATGTGGGACTTTTCAAGTGGCCTGGGGTACATTAAGAGTTAATCTAATACCATGCATGTATAACGTGTCAGTGTTTGTGGCTTTGGGATAATAAACATGGTTTCACAATCCTGACATACTGGGTTTGATGTCAGCTCTAGGCAAATTGGCAGCAAGCAGACTGATTTGCTTTGATTTTCACAATGGTATGTTCAGAAAGAATGGAAAACTAAAAAAAGATCTAGTTGCAAATTCTTTATAGGATGTTACAATCAATCCCAGCATTTATTGGCTGTTTGTGATTTATTAAACAATTTTATTTCAGTAGTTTGCCATTGCTTTCTGAACTGCCAATATCTTATACCATCGAAATAAACGCAAAGCGGTTTGCTTCCAAATCATCCATGGCTGATGTCAAACCCTCAACTTGGCATGTCATGGATTGTGAAACTGCATTTCACTATCACTCAAGCCACAGATGCAAACTACTCAATGTTAAACTGCCTAGACAATCACAAACAGTTAAACCAAATATGGGGTTGATTGCAACATCCTGTAATAGATATGCAACTAATTTAATTTTTTTATGTAACTTGTACAGGAATGTCCTGCCAGGAGTAGTTTTAGGTGGTATTTCCTTCGACATCTGCCAGTCACCAAGCAGAGCTGCAGAAATTGTGGCTAATATACACAGCGGTAATATACAGATTGCCAAAGATGGTGTCATTGTGTCTCCACGAAGGATCGATGCTTACGTTGCCACCATGGATACTGAGTCCTCAATTCGTGTGGCAGATATTCTGACCCAGTTGGCCATACCCCAGGTAAGACTTTAGATTCTTCTTGTGCCTGATCTGGAGCAGACATTGCTGATGAGTGTTCTCCAGCCCTCTCAGATTTTAATAGAGTTTCAGCCTTCCACATACATCTTTCTCTGTCTTCCCTTGCTTCTCTTGTCTAATAGTTTTCTGTATAACACTAATTTATCTATCCCACCTTTTCTATTGATATACACCATAAATTTCATGTGTCTTTTCCTTGTGGTTAGTCGTTAGTCACAGTTCCAACTTCACAGCAGAGGGTCACCTCATAATGCTCTGTTCCTGTGCCAGTGGTCCTCACTGTTCCATCTGAAAAGTGGAACAGGCAGCAGTTCTTATGGTTATCATGAGTGATGTAACACCTGCATTTGTTTTCTTCCCTGTTCGTTAAATTATCGACATTCTTAACATGCTTCTCAAAATCCACATTTCCCCTGCTTCTAGTCTATGCAGGCTTTATACACATTTGAATAATTATGTTCATTTTATATAAATATAGAATAAATGTTGCATGCTCTTTGTAAAACATGGCGATAAGTCTCAATCCGAGATTGATTTTCTAGGCAATTTTACGCTCACTAATTTGCTGTTATTTTCTGAACAAGAAGTCAACGTCAAAGTCCAACTGGCAGTTACTGATTGATCCCGCTTTCAGCACACCAGAAGTTTCCGATCTTGAGCGGCTTTTCCTTTCAGCCACGTCGACTGCTAGATATATATATATATATATATATATATATATATATATATATATATATATATATATATATATATATATATATATATATATATGAATGACGAAGACACAAACAATAGATTGCACGATTTATTGCCTGGCATATTTCGCTGCATCTCGTCAGGTACATACTGCAGAAATCACACAACTTACGTGAAATTAACTAGATAAATCCTTCAAGTTGAAATATACACAATTTCGCACAGTAATGTCGATTGTCTACCACGGTAATTTTAAGCTGACTAACATGTCTTTCTGTTTACACAATTCTGGCTTGCGTTGATAGATCATAATTGCTTCTGCAAATTTTAACAAGCGAGTATTCTGTGTTCTAAACAACACGCGAAATGCAGTCTCTCTGGACACAACATGGCGACTGGCGACAATGTGCCTGCCGATTGAAGACGCCGGGAGCTTCCGGTGTGTCGGCTCCTCGTGGCTATCATCTCCTGTGTGTTGTATCTTGTTGACCCATTGAGGTATGTGTTCTGACACCCGTTTGTTAAGCTGTCTCTCCGTTCGGCCAATGTAAACGGCCTGGCATCTACATGTGAATTGGTAAATACAATTGTTTGTGGCGTACAGAGGAACAGGCTCTTTGACTGTTGGTGTAGGAATGGTAGGAATTCGTTATTCAAATTCACTACGGGAAAACATTGTTTTGAATTTCTCAAACGTCGCCTCCCATTACCAACTGTGAAGCGATTAGATGGATTACTCAAGCTGAAGTGTAAAATATCGCTACAGGATTGTCGATTGAGATTTCTCGAGGAATGCCTAAGGACGGGGATATTTCCTCACCGGTATTTCAGATCTCTGAGGACGGACAGAATATGTCCGACAAGAAAAAACCTGAGACGACTGACAAAAAACCAGATAGAAGAAACCCAGTCCAAGCTGGCCAACTTGAAGCGCACACACAGTTCTGCCTACTACGTCACCCAAGAATTGAGCTTGTATGGCTACTTGAAGTTCACTAAATTCTGTACAGTGAAAATCGCAGAGAATGCTCGCCTCAACAAATCACTGAGCACTGAAAAGGTAACAACGTCAGTACTAGACAACCCAGAGAAGTATGTGAGGAACTTATCGTCATACGTACTCAACAACATTGAAACAGAGGCCCTTGCATACGGATTAAAATTATGCATAAAGCCTAAACACATCAATCGTGTTGAGTCGCAAGCACAGTTTGAAATGTTGTTTGATCAAGTCTCCAAGTTATCACCTACCTCTGCTGAGTCGGTCGGGTGGCTGAAGGCCAAACTGGTAGATTTAGAACACCAGTATCGCACAACACCCTCTAAACAGACGTGTCCGCTGACCAACGAACACCTTACTGCCTTAAAAGCGTTAAAGGCTAACAAAACCCTCGTCATACTGAAACCTGACAAAGGGAGCGGTACAGTACTGATGGACATGTCAGATTACCAGAGAAAAATGGATGTAATATTGTCAGACGAATCCAAATTCAGGATAGATCAAAAAGTAAACAAGTCGGAGGACCTGGATGCTATAATGAGGAAAGAGATCCAGTCACTTGTGAATGCGGGACTCATCAGTGAGGCCACTGCAAAAACGCTCACACCACGTGGCTCGCACACTCCTCAGATGTACGGTCTACCCAAACTTCACAAGCCCGGCATCCCGCTAAGACCTATCCTGTCCATGGTTAACTCTGCACAACACCGAATGGCGAGATGGTTAGCCGAAATGTTAAAGCCAGTACGACAGTCCTTCGATCCAAAAATACTCAGAGATACATTCCAACTGGTGGAATTATTGGATACTATGGACATAAATAACAAACACATGGCATCCATGGATATAGCCTCCCTATTCACTAACGTTCCATTAGAGGAGACAGTGAAAATAATAAGGGAACGCATTGAAGACAAACAACTAAAATTAGGCATACCAACACCTATTCTGGAGAGGCTACTACTACTATGTACCGCCAACATCCAATTCAATTTTCTAACTAAGTCATACCGCCAAATTGACGGAGTGGCCATGGGGAGTCCTCTTGGTCCTATTCTAGCGGACATCTTCATGGCACACTTAGAAGAAAAGAGATCCTCAGACATCAACAACTTGGCCTTTTACCGGCGTTATGTGGACGATATACTAATTATCACCACAGACGAGCTACAAGCAACATCGTTTCAGGCCACAATGAACAAGACGCATAAAAACATCTCTCTATCTATGGAACACGAACACAACGAAGCGTTACCGTTCCTAGATATTCTAATGAGACGTAGAGCAGACGGCACAATTCAAAGATCGGTGTATCGCAAAGAAACATGGACTGGCCAATACCTAAATTTTCAGAGCTTCACACCTGTCCAGTACAAACGGGGCTTAGTACGGACCTTGTTTGACCGTGCTAGAAAGATATGCACCCAGGACACACTGACAGAGGAATTTGAATCTCTGAAGAATGTCTTAAACCTGAATGGGTACTCCACAGGATTTATAAAGCGCCATTGCCAACAGCCCAAACCCAAAGCAGACGTAACTACAGTCCCTAAACTCATTGTATTCATCCAGCTAACCTTTCGAGGGGATGACGTAATGCAACGTCTACAAGACCGGCTTACTACAGCAGTAGGTCGAACATTTTGTGCGGCAACTCCAGTCATTAGATGTAAAACCGTACCCATTCCTACACCAACAGTCAAAGAGCCTGTTCCTCTGTACGCCACAAACAATTGTATTTACCAATTCACATGTAGATGCCAGGCCGTTTACATTGGCCGAACGGAGAGACAGCTTAACAAACGGGTGTCAGAACACATACCTCAATGGGTCAACAAGATACAACACACAGGAGATGATAGCCACGAGGAGCCGACACACCGGAAGCTCCCGGCGTCTTCAATCGGCAGGCACATTGTCGCCAGTCGCCATGTTGTGTCCAGAGAGACTGCATTTCGCGTGTTGTTTAGAACACAGAATACTCGCTTGTTAAAATTTGCAGAAGCAATTATGATCTATCAACGCAAGCCAGAATTGTGTAAACAGAAAGACATGTTAGTCAGCTTAAAATTACCGTGGTAGACAATCGACATTACTGTGCGAAATTGTGTATATTTCAACTTGAAGGATTTATCTAGTTAATTTCACGTAAGTTGTGTGATTTCTGCAGTATGTACCTGACGAGATGCAGCGAAATATGCCAGGCAATAAATCGTGCAATCTATTGTTTGTGTCTTCGTTATTCAAATTCACTACGGGAAAACATTGTTTTGAATATATATATATAGATGGAGAGAGAGAGAGTGCATTAAAAAAGTATGAATTACAGTAAAATCACAAGTGCATTACTTTCACAGGCGCCATGAACACCTTGCATAAAACACATACTGTGTTAGAGTTCTTTAGTTTTCTCTAACTGTATGTAAGGTAAGAAGTACAATGATTAGTAGACCTGACATATAGCCAGTCACACTTCAGACGTTGATTGATACACATGAAGAATAGCCAGTCACACTTGATATGTTGATTGATACACATGAAGAATAGCCAGTCATACTTCAGATGTTCATTTATAAACATGAAGAATAGCCAATCATATTTGAGATGTTGAATGGTACAAATGAAAAATAGCCAATCACACATAATTTGTTGCTTGGGATGGAAACTAAACTCTGAAGTGATAATGCTGTGATTAAACTACAGGGGGCAGCTGAGAAGCATATTGAGTATTCTGTATTTTCCGTACTTCATATTTTTATAGACAAATCAGCACTCTGTGCATGATTTTGTCAGAATCATAGTGGCGACCTTGACATCACAACACATTCCTAGTACTCATTTTAGACTGGGTCATCCTAGGAGCCAGGTCAGTTTGATGAAATCCCCACCTTGAAGGGGATTCAAACACATGACTTCCAGGTCAGCATGCTACTCGGTGTGCTAGCGTGGATCCCTGTGAGATATGTAGCATGTGCCCTGCCAAATGGCCAGGTTGTTCATGTATCTCACAAATCTTGGTCTCTCATATTCTGGATTTATTTTATTGATGTTTGACCTCCATGCCACCATCCCATTCCATCAAATATCATTTCTCTCTGTCTGCCCAATCGTTCCAGTCATCACAATATTTTCCAGTCCTTCTGTTTACATTACATGACCAAAGAACATTGTTTGTCTCCTTTATACAGATGTCTGTCTCACTTATATAGATGTTTGTCTCATTTATATAGCTGTTTGTCTTGTTTATATAGATGTTTGTCTCATTTATATAGCTGTTTGTCATTTATATAGATGTTTGTCTCGTTTATATAGATGTTTGTCTCATTTATATAGATATTTGTCTCATTTATATAGATGTTTGTCTCATTTATATAGCTGTTTGTCTCATTTATATAGATGTTTGTCTCGTTTATATAGATATTTGTCTCATTTATATAGATATTTGTCTCGTTTATATAGATGTTTGTCTCGTTTATATAGCTGTTTGTCTCATTTATATAGATGTTTGTCTCGTTTATATAGCTGTTTGTCTCATTTATATAGATGTTTGTCTCATTTATATAGCTGTTTGTCTCGTTTATATAGATGTTTGTCTAATTTATATAGCTGTTTGTCTCATTTATATAGCTGTTTGTCTCATTTATATAGATGTTTGTCTCATTTATATAGCTGTTTGTCTCATTTATATAGATGTTTGTCTCGTTTATATAGATGTTTGTCTCGTTTATATAGATGTTTGTCTCATTTATATAGATGTTTGTCTCGTTTATATAGATGTTTGTCTCATTTATATAGATATTTGTCTTGTTTATATAGATGTTTGTCTCATTTATATAGATGTTTGTCTCGTTTATATAGATATTTGTCTCATTTATATAGATGTTTGTCTCATTTATATAGTTGTCTCATTTATATAGATGTTTGTCTCATTTATATAGCTGTTTGTCTCATTTATATAGATGTTTGTCTCGTTTATATAGCTGTTTGTCTCGTTTATATAGCTGTTTGTCTCATTTATATAGATATTTGTCTTGTTTATATAAATGTTTGTCTTGTTTATATAGCTGTTTGTCTCATTTATGTAGCTGTTTGTCTCATTTATATAGCTGTTTGTCTCATTTATATAGATGTTTGTCTCATTTATATAGATGTTTGTCTTGTTTATATAGCTGTTTGTCTCATTTATATAGATGTTTGTCTCATTTATATGGATGTTTGTCTCATTTATATAGCTGTTTGTCTCATTTATATAGATGTTTGTCTCATTTATATAGCTGTTTGTCTCATTTATATAGATATGTGTCTCGTTTATATAGCTGTTTGTCTCATTTATATAGATATGTGTCTCATTTATATAGATGTTTGTCTCATTTATATAGCTGTTTGTCTCATTTATATAGATGTTTGTCTCATTTATATAGCTGTTTGTCTCATTTATATAGCTGTTTGTCTCATTTATATAGCTGTTTGTCTCATTTATATAGCTGTTTGTCTCGTTTATATAGATGTTTGTCTCATTTATATAGATGTTTGTCTCATTTATATAGCTGTTTGTCTTGTTTATATAGCTGTTTGTCTTGTTTATATAGCTGTTTGTCTCATTTATATAGATGTTTGTCTCATTTATATAGATATTTGTCTCATGTATATGGCTGTATATATAAAGTTCAGCCTTCATTGGCCATGTCCTGGCATTCATTGTTACTTACTCTAGCAGTCTAAGGTATTCACAGCATCATCTCAAGGACCACATTTCTGTCGCCTCCCAGCTCTTTCTATTCTATTCATTCACATTCCAAGGTTCACTTCAGTGATAGCAACTCAGTGATAGCAACACAGAGCAAACACAAAAGGAGGCTTCTGATCAGCATAAGGAGTTCCCCTTCCCAGAATGTCTTGGCCCTTTACCTTCCAGACACTCTCCGAGAGTGTCTCATTCTCATTCCAAGACTCACTGCCATACAGTGGAACATCTATATAACATGTCAATACTCTCTTCCTAACATTGAATGTCTACATAATTATATTTAACAATTTATGGTTACTAATACATTAAAAGAGTATACATGTGTGCTTTCAGGTTAGCTATGGTGCCAAAGGCATGAGTTTGCTGAACAGAAATAAGTATTCCTACTTTCTGCGGTCAGTTCCAGCAGATGACAAGCAGGCCAGAGCCATCGTCTCCTATCTGAAAAAGTTTAATTACAATAACATCCAGGTTAGTGACCTCAGACGGTGATGTCTTTTAGGGGACTCTGATTGCCTGGTCAGTTGTACACTCATCTGTCAACACTGTTTCATAGGGTGGTATGGAAGATGATCAGTGAACAAACTTAGCAAGAACACAGAGGATTGATGTTTGTGGAGGAAAATCGGCGTGGAATGTGATTAAGGTGATGATCAATGATCAATAGTGGTTGAGCTGGGTTTGGTCCTTACTAGAATGGATGTCTGTAGCATGAGAGCTAGGTTTGGTCCTAAGTAGAATGGATGTCTGTAGCATGAGAGCTGGGTTTGGTCCTTAGTAGAATGGATGTCTGTAGCTAACATGAGAGGTAGGTTTGGTCTTAGTAGAATGGATGTCTGTAGCTAACATGAGAGGTGGGTTTGGTCCTTAGTAGAATGGATGTCTGTAGCTAACATGGGAGCTGGGTTTGGTCCTTAGTAGAATGGATGTCTGTAGCTAGCATGAGTGGCTGCCACTTGTGGAACTTGTGTGTATCTGTGGTCCAGATCTTGCAGGGGCGCACTTACGCAAGAGAGCTAGCTCCTTCTTCTTCAGTGATCATCATTTGCTATGCGCCTATTCCAACATGGGACATGAACAGAATGGTTTGCTTGAAGTCTTCACTGGTCCCCCCAAAGTTGTCTCAAATGGTCACTTCTATAGGTCAGATTTCCTCTCTCTGACAAAGTCAGGGCAATCTTGTAGCACTGGGGTCTGCTTTGGTGCACCAGAGTTGCAAGTGGCAGAGTAAGTGAGACCCTTTCAGTGGAGAAACAAGAGAACTGATATATAAACTTCAAAAGCGCCTATCTTTAGGACTTTGAAGATGGATGGAGGAGGATATACTGCAGGTGATAAATGAAAGCTTGGTTGGTGTTTGGTTTCACATCTCTTGGTGAATATTCTTGATGATGGCTTTTGAAGTTGGGAGTGGAGTATGGAACTGTTCAGACATGCAGACGCTCAGAGGAAAAGCGAGATGGACATATAATCAGATTGCTACTGGAACTATTGGTGTTGGAACTCTTCACTGGCTGCTGAAGATGGGGACGGAGCGCTTATGGGAATGCCCCGAATGCTGTGAATTTTGGTTCCTAAATCAATCAATCAATCAATCAATCAATCATTTACTTGGACCGAGGCCTTAGTCATGTATGCACATGTATTGTTTTTATTTTTTCTCTGACAACATGGACAGTCAGCATCTACACCCTTTGACTTCTCACTGGAAGAGACTGGGTGCTTATGGTATTGTCTTGAGTGCAGTGACATTGATTCTGTTTTATTTATAAATCATAGAGGCAGGGTTGAATTTGTTCCAACCAATTTGGTTTTGAGGTCGAAAATGGATGCTAGAGTTCTTGGAACCCTTAGGGTGGAGAGTACAACTGAACAGACAGCGTATTCCAGTCTTGAAATACTGGCTCAGAAGGGAGAAGAGAGTCTGGATGATGCTTAAAGCATAGAAGGAAAGCCAGATCGACTTTGACACAAATTGTTACTGGAATAGTCAGCCTGCCATTGGCTTCAGGCGGAGGAGCACATTTGGGAGGGTACAAACCTTATTCTGGTGCAAGGAAATACAACCTAAAGACTGAATGTCATGGTAGGGCAGACCAGGCCTAAGCCTTGAGTGGCAACTGGTCTAGGCACAAAGCTCCGACAGACAGACAGACAGTTAGAGCATTGCTTTGCTGATCTGGCAGCTTTTGCAGCTTGTCTTACTCCAGATGTTATTAAAGGTGTTACCTTTCCTCTGGAGTAAACTAGGCAGGCTCAGAGAAGGATCACACTTCATGGGCAAACACATGGTCTCTACAGTTCAGCCCAGGCTTTGTGCTATGGAGAGATTATTACACCTTTTTGTGTTTGTTATTTTGATGCATAATGTAATAAACTATAGTCTGTCAAGACGGCCAGGTGCCAGTGCGGTGTAGGCAGCATGAGAACTCTGGTGGCTTTTGAAGATTGGGACCTAGCATGTTTAGGAATGTCCTCAGTACAGTGATGTAGATTCCTAAGTTAAGTAATAATAAGGAGCAAGTGGTATAAGCAAGGGGCATTTATAACATCAGATGGAAGATGTACAATAGAGATTAAGAGTAGAATAGGACAAGCAAAGGCCGCATTTCAGAAAATGAAGAGTATCTTATGCAATAGGCCACTATCACTGAATGTAAGAAAGAGAGTGCTGAAATGCTATGTAGAACCAGTTTTGCTGTATGGCAGTGAATCTTGGAATGTAAATGAACAAATTATAAAGAAATTAGAAGCAACAGAGATGTGGTTCCTGAGACGAATGTTGCGAATTCCTTGGACTGCCAGAGTAACTAACGACGACTGCCTGATACAGGCTAATGAAACTAGAACATTATATACAACAATAAGGAAGAGACAAACATCTTTCTTCGGTCACGTGATGAGAAGAGAGGCATTGGAGAACATCGGGACAACTGGAAAGATCGAGGGGAAGAGAGGCACAGGACGACCAAGAGAAATGATGCTGGATGTATTGAGGCGGTGGCATGGAGGAATACCATCAGCAGAATTGATCCAGAACACCAAAGACAGAGATCTGTGGAGAGCCATGAAAGCCTACGCCAGCTGGCAGGGCACTTGATGATGATGAAGTGGTATAATGCACATTCTTATTAAAAACATTACACCACTGGACAATAACATGGAGATAGGATTAGAAATGATGCCATCAGGAAGAAAGTGGATACAATATCATCAATGGATTTTATCCAGAAACAGTCATGTAACAAGGCTCTCCCTCTCTCTCTCCCTCTCTCACTCTCTCATCTCTCTTTTCTCTCTCTCTCTCTCTCTCTCTCTCTCTCTGTTTCTTGCTCACTCACTTACCCACACACACCTCCACCAACCCACACACCTCCACCAACCCACACACCCCAAACAACATCCTGCAGACAGCACTGACATGTAGTTACAGTGAAAGCAGCAAGTGGCAGGCCCTGCAAGTGATGGGTTCAAATCCTAAAGGGGGGGGGGGGGGGGGGGGGGGGGGGGAGATTTATGCAAGTAACAATGGCTCCCAGCCTAAAATAGGAAATGCCTTGGGGAAGTAAGCACAGCCAGGGTGATACAGAGCACATCAGCCACCCAGTGCCAGTTGGTCTGTACAAATATAGGTCTAGTACCATAAGTCCAGGCCCCTAAGGCATGTGAAAGGGTCCTTTACTTGTGACTTTACTTGTTACTTTACTTACTATGTGGTAAATGAAATGTGTGGCTTTTGTTGTGCAGGTGATCAGTTCCTTTGATGACGTTGGTGAGCCGGGCATGGAGGAGTTCAAGAGGCTTGCTTACGTCAACAGGATCTGTATCGTGAATGAGTACAAGGTTGGCGAGCATGGCAGTGTTGCTGCAGACGCACTATTTGTCGTCAACTCTGTTCAGCAAAATCCATACGCAGCAGTAAGTCATTTGTTTTTTTGTTTTTTTTTGTGAGGCGTTCATTGGCTTTGAACCCAAGCGTCGTCCATACAAGTGCTGATACTTCTAGTGCACTGGACTGGATTAGCTTTCCATATTACCATTCCGACTTCAGAGGTACTTGTAATTTACATCCGCAACTCAAGGACAAGAAGTCCAGCTGACCGGTGTAGGTGTTGAACCCGCTACTTTGGTATCAGCACACTGGATGTTTAAAAATGAGCGCTTTTATCCATTTTTCCATGCTGACCATCAGTAAGTTATTTATTAGTCTGTTCTCTGCTTTCTGCAAGTTTTCATTCTAGCTGTGTGAGTTTCAATGGATACTTTAACATGCACTTGTTTGGCTGCAAGTCGATTCCATATATGTTGCAGTTAAAAACTCTATATGCTGTCTCATTTCCAATTACGTTACAGTTAACAACTCTATGCACCATACCATTTTGAAATACATTACAATTAACAATTCAGTATTTCAAAATATGTTATAGTTGTTACATCCATTTCCAAATTTGTTGCAGTTAACAACTCTGTATGTCATCTTTTTTCCAGATATGCTGCAGATGGTATGACTTCAGTGGGCTTTGACCACTTTAAAGTTATAACTGGTGTCTTGTGGTACCGTTCAAGAACTTAGATTCATGGATAACATAAGTTAGAAGCTGTACTATAAATTCCTCGATGCCACAGAAATGCTGTTTTACATAATAAAGCTAAAAATACCTGGACAGCCAAAATGAATAATCTAAATGGATTGAAAGAGGCCAAGACACAAAGACAACTACCACAAACATAGAAACAGGGCATATTTTGAGAAGACAAAAATGTAAACATATTATGACAGCTGGAAATATTTATAAAGAGAGATAGAGGAAGACAATCTTTTATGATCATCAACTTCTGCTGCTATCTTTTACACCCCCATTACAGCATAGACCTTCAACCAACTCTCGCCAAGTCGTCCTATCCTTTGCTGTCTCCTGCTGCTCCATCCATATCCTCCCTATGTTATTTATCTCTGTCGTTAATTCTTTTATCCCTGTGTTTTTAGGCCTCCGTGTAGTTTTTATTTTTTAATGAGACCTGTGGGTCAGAGAAAAGATCTGTTACGTCGGAAGCCTGCCAGTGATCATTTAGTTGTTTGTTTGTCAGTGGCATATCTTTACCTCTCAGTATTTCAGTGTCGTCTCTGGATGTCGGCAGAAATTATTTTGTGATGCGTGAACATTTCTATTTAGGTTGTCATTGATTTTCTTACATGATTAGTTTGGTGTCATTTGTACGGGATCATTTTCATGGCACATGTATAGCCAGATAAGTCCTCCAGTGTCCTCCTTAGTTAGGATTAATTTTATGTCATTTATACAGGATCATTTTCATGACATGTATAGCCAGATAAGTCCTCCAGTTTCCTCCCATAGTTCATACAAAGAGAATCTCAGCTCAGTGCATGAACTCCATATCACCAGTGAGGATCCAGCTGTATGCATGCCAAAATCAAATTTGCTTTAAATATACATGTAATTTTCAAACCTTAAATCCCAAAACAACCAAATCAATCAATTTGATCATTGCGCTGGAATTTAAGTGTCTGTTGTGCCTTGCCAGATCGAGAAGACCTGATCATTCGGAGCCACATCGATTGACAGATGTTAGTCACAGCGATCGAGCAAATTTTGAGCTATAGCCTACAATGGTTATTGTTATTGATACATGTTTGTTCTTTAGTATTGGTGCCATTTGTCCAATGAGTTGGTTTGCCTTATTGCTTGTATTTTCGATCTCG
Source organism: Cepaea nemoralis (assembly GCA_014155875.1). NCBI lineage: Eukaryota > Metazoa > Mollusca > Gastropoda > Stylommatophora > Helicidae > Cepaea > Cepaea nemoralis. Next base: position 425,849 of record JACEFZ010027829.1, on the reverse strand, counting down.
TCTTCTGATTTGCCATTTGATGATGTTATACTTCCTAGGTACTTGAAACTCTTTACTTGTTTCAAGGGATGTTCGTTTAGGTAAATCGTTGTTGCTTTTTCTTCTTTAGCTATAGTCAATACCTCTGTTTTACTTGTGCTAATTTTCATGTTATGTTCCCTACACATTTCGTTTAGACCATTCATGTGGTCTTGTAATTAATTGGTGCCTGTGCATAATAAGACAAAATGGTAAGTCAGTAATAACAATGAGGAGCTTATAGGGAGAACTAAACACATGCCAGTAATTCAAGAGGTGAGGAAAAGACAGCGCTGTTGGATGGGACATGGCATTGGGAAAACCTAAGAATGGTATAAGTAGAATGTCATTTGCCTGGAATTGACAGGGAAAAACATGAAAAGAAGACATCAGAACACACGTATGATCAGAACACATGTATGATAAGAACACATGTATGAGGGTGAGACAAAAATGATCCGCACCCTGGCTGTAGAATTTATTCTAATCAACTTCTAGAAAAGGCAAATACATCATTATTCAACATAATCTTCTCGCTTTTCAGTACATTTTGTCCATCAGCTTTCATATTCCCTTATTTGAAAATATGATAGGATCATCTGCATGCCACAAATGCACCCCTGTCTTCACTTTTTCATCAGAGGTGAATCTTCATCCTAAAACGTCTGCTTTCAGGAGACCAAACCATGGCGTCCTGTAAAGGATACTTAACTGACTCTGCCCTGAGATTCTCACACCATTAATCGTGCTGGGTTTGCTTGTGTCAGAGGTGAATGCTGTATATGTAAGCCACTCCCTCTTCCCTTCCGTGTGTTACTGTGACCCTTAAGGGAAGCAAAGAATAGTAACACTGCAACCTAAGGTGCATGTCATTAGAGGTGACAAAGGAGGGTTGGATGTGGGGCTGGTTTCCCCATTCTATAGAAACATTTTACTACAAAATCTAACCAACTATGATCCAGAAATTGATGAAGACCCAGAAACACATGGAGAAGAGAAGTAGAGAAATAAATAACATGGATTGGACATGGGTGGAGTTGCCTGGGCTAGCTGAGGATATGATGGCTGGGAGTGAGTTGGCTGAGGACCTTTGATGCGATGGGGAATGAAGGACGAAAGTAGAAGAAGACTCCTTCCACTTTCGTCATATTTCACTGAACTGTCATTAACTCTTGTGTTGCTTCAGGTTGTTGTTCTTTGGCTAAAAGATCCTCTGCCAGTTCTGGAGGTGATCGACAAGAATAGTAGTGTCAGCCAGAATATGCTGTTTATTGCCACTGATGCCTGGGGAGCTGATCCCGACTACTTGACACTGCCTAGCATCAGGAACTTGCTGAGTCAGAAGCATCTGATTATACTGGATGTGGAGACTGCCGATATCCCCGGGTAACACTTTTTGTTTCCTGTAAGAAAGATCTTGACTGTAGTGGGATATTATTTTGAAGGGTTATCCATGTGGTTTAGCCACTTACCTCAAGCTCTGAAGATTGTGGGTTTGATTCCTGATTCTGTCATTTTGTTTATGAGTGCGATTTTCTCTGAGACTCCTGAGGGTCATTGCTGGAGCTACAGAGTTTGTGCTGTGTGTTACGCTTTCAGCAGGCCACCCTGCGGAACGAACGAACGAACAGACTTTATTTTCAAAGGGTACCAAATTGGGCACGCAGGCCCGTCTTACATTCGGCCCTTCCAATCACTCATCTTTCTTTCATGAACAGTGCATAGGAAAAAAACATTGTCACATGAATTTTGTAAACATAAACAATGCATATTACTATGTTATAAGACACATCCACCACCCACCCACACATCCCCCATTCACTCCAACTCCCCCACCCAACCACACACACATACAATACATTCCCCCACCCATCCACCACATCCCTACACATCTCCCTACCCACACACACCTCTCATCCACCACACATCCCATCCACCCACACCCCAAGCACACATACATTCAATAACCCACACATCCCCCACCTACACACATCTCCCCACCCACTCACATATCCTTTACCCGTCCCATTTCCCACCAACAATCACTCACCCAATATCCTCTGCTCTGTTTTCTAAACCACATTTTCACTTCACATTCAACTGCGGCGTCATTCGCGAAATGTCTCCCGCCAAGGTGGGTTTTCAGTGGACCAAACAGGTGGAAATCGCTAGGGGTTAAGTCTGGGCTGTAAGATGGATGTTCCAGAACTTCCCACCTTAGTTGGATGCGAGGACAGGCCAAATCTGTTCATTTTGTGTTCTTCCTTCAATTGTCTGGGTACCCACCTTGAGCACACTTTCTTAATTTCAATCGATCATGCATTATACTGTATGCTGAATCATGTGAGCGCCCTATTGCAGATACTACAGAGTCTATCGTTACTCGCCTGTCACCTCTAATCATCTCCTCCACCCGCTGCACGGATGCTTCTCTTGCAATCTCAGCAGGATGACCACATCGGATTTCATCAACAATTTTAGAGTGTCCTTGAGAAAATTTTTCTACCCAGCTCTGAACCGCTTTACGGGACAAACATTTGTCAGCATAAACAGGAAGCATTTCCTTATGAATGTCCTTTGCAGGCAGTCCTTTTGCCCACAAAAAATGCACAACAGCACGTTGCTCTTTGGTTGTACACTCCGTAAGTACAGTCACCATTTTGTTTATACGCTGCGCATACATATGAAACACCTAGCGCCACCTGATGAACAGGAATATAAAGTTCCATGTTGCTGTCACCTAATGACATCTGTAGAAAACACCAACTACATTTACCTGCCATCCCACAGAACAGTGTGACTTATTTATTGATTCACCCTCATATAATGAAACAAAACGGTGTTTTTAGATCCTGTGAAGAAACAAACAATGAATGTATCAATTTTCAAATATCAAATATCAATCAACATATTATTATATTACTTTCATCTATGTTCCTTATGTTGATTATTCTCTTTATTTGGACCGAGGCCTTAGTCATGTATGCACATGTAAAGTTTTTATTTTTTCTCTGCAGGATCTAAAAATACTTTATTGTTGTATTTTATATTTCTAAGATAAGTCTCTGTTAGCAGATACTTTACAATGATAACAAGTATGATACTATCTACAGTAAGATTGTACTTACTTTACGCTTCCATTCTGTGATAGCAGATACTTAAAATGATAACACACACGATACCATATACAATCAGATTGTACATACTTTAAGTTTCCAATCTTTGTTAGCAGATACTTTACAATGATAACAAGCACAGCACCATGTATAATAAAATTGTGCTTATTTATTAAATTGTTCATTTATTCAGTAGCATGTCTTTTGCAGAACCTCGCTCCCATAACAACCTTTCGGAAAACTTCTCAGTAATAAGCACGATGTCTGGCATCCAATACACCCATGTGGAGATCACCCGCCACATCCTGCACCCATCTTCTCTTTGGCCTTCCTCTTCCTCTCTTCCCGGGCATATACCCCTCCATGATTGTTCTCTTTAAACTTTTGTGGCGTTTCAAGTGACCAAATTATTTCAATTTTCTTTGTCTTTAGTAGCCATCCTTCTTCAATATTCAGCTTTTGTCGTATGGATGCCTTTCTTCTTTTCTGTGTGCAAGATATTCTTAGAACCTATCTATAACATTTATATTCAAAGGCATTTGTGCACTTTTCAGCTTTCTTAGTAAGTGTCCAGGTCTCACAGGTGTATGTTCCAATTGGAAAGATTCATGCTCTTAAACATCTCATTTTTGTAGTTATCTGTCCCACTCCACAATTTATTCAGTTGTTTAGTCTTTGAAGAGCAATAGATATTCATCTTTTAATTTCTTTCATTGTGTCACCATTGTTGGTAATCAACAACCCAAGATATTCGAAATTTTCCCACGACCTCTAACTTTTCCTCATTAACATATATTTCTTTCTCCATATTAGTTTTATCTGTATACATTATCTTAGTTTTTGCTATGTTAAGATATAAGTTGTGATTTTCACTGTTCTTTTGAGTTGAGGTTATTAATTTTTCTGTACCACTCTGTGATGTGGATAGTAATACTGTATCATCAGCATATCGATTCTCTGGTATTTCATGACCTCCGTTATTTAGGGTATCATATTGCTCCTTAGCTATGTCATCTATGACATTTCTCATTATATTTTCATTGTTACTTTAGGTTACCAATCTCATATATCAGATATTTACAATGATATGCTTTCTGCTGATCATAAGTTCAAATTAACATCGAGGCAGCTCTGTTATATTATATTCTGAGCTGTCATAGGTACCAGGAGACGTCTTGAGATGTGAATGTGTGGACAGGATATTGACCTCATGACCCCTGAAATGTCAGGAGCACTAGCAAAATTGATCACGGATTGAGCTGGTCATGTCATGAGCACATTCGGAAGTGAGTTCAATGCCTGGGCTCATCGCTTGCTAAAATGAAGGAAATATTGGCCACCTATTCCTCCTTGCCCTTGGCCTACAAAATGTGACGACGACGTCACATCACAGAACCATACCAGGAAACTGCTTTGGGACCATTTTTAAAACAGATTGTTTCCTCCTGAAATACCAGTTTTGTTTTAAATATAAATATATCTGTCTAGAACCATTTCTTGATAAGCCTTGAGGCATGTAAAAGGGTCCTTTACATCAATCAATCAATCAATCAGTTGCCATCTCCACAGATTGGCTGTACTGGATCTCCAACACTGTCTGTCCCTTGCTGTTTATCCATTTCTTTATATTATCTTCCCACTTTTATTGCTGCCTGCCTCTTGCTCGCTTGCCTTCAACCTTACTCTCCAGTAAAGTTTTTATAAGAGTGTTACATCTTTTAACGTGACCAAAATATTTAACTTGCCTTTTTTTTTTTATTCATCAACTCTGTTTTCATTCTCAGCTTTCCTAGAATCTCTGTATTTGATTGCTATTGTTTCTATGAAATATCCTTCTTTGTACCCTATTTGACTTTCTAATTGCTTGTTTCTTGTTCAGGCCTCCACGCCATAAAGTAATGTTGAATATACATGACATTTGACAATTCTCATTTTTAATGTGTTGTTAATCTCTGTAGATGTTAATGCAGATTACATGATGTTGAAAACATTTTTGGTCATTCTTATTCTTTTTTTTATTTCTGTTTCACTTCTGCCATCATCTATTACATGTCCAAAATAGTGAACTTTTTACTTGTTCTAGTATCTCCCCATTTGCTGTGATGTTCATTGATAACCTCTCCTTTCCACTGCTAATTATCACAGTTTTTGGATGTTAATATCTAAGCTACATTTTGCACTATGCCTGTTTACTTGTTCCACTAAGTTTTGTAACTCTTGGTCACTTTCTGCTAGTAACACGGTATTATCAGCATATCTAAGATTTTTTATGATTCTTCCATTGATGTTAAATCCAGGCAATTCGATTTGTTTAAACATTCTTTCTGTGTATAGATTGAAGAGACTTGGGGACAACATGCATCCCTTGCCGCACACAGCATTTTATCACTATGGACAACAAATAATTATTTCTGTATCTAATTATCGCCACTTGTTCCCAGTACAAGTTACTAATAAGTCTGTGTCCCTTCCATCTACTCCTAAATGTTGAAGGCATGTAATTAATCCTTCATTTTGTAATCTGTGAAAAGCTTTCTTGTAGTCTATAAAACATACATACATACTTATTGAGTAAAACCATAACTTGTTTTCTTTGCAGCTTTGATACCTATTTGGAACACAAGACCCCAAACAACTATAAAAGCAACCCATGGTTCAAGGAGTACTTTGAAACGTTTCTGAATTGCTACACAGACACATCAGTTCTCGCTGGACCACAGACCTGTGACCCAAGTGCAACCATCCCACGAGCCGACAATTACAAGCAAGATTCCTATGTTCTGTATGTGATGAATGCTGTCTTCTCAATAGCTCTAGGGATCAATGATGCCATCAAAACCTTGTGTTCTGGTATGTCTGGCCAGCAGGTTTATGGGGCTTGCAACTTGTATGTCACTAGTGGTGAGAAGAGACAGAAGATTATGGAAGGACTTCTAAAGGTAATTAGTCAGTATTGTTTTTTGTTGCTTTATTGCCATAATATTTAGTCTTCTTTTTCAGATGCCTGGTCTGAAGAAATCAGGAGCTTATGAGTTTACGTGTTATAGAAATGTGTTTGGAATATCATGGACCACGAAGAAGGAAAATACTCTAATTCTGGTTTTAAAAAAAGACAAACATTATGTTTATGTATATACATATATATAAAACTATCCCTCCATCAATCAGTCAGTCCGTAAAGCCATCCATCCATACACACACATATATACAAATATTCTATCCATCCATACTTACACCCATATGCACAAACACTCCATCCATCTATCCATCGATCCATACATTCATCCACACACATTCACATTCACAAACACTCCATCCGTCCATATACACACCCATATGTACAAACTCTTCATCCATCCGTACATGCACACATATGCATAAACACTCCATCCATACTTACACACATGTACACAAACATATGATTAAATTATGTGTTCTCTTTTGACAGGTCAACTTCACAGATGACACACACCAGCCATTTTATTTCACTGAAGATGGCCAGAGTTCTCGAGGTTTCCATGTCTACAATGTCACAGAACCAACACCTTCAAACTTTGAATACCAAAATGTAAGTACAAATGGCGCATGTATCTTTATTTCTCAGATTTGTTCTCATTGCATGTTCTTTGTAATGTTGTTGCCACTTCTTTTAAAGTTGCTTTACTTGTGCTTTGGATAAAACAACTTGAGAGTTAGAATTGATAACAATGCTTTCTTTGTGAAATTTAACACATCATCATCAAGTGGCTTGCCAACAGGCATGGGCGTTCATGTCTCTCCATATATCTCAGTCCTTGGTAATCTGGATCAACTCTGTTGATGACATTCCTCCATGCCATCGTCTCAGTCCATCATTTCTCTTGGTCTGCCTTGGTCTTTCCAGTTGTCACGATGTTCTCCAATGCCTCTATTCTTATCACATGACCAAAGAAAGCTGTTTGTCTCATTCTTATTGTTGAAAATAATGTTTCATAAGCCTCTTTCCGGCAATCGTCATTAGTTACTCTAACAGTCCAAGGAATTCGTAACATTCATCTCAGGAACCACATCTCTGTTGCTTCCAAGTTCTTCCTAATCTGTTCTTTTACATTGCAAGATTAACTGCCATACGGCAAAAGAATTTAAAAACAGACGCCACAAACAAAATATTCCATGGTTTCTTATTTTGTTTATGGTGTGTGTGTTTAAAGTTAGAATGGAATTATAAGAAAACAGAAATTATGGCAATCTCCAACAGAAATTATGGTAATCTCCAACAGAAATTATGGTCATCTCCAACAGAAATTATGGTCATCTCCAACAGAAATTATGGTCATCTCCAAGAAGAAGGATTACTCCAAAGTAACATCCAAGTAAATGGGAACATTCAGAGGTGAATCGGTACCACTGTTTTTGAAAAGTCATAATATCTGATGAATGATGTCTTTTTTGAATTAGTCAAATAATTGCCATGGTAAAGACAGCCTTTTGCAAGATGGAAAACATTCTCGCCAATAAAAAAAAAAGTTGTCAATTTCAGTGAGAAAAAGAATATTAAAATGCTATATAGAACCTATACTGCTGTATGTATATATGTGAAACTGCGAAACATCTAGTTCAGTGGAAAAGGGTTTCTGGGGAAATAAGCAAAGAATACCATGAATGGGCAGAAAAATTACTGAGAGTTCTTAAAGAAACAAATAAAAGCCATAAACTGATTAGAGAAATTAGACGTATACAAAGTTGTGTGTGCAAGTTGTTGTTGTTGTTGTTATGTTTAAAACCCTGAAATCCAATGGCGGTTATAAATCACATAAAAGGTAGACCATCAGGCCGCAGCTCTGGCTACGTTGTTAGGACAGAAAACTGACCCACAGGAAGATGAAGTCCATGACCTTGGATGGAATCTTGTCTAGAGGAAGTAAACCCTACACCAAGGTATGCCGAAGTCTGACACACTGACCTTGTAGGTGCATTACTAGATGTGCTTGCACTCCCCTCAGAAGAAGAATAATGAAGAAGAAGAAGAAGAAGAAGAAGAAGAAGAAATATTATGATAATTTTTCTTCTCACTTTATGACAGTCTCTGCTTTGTTCTGTCTCGTAACTGTTAAAGGTTTGAGACAGTTTTGTGGAATGATCTTTTACTGTTCAAGTATCAGTTGTTTCCAAGAGATTTTTTTGTTTTTATCAAACTGTAGCCGGTCTCTCTGGCTGTGGGGTTACAACACTTTCTCTCTGTAATCCCGTTTATCACGCAGTCTCGTAGCGGAGCGAGAGCTGAGGCGGTTCGACCCCCGCTCGTGACTTGCGGGATACTGAGCCGGCCGCTCAGAAAGCAATGGCAAACTACTGAGCATAATCTTGCCAAGAGATCAACATACAGCTGAAAGATGCTGGTGTTGACAGCTAAGACCTGTAAAGGATATGCTTAAAAAAAAATCAAACTGTAATGATGATATATTTGATACATGTGGTTTTAACTTATTCAGCGCCAAACAAAATGTAATTTTAGACCAAACGAAAAATGGATGATGGGAAATGGGACCTAGGGGTGTGTCACAGTAATGATGATCTGGACATCACTAATATCATATGTGATAAACTGTCCTGGAGGATGGAAGTGGAAAGCTGATTGTTGTGTTTTTATGAATAGTTGGAAATGTTAAATTAATATTGGGTCATTGTGTAAACAAATAGTTAACAATTAAATTTGTCTAGACTGGTTAAAAAATAGTTAATATTGCAGGGCTGTGTGTAATAATGATGGACTACTGTGTTGGAATTATGGCAGTGGCCTTATGCATGTATGCCTTTTGTGCTAGTGGTTTGTCGGGACTGCTGTCTGTTTCTCTTTTCACATGGGACAGTGAGGAGCATTTTGTGATATTCACTGGCGCTGGAATGGCGCATTATGGAGTCCCTTTGCCATGAAGTTAAAACCGCGACTAACTAATATTGCTTTATAAGTTGTTTTTGTCCAGCTTGAATAGATAAGGTTAATGCTTACGTTTACAGTTTTTGTAATAGTAAGCTAAATATTTACAGAGAATATTTGAAAATTATTTACTGACCATGATCCTTTTTTAAGCTGCATCTTATATATAGTTATATATAACCACTCCTGTTTTAAGATCTTTCTTACAAGTATTTGTAAGATATCACATGTGTGATATGGACTTCATATCCTTTGTAATCTTGCCTTTTTAGTTCGGACCTTACAGTGATATACATTGAAGAAAGCTATACAACACATTTGATACAAACTTAATATCATATTTTTTGTTTGTTTAGGTTGGATCTTACAACGATACAAATTTCCTAAAGCTAGACATCACATATGATACAAACTTCAAAGCTCACTGTGATCCTGTACCAGGTGGCTGTCTTTGTGAATTCAAAGATGATTTGCCCTCACGTTACATGAAGAAGGCGGACGGAGACAAGGGACTCAGTTTGGTATACATCGGAGATGTCCATCAAGCCAGCCCAACCAACCCACTTGGCTGTGGACCTATCAACACAGGTCTGTATATTTTGTAGTTATTGTTGTTGTTATGACTTAGAGACCAGCATTGCTTTTAAAAAGTTAAAGATGGAACATAGTGATCTACACTCTTGAGTCAGTGGTGAGAAACATACATAGTGGCTTGGGTTTCATTGCAAAGGCTAATGGACAATGCTTGAAAAAAGAAGTGTCTGGCATAAGAGACTACAATGGCCAGTATGAGAATGGAGGTGGAAGCAGTAACAGCAGCTTTCCGATGGTTGGAGGAGACCGCTGCAACATACATTGCATTCATTACGGACTCACGGAGTATGGTTAGTAAGGTGGAGAAAGGCATGTTTCATGTAGAATGGCTTGACTCGCTTCAGAGGTCACAGATTGATAAAATTGTATGGATTTTCTACCCTGGTCTTGTGGGAGTGCTGGGGAATGAACAGGCTGATGTGCTGGCAGGGAATGCACCTCTCAGTGGTAGATTACCTATGGACAAGGGAGAGGTGGTCTTTTCACCTGTGGGACCAGGTGGAGAATGTGGGACCAGGTGGAGAAAGTGGTGGAACAGAAGGAGCACCCGTATGTGAAGAGAAAATGGACGAATCTCAAAACTGAGAGGCTAGACCAGAAGAACTTTAAATCAGATGGCAATTGGAACCATTAGCACTATGACTTTTCGCTGGCTGTTGAACAAGGGGACAGAGAACATGTGGGAATGTCTTGAGTGTAGTGATGTCGTTTCTTACCTCAACTCAACTCAAATGGAAGGATCAACTGAATTGCACCAATTTTCAGCCCTTCTGGCTCAGTCTTCCTCAGCCAGTGGCAAGCCACCAGCAGAGAGCATTGCATGCACAAAATGCAAACTCCATAGCTTCAGTGATAACCGCAGAGATCTCCAGAGAAATGGCACTTGTGGTCTTAGAGATGCAGTCTGAAAATGAACCCTTGTAAAACAGGAGCTTTGTTGAAACAAGTTATCTTTCTTTGTAAAACAGGAGCTCTGTAGACATGAGTTATCATTCTTTGTAAAACAAAAGCTCTGTTGAAATGAGTTATCCTTCTTTGTAAACAGGAGCATTGTTGAAATGAGTTATCTTTCTTTGTAAAACAGGAGCATTGTTGAAATGAGTTATCTTTCTTTGTAAAACAGAAGCTCTGTTGAAATGAGTTATCCTTCTTTGTAAAACAGGAGCATTGTTGAAATGAGTTATCTTTCTTTATAAAACAGGAGCAGACCTACAGAAGCTGTTGGCTTTCTTCTACGCTATTGAGCAGGTGAACAGCAATAGAATCTTCCCCAATTCTCTCAAGCTGGATGGTCTGGCCCTGGACAGCTGTACAAATGTGAGCGTATGCTTTCATAAGTTGATCATTTATTTTATTATGAGTAAACGTTAGTCCCATAGCAGATACTGCCATTGAGATGTTAAGTGTTAGGCTTTCACATATTCTAGGCAAGGACATCTGAGGTGCTCCCTTTCCTTGTTGCCTTTCCTTTCGAGACATTTTCCAGAAAATTCTTAAAATTACCAAGTACCCATTTTTATAAGGCTGAGTTGAACCCAGGTCTATATGCTCTAAAATAAATTAATCCTGTCTCTGCTCGGGATTGAAATAAGACCATTATCTTGGAAGGCAAGCACACTAACCACTATGCCCCATGCTCCTGTTTGTGAGTAAATTATTAAGAATAATTGAATTGATTTTTTTTTTTATTTGTGAGTAAATTATTAATTGGTTTATTTTCTTGTTTCGGGATTTGAGATTTAAATATTGAGCACAACCCACTACTGGCAATGCTGATCATATTCCGGTATGAATCTAAGGCTTATCCACGTCAGTATGGAAGCATATAATCCGGTCAAGGATATGCACTACTGACAAGCTCAAACGAGAGCGAAACTCGCGTATAGTGCTTCCATATTGATGTGGATAGGCCTTAGGTTCATACCAAAATACGATCAGAGTAAATTATTAATCAGCTGTGGCTTAAAAGATAGTTGCATATCCTTTACAGGACGTAGCCGTCAATCCCAGCATTTTTTGACAGTTCATGATTCCTAGGCAAGTTTACCTTCAGTAGTTTGCCTTTGCTTTCTGAACGACCAGCACCCATACCATTTTGTAAGAAACTGACACAGCTGTGTTTCAAACGTGGGTATGTGAGATTGTGAACTGTGTCTTTAACCCCTTCACCATGGAGCCGGTAAACAGCTGTAGCTGCATGGTGCATTTGCTTATCAACACATTTATCCAGTTCAATTCCAAGCAATGGCAGGATTCTTTTTTCCCTTCCAGTATGACACTGGGGTCGATCCATCATCATCATTGAAGATGTTGCTCTCATCATATCCCACTGAAAAGATTCTCGATCCTTTGGCAGTTCTGCTGCGTCACGCATTTTCATCAAAAGTGTCATCAGTGCCCTGTGTCCACTTTCGTGCTGGTCGTCCAGGACCCATGCCTTCCATCACTGTTCTTCCCAGGTGTTGTGATGTTTAATATGACGAAAGTATTTCAGTTTCCGAGATGTGCTGTTGTTTATGACAGCTTTCTTTGATATTCAGATCTTGTAGTGTGGTCGATGCAACCTCATAAAATGGAAACCAGATAATTTTCTGGATTTTTCTCAAAAGGAAAGGTGATGAGGAAGGTAGTTGGTCACCCTGCCTCATTACACCATTGCCTAGAATATGTGACACTTCACGCTCAAAGGTAGTATGTGCTATATGATTACCTAATCTAAATTATTGACTAAATAATTAATTCAAAGCAATGTTTTCCCCTTTTCACATTGTAAATTTCAATAATGAACACAAACAAATATATACTACAAATTAAATCAACATAGAATAAAGTAATGTGATGAATCCTTATAGCCAAAATTGTTAATACACATCTAGTGTTTCAGCGCAAGTGTTACATTGATAGTTTTAAACATTCGCATGTTGACATTTGCAGAGGCTGCTGTGATACACATGCATAAACCCCAATTATGTAAACAAGAAAATAGTTTAAAACTGTACTAGTAACACTAACATTGAAATGTAGGAAGTTGTGTTGTGTATTTCAGCTCTATGAATTCATCGTGCTGCTTTATTGCTGATTTCATTTTGTTGTATTCACCTGATAAGATACAGCGAAATATGACAGTGGATAATTAATGTAATTTTTTTAATGAATCCATGATTGGCTAAGTATTGAAGTTATGGATCTTTTATTATAATATAATATCACTCTATGGAGATATCAACAAGCTCAAGTTGACTGCTGCTTTCTTTAAATATATTCAGGCTGATATCCAAAGGTGTATGAAGAAGAAGAAGAATATAATTTTTTTTGTACGCTCGCTCGCTTTGAACTCAAGCGTAGTCCATACATACTTCTTCTAGTCATGCTGGACTGAATTTTGCGCATGGATTAGCTTTCCCTATTACCAGTGTCCCTTGCCATCAGGCAAACCCACTCTGACTTCAGAGATACTTGTAATTTATGTCCCAAAGTTAAGGACGATAGGTGAACATTTTAGTCCAACTGTCCAGTGTAGGGGTTGAACCCCATAACTCGGAATCAGCACACTGTATGTTTAAGAACACGCATTCGTATCCATTCGGCCATGCTGACCTACAAAATATAATATCATGTAACAATAATGCTGAAGATAATTGTTACTTTTTTTAGTGTAACATAAATTCACATTCTTGTATCTTGAAACAGGGCCTGCGCTTGGGTCAGGATGTATACAACGTGCTCAGTGGCAATGTTCTGTGTGGCGCAAACAACGACGGACTGTTGGTTTCACCCTCCACAATCATGGCTGTTATTGTGGACAAGGATGAGAATGCCGAACCAGTTGTCAGTATGCTGTCTCGGCAGAGTAAGAAATCCTTATCTGTTGTTCCTTATCTGTGATGACAAGTAAACTATTTTAGACAAGAACAGCAGAAAGTGAGTTTTAGGATGTTACATAATGCCCATATTTATATGTTTGGATAACAAAGACACAAACAATAAATTGCGTGATTTATGGCCTGGCATATTTCAGTGCATATCATCAGTAATTATTGTGTGGATATGTGTGCTGTATATTTTGGCTTCAAGGATTTATCTTATTGCTTCAGTTTAATTTGAGTGATTTCTGCAGAATGTACCTGATGAGATGCAGCGAATAATGCCAGACCATAAATTGGGCTATGTATTGATTGTGTTTTCATTATTCAGATGTATATATGCCTGTGAAACATGGATCATAAATACCAAGATTACATAGAAATTAGACGGCACAGAGATGCGATGTCTTTATAGAATGCTAAGAATAGAATCCCATGGAAGGGTTGTTGTTTTTTATGTAGCAAGTCCTTTGCAGGATACTGCTATCAACCCCGGGTTGATTTTTCTAATCATTTTTGCCGTCAGTAGATTGCCATTGATTTTTGAACAAGAAGTCACCATTTAACTTGTATACCAGAGCTACCAGCCAGCTCCGTGGCAAAGGGGTTACACACACAGTTCGTAATGATGCATAACCATATTTGAAACACAGCTGTGTTGATTTTTTATGAAATGGTATGGGTGCCAGTCATTCAGGAAGCAATGGCAAACTACTGAACATAAACTTGCCCAGGAATCACGAACTGCCAAAAAATGCTGGGGTTGACTGCTATGTCCTGTAAAGGATATGCAACTAACTTAACCAGAGCTACCATGTTAGCCAACCACAATATGGTTGAATCAGCTGCCATGGTGTCTGCTAGCTCTTTGAATTGGCTGGAGAGTGCAGCTGAGCAGACAGAGTATCCATTTCTGGAAAAACCAGCGTAAAATAGAGTTACTAGATGGTCTGGAAGACACTCAAAGCACAGAGGAAAAAAGCCTTTTGGACATTACATTGGAATAATGGGCATGGGAACTGTTAGGCAGCTTTTGACGAGAGGGGCGGATCATGTGTGGGAGAGTCCTGAGTGCAGTGATATCAATTCTTAAATTAAGTTTTACGTGTAGTGAACACTGCCACCGTCTAACACACTTTACTGCCATCTGGTGCTACCATTAGAGTTATATTTTCATTTATGACATGTGAACAATTGCTGATTCACCTTCTCCAGATATCACAAGCATCTCTCCAACTGCTGGCAGTTCTTTGCTCAATGACCGCTTTGTCTATCCATACTTTCTGCGAGCCCGTGGGGACAATATCCAGACTGCCCAAGTCATTCTCGACATTGCACATGCGTCCTCATGGGACTACCTCAGCATTGTATACACGGACACACTTGGATACAGCAATATGGCCGATTCTCTGATGGACAGGTTGGTCATGTGTCTGTTATTCTGTGCCATGTGGTTGATTATTAAGTCAATGACTCTTTTACACACTTTAATACG
The DNA here is from genome assembly GCA_014155875.1 of Cepaea nemoralis. Taxonomy (NCBI): domain Eukaryota; kingdom Metazoa; phylum Mollusca; class Gastropoda; order Stylommatophora; family Helicidae; genus Cepaea; species Cepaea nemoralis. Next base: position 410,846 of record JACEFZ010027829.1, on the reverse strand, counting down.
TATTGGACATACAGTGTTACACGCATATTTATAGACCAGTCCGCACTCAAGGGATAATTTGGTCAATATCATACCAGCCGGCTTCACTGACCAAAACATTTCCAGGTACCCATTTTAAGCTCGGTTGACTTGGGAGCCCGGAGCGATGTTTTAAATTTGCCTCAATGTGAATTCAAACCCTTGACCACAGGGCCAGCAGGTAGGCATCTAGCCACTGCGCTACTGCAGCTCCTGTCTCGTACAGATGGATTTATATAGGTATATATACAGGGTGCATTTTTAATGACTCTGCAGTATTTGAAAATATTGCCGTTCCAACTTTTGTATTTACCCATTGTGTTGCATGAACTCCACAGTAGGTAAATACAATACATGGAACTGCAATATTTTCAAAAACTGCACAGTCATTAAAAATACACCTTGTATATGTATTTTTGATCAGTGTTGTAACCAAACTTAGGTTGATTTTCTAGGCAGTTTTACATTCAGCAGTTTGCCATTGCTTTTTGAATGAGAAGTCAACATTTAAGTCAACTGACTGGTGTAGGGAATGCACCTCCTGCCAATCCACAGTATAATTTATGTTGGTGCTGTAATTTCTATTGTGAAGTGTACACAGTTATGTTTATTGTTGATGTCAAAATGTATATTTGTAAAATTATGTTTTTTCTGGACTCTGTGTCATTGACGTACGTGTTTGTCAAGATAGATAGTAGTCACCATGTTTGATATTGGCAAATGATACATGGGTGGTTAGAATAGCTCTAGAATTATAGCTTCTGTCTCTAACTCCACAAGTGTTGAGTTTTCAGTAAAACAGTATTTTCAGGGCATTTTTTTTTTCTTCAGAAAAACCTAGTAGTGTCATACTTCCAAATCCCTGAAATCTGGGTAGTGAATGGGTTACCTAGGCATCTCAGGCTGTGACATAAAATTGGAGGTGCTTTGCATAGGTTTCACACTTTTCAGATCCTTATTCAGTTAAAAATCATAACCTGTAGGCTGTTCATCCACTGCCCTGGCAAAATTTTAATCTTAGTAAATATAACCACAACAGAATTCTTATTTCATGTGTTGATTCTGGTACATACACAGTTAAATACTTGCTGGTGCTATGAGATTGGTGCTGAAAATTTCTAGTCTTATCTGAAAAAAAGGAGATTGAAGCAATGATATGAATAGTTCAACTGCCTCTCTATTCTGTCATTGTTGGTAGACTGATAATGACATTGAAACTAATAAATGCAATAAAATTTGGCTTACAGAGAAACAGGTTCTTTCACTAGGGTGGGGATGGGGATGGTGGTGTATCTTGTAACTAGAGTTGTAGCACAAAACATGTGGCCAGATTTAGCTTACAGAGACCAAGGTTTTTTACTGCTGGAGTGGGGGATAATGGTGGTGTTGATTCTAGTAACTGGAGCTGCAGCACAGAATATTTGGCCAGCTGCTGTTAGTGAGGAGCCCCTGTAGATGTTGCATTAAATCATCCTCTCAAACAGTTAGTTTAATAAGTACCTTGAATTTGGGGATGATGTTTCATCGAGGGGTAGGTTTTGGTGGATGGTATTGATGCTTCATAAATCCAGTAGGGTAACCATTAAGATGTAAAGTTGTCTTAAGAGTTTCAAATTCCTCTATCAATGTATCTTGTCCCTGTGGGAATCCACTGTAATGTTGTACTGATGGAGTGGGATGTTATCAAGAAAGCATGATAGATATGATGACAAATTGTAATAGAAAACAAATGTGTGTAATAACAGTGCTAGGCTTCATTAACTGATTCAGTGCCTAAGGATCAGTGCCAGATTTGACTTCCAGTTTAGACAGAAGGATGATATATTGCCATACTTGTGTCATCATGTTATTTGTTTTGTTTTATTAACTGATTCAGTGCCGAAGGATCAGTGCCAGATTTGACTTCCAGTTTAGACAGAAGGATGATAAATTGCCTTACTTGTGTCCCCATGTTATTTGTTTTGTTTTGTAGTATCTTCCACAATTGCAATGCTCAGTGAATGGCAATTTACATTATAAAACTTATTCATTTGATTTTTGCACCTTGTTTGGTCCAAGCCTACTGTTTGTTTGGCACTGAGACAGTAAACAAAAACATAAACAAACAGTTTTCCATTAAGAACATTGTTGTAATATGTTTTAGCTGCATCATAATGCATATTCATTTCAGTTCAAGACAGTCACAGGCCTGTGTGGGAGTGTCCGTCCCATTGTCTCCCAATGCTACTCTAGAAGATGCCCAGAACGTCGTGCAAAGGCTGAGTCAGCAGGTCTGTTTAAATGTGTATTGAAGTGGTTGGAAGCAAGAGTCAGCCTTAGATTGCTGTTATCACAATAGTTTGTTCTGAAATGGAGCTGGAGTGTACATTATGTACTCCTGTGGCAAATGTTGATATATCATTTTATAATTTCAAGAGATAAATTTAGCAGCATCTTCTGTCTCCAGTCTCTTGTGTGCATGCTATTTTGTTTCATGATACCATGTCCAGAGCCTGAAGATTACCTCTAGCGTCTGCAGTCTGAAGATTTCTACTTAAGGAATTCAGTAGAGCTGGAAATGTGCACAGGGGTTTAGAAAGAATGGTCATGGAGGGCATGGTTCTTGGAAGAAGAGGAATTGGTTGACCAGTATGGTTGACCAGCACTGTTGATCAGTATGGTTGACCAGCATGGTTGACCAGTATCATTGACCAGCATGTTTGACCAGCACAGTTTACCAGCATGGTTGACCAGCACAGTTGACCAGCATGTTTGACCAGCACGTTTACCAGCAATGTTTGACCAGCACTGTCGACCAGCATGTTTTACCAGCATGTTTGACCAGCACTGTCGACCAGCATAGTTGACCAGCACTGTCATCCAGCACAGTTGATCAGCTTGGTTGACCAGCATGTTTGACCAGCACTGTTGACCAGCACAGTTTACCAGCACAGTTGACCAGCATAGTTTACCAGCATGTTTGACCAGCACAGTTGACCAGCATGTTTGACCAGCACAGTTGACCAGCATGTTTGACCAGCACAGTTGACCATCATGTTTGACCAGCACAGTTGACCATCATGTTTGACCAGCATGTTTAACCAGCACGGTTGACCAGCATGTTTGACCAGCACTGTTGACCAGCACAGTTTACCAGCACAGTTGACCAGCATAGTTTACCAGCATGTTTGACCAGCATGTTTGACCAGCACAGTTGACCAGCATGTTTGACCAGCATGTTTAACCAGCACAGTTGACCAGCATGTTTGACCAGCACAGTTGACCAGCATGTTTGACCAGCATGTTTGACCAGCACTGTCAACTAGCACAGTTGACCAGCACTGTCGACTAGCACAGTTGACCAGCACTGTTGACCAGCATAGTTTACCAGCATTTTTGACCAGCATGTGTGACTAGCATGTTCGACCAGCATGTTTGACCAGCACAGTTGACCAGCATGTTTGACCAGCATGTTTAACCAGCACAGTTGACCAGCATGTTTGACCAGCACAGTTTACCAGCATGTTTGACCAGCACAGTTGACCAGCATGTTTGACCAGCACAGTTGACCAGCATGTTTGACCATCATGTTTGACCAGCACAGTTGACCATCATGTTTGACCAGCACAGTTGACCATCATGTTTGACCAGCACAGTTGACCAGCATGTTTGACCAGCACAGTTGACCAGCATGTTTGACCAGCACTGTTGACCAGCATGTTTGACCAGCACTGTCGACCAGCATAGTTGACCAGCACTGTCATCCAGCACAGTTGACCAGCATAGTTGATCAGCACTGTCAACCAGCACAGTTGACCAGCATGTTTGACCAGCACAGTTGGCCAGCATGTTTGACCAGCACAGTTGACCAGCATGTTTGACCAGCACAGTTGACCAGCATGGTTGACCAGCATGTTTGACCAGCACTGTCGTCCAGCACAGTTGACCAGCACTGTCGACCAGCACAGTTGACCAGCACTGTTGACCAGCACTGTTGACCAGCACAGTTGACCAGCATGGTTGCCCAGCATGTTTGACCAGCACTGTTGACCAGCACAGTTTACCAGCACAGTTGAACAGCATAGTTTACCAGCATGTTTGACCAGCATGTTTGACCAGCACAGTTGACCAGCATGTTTGACCAGCATGTTTAACCAGCACAGTTGACCAGCATGGTTGACCAGCACAGTTGACCAGCACAGTTGACCAGCATGTTTGACCAGCACAGTTGACCAGCATGTTTGACCAGCATGTTTGACCAGCACAGTTGACCAGCATGTTTGATCAGCACAGTTGACCAGCATGTTTGATCAGCACAGTTGACCAGCATGTTTGACCAGCACAGTTGACCAGCATGTTTGACCAGCACAGTTGACCAGCATGTTTGATCAGCACAGTTGACCAACATGTTTGACCAGCATGTTTGACCAGCACAGTTGACCAGCATGTTTGACCAGCATGTTTAACCAGCATGTTTGACCAGCATGTTTGACCAGGATGTTTGACCAGCACTGTTGACCAGCATGTTTGATCAGCACAGTTGACCAGCATGTTTGACCAGCATGTTTAACCAGCACTGTTGACCAGCATGTTTGACCAGCATTGTTGACCAGCATGTTTGACCAGCACAGTTGACCAGCATGTTTGACCAGCACAGTTGACCAGCATGTTTGACCAGCACAGTTGACCAGCAAGTTTGACCAGCACAGTTGACCAGCATGTTTGACCAGTACAGTTGACCAGCATGTTTGACCAGCATGATGGTGGACCAAGACATTATAGAGACCTTGAGCATGAAAATACATAAGACAGGGTAACTGACAAGGGACCAAGAGTTTTTCTAGGGGCCTATGATGGGAGCCATATTTAGCAAAGGACTTGCCACATGATGATGGTATTATGCCTGATTTACAATCCAGGCCCAATAGATATTAATAATTTTATTAAAATTAGAAAAGATTATCTACAGATTATGGTTTGCTCGACAGATAGCGATCATGTTTTACTAAATAGAAAAGATCACCCTACAAATTATGGTTTTTTTAAAACAATTTTGTAAAGTTTTTCCAAGAATTATGTTATTTTTTGTTTCCAGAAGAATGGCATTGACATGTATACAATCAGATTCATTTATTGTATTATTAGGCTGTTCTGGGTCTCTGGCATAGTCTACAGCTTTCCATTCTTATGTTTGTCAGGTCTGTACTAATCTCCATAAGTCAGGGATTGTTGTTGACTGTGACCATTTTCTTTCTTCTGATCACAGGTCGGTGCCAGGGCAGTGGTTTTGTTTGTGAAGCCTGATCAGGTCAAACTGATGCTGCAGGCTAGCCAGTCATTGGGCCTATCTGGCCGGTTTGTGTGGGTGATGGCGTCTGACTGGGACCAGAACACCCAACAGTTAGCAGGGCTTGAGCAAGAGGTGAGATATCTCAAGCTTGTTCTACAGCTCTAACTCTAACTGGGAAACTTGATGAAAGGACAGACACACGCAGACACAAGCGAATGTTTGGGCTAGAGCCTTTACACATGAACACACACAAAACAACAATCATCATGTGCCATGCTAATAAGTGTGTGTGCCATCTCACAAGATCACCAGAATCGTGGATCAGCTCTGCGTTCTTGTCTGAACCATACCATTTGGCCAATTCATCCAGGTATTTACTTCTCTGCTTTCCCCTTGTTTTTTTTCTCCTCAATCTTGCCAGTCATCACCAAGTTCTATAATTTATTTCTTCTCATAACATGCCCAAAATACTTTGACTGTCTACGTCTAATTCCCCTAATCAGTTTATGGTTTTCATTTGCTTCTTGTAGGACTTGCTCATTGGTTTTTCTGTCTATCCGTGGTATTCTTTGCATTTTCCTCAGAAACCACATTTCCACTGCCATCAGATGTATTTCAGCCTGTCTGCTCACTATCCATGTTTCACATCCATAAAATTCAGGTTCTATGTAGCACTTCAACACTCTCTTGTTGTAATTGACATATTTTTATTGGTTAGTATGTTTTCCATCTTGAAAACGGCTACCTCTACCATAGCGTTTCTTGTTCTAATCTCTTCAATGTACCTTCCATCAGATGTTATAACTGTTCCGAGACAGTTGTACAAAACAAGAACACTTAGCTAGAAAACTCAAATATCACAGTCACAAATAAATAATCTTGGCCACGTTTGCACCTCATGCTCAACTTCTTTGTCATCAGCAAATGGTTTGCCGCCAAGTTGTGCACCGCTTTTCACATGAGAAACACTTGCCGCCCAAAGACAGGCAATATTTCCCTATCCAACAAAACGTCACAACGCTAGTGCAAACTTCAAGTATGGCCGACATTTTTAATAGCACATGTGCATGTGAAAGTTATTGTCTGCCACATACATAATGAGCAGATAGATATGCCACAGAACGACACCTTTATAAACTAACAACAACCATTTCTCAACTGTCTTATACCATTTTGTGATTTACTGTTTTGTGAACTATCCATTATAATTATAGTATTTGTAAGCCTGTCTAGCTAATTTGTATCCATTGGAATTGAGTTGTCTGCTCTTTACAATCTATCGCCATTCATTGGGAGATTCAGAGTTACTTTATTTTTAAATATGTTTTATAACTTTAATGTTAAATACTTTGGCTATACTTAGGAAATACTTTTCTTAATATTTAGTAGTGTCTCTTGATTATTCTATGTCTAATTCTCCTTTATTAATATAATTGACTCTGTTTACTTCAAATAGTTGGCTGGAGCACTAGTTATAAATGTCCGCTCTGCAATTTTGGCCAACTTCACCGCATATGTCAAAAAACTGACCTATAGAAATAGAGGAGGAATTCCAACTGACTGGTTTGAAGACATATATGAAACACTTCATCAGTGTAATATCCTGAATCTAGAGGTAATTATTTGTTATTGTTTGTATATTGCACTATGTGATTGAAAATATAAGACGACAGTTAGACACTTCATTGGCGTAACATTCTGAATCTAGAGGTAATTATTTATTAGTAAAGTTAATATGTTTGAAAATATAAGACATCTTTGAGACACTTCATAAATGTAACATCCTGAATCTAGATGTAATTATTTGTTAATATTTGAATGTTATACTAAGGTGATTGAAGATATAAGGCATCTTTGACAAACTTCTAGAGTTAATAATTTGTTGGATATTTATATATAAAGCTAATATGATTGAAGATATAAGATATTAGTGAGACATTTCATCAGTGTAACATCCTGAATCTAGAGTTAATCTTCATCTTATTCTGCATTCATCCGGATTTTTTTTCTTTTTCGGACGTGATTGGGTTGTGCCTGTTTACAGCAGAGCTGCGTTCTTGCGCCATTAGGCCAACACATCCGACTACTGCTGGCATTTGTTGACCGGGTTAACCTTCCCGGGGAATCTAGAGTTAATGATTTGTTGGGTTGTTTGTATCTAAAGCTAAGATGATTGAAGATATAAAACATCTGTGAGACACTCCATCAGTGTAGCATCGTGAATCTAGAGGTAATTATATTTTACTTGTCTGCATGTAATGGGGCCTCAGTGACATAGTGGGTAGTTCACTTGCCTGCCAGGACAGTGTTCTAGTTCAATCCCCAGCAGAGGCAGGATTGTCTTTTATTTCCAGCCAGCGTGGCTCTGGGATCAACCCAGCCTCATAGAAATGGGTATCAGACACTTTTCAATATTTTCCGGTATTGTCTGGGAAAGTAAGGTCTTGAGGAAGAGAAATAGCCACCCAACCTCATATGTAGTGACCTACAATATGAAAAGGTTAAACATTTCACATTTCGACATCGATATCTGCTTATGGACTACATTTACCTTGTGTATGTAATGATAAGATGTTTGAAGATATGAGTCATCTACGAAAAGCATAATTTGCAACAGTGTAACTTTGTTTATGTATAAATACACCAGTGCTGTTGGCACCTTGCTAGTTTGTTACAGTGTGCTTCAAAAAAGGCATAATAACTACAACCCCTAGCAGGAAGGAGCTACGCCTCTCCATTCCACTGAGCCTGAACTGGACCATGTAGGGACCATGTTTTGCCTGCTTGGTTTACTCCAGAGGAAAGGTAACACCTTTACATCAGGAATAAGACAAGCTGTAGAAGTTGCCGGATAAGCAAAGTAATGCTTTTACTGTCCACTTGTCGGAGCTTTGATCCTAGACCAATTGCAGACCAATGCTTAGGGCCTGGTCTGCCCTGCCATGACATTTAGTCTTTAGGTTGCATTTCCTCACAACAGGAAAAAGCTTGTACCTCTCAATTGCGCTCCTCCACCCAAATTCGTTGGCACAATACAGGGTGTCAGGTCTGGTGAGCATCTCCCAACATTCGGCGCTCACAGAAAGCAGGTAAACCATCTACTGTCATATAGTGGCTGACTAAGACCTGGCCTTAAAATACATCAGTATTGACACTTAAAATTATTTCTTTTTCCAGCGTCCATCATCCTACAGATACCCAAAAACATGCACTTTGGATGAAGTTATCACAGATGACATGATCAGGCAGGACCCTGATGTCTTGTATGTGATCCTCAGCGTCTACTCTGTGGCTTTTGGACTGACTAATATCCCTGAATGTTTGGGCAACTCTTTAGACTTGTCTGCCTGCCTGCAACTGTTGCCACAGAGATATGACAAGATATACAAGGGTATCTCCACTGCTAATGTCCAGGTACAACATATGTCCAGCTAATTAGTTCTTCTTGTATACATCCCACATAAAGAGCTAATGTCTATGTACAACATATGTCCAACTAATTAGTTCTTCTTGTATGCATCCCACATAAAGAGCTAATGTCCAGGTACAACATATGTCCAACTAATTAGTTCTTCTTGTTACATCCCACATAAAGAGCTAATGTCCAGGTACAACATATGTCCAACTAATTAGTTCTTGTATGCATCCCACATAAAGAGCTAATGTCCAGGTACAACATATGTCCAACTGATTAGTTCTTCTTGATACATCCCACATAAAGAGCTAATGTCCAGGTTCAACATATGTCCAACTAATTAGTTCTTCTTGATACATCCCACATAAAGAGCTAATGTCCAGGTACAAAATATGTCCAACTAATTAGTTCTTCTTGATACATCCCACATAAAGAGCTAATGTCCAGGTACAGCATATGTCCAACTAATTAGTTCTTCTTATATGCATCCTACATAAAGAGCTTCTTCTTCTTCTTCGTTCATCCAGAGTTTTTTTTCGGACGTGATTGCGTTGTGCTTGTTTACAGCAGAGCTGCGTTATTGCGCCGTTAGGCCGACACATCCGACTTCTGCGGGCATTTGTTGACCGGGTTAACCTTCCCGGGGACATAAAGAGCTAATATACAGGTACAACATATGTCCAACTAATTAGTTCTTCTTATATGCATCCCATATAAAGAGTTAATGTCCAGGTACAACATTTGTATTGTCAATCAGTTCTTCTTGCAGGCATCCCACATACAGACTGTCCAAAAAGCTCCTCCTGACCTGATGCTAAAGGGTATAACAAGGAAGAGAAAAAAGAAGAGATGAATGAAATTGATGATGATGATAATTAGTCCTTTAGCTAGTTAAGAAGCTTCCCAATCATGTCTGACTAGTGATGTCTGTCCTCTGATTCCCTCCTTCTTCTACTTCTGCCCTTAATCTCCCTTGAGAGCATAGACCTTCAACCAACTCGTGCCAAGCCGTCCTATCTTGTGCTATCTCCTGCACCTCCCTCCATATTCTCCCATATTATTCATCTCTATCTGGGGGGGGGGGCTGAGTGGTCTCGAGATATGGTGTCCGCCTCGAGTGCTGGAGGTCCCGGGTGTAAGCCCATGTGAACTTCTAGTAACAAAATTTCCCCCGGTCTCTGGGTAGTGAGATCGGACGCCCGTGTGTATTGTTGCGCACATAAAAGATCTCTAAGCAGTTGGAAATTGAAAAAGAGTAGCCTAACGGCACTGCCCGGGCAAAATTTAGAGGTAAAAACCTACCCCAAGTGTTTCAGGGTACTCGCCGGTGCTACGGAGTTCATGCACTGAGCTGAGATTCTCCGGACTCAGGCTTGAGTTAGGAGTAGAAAACGGAGCACTTATGTGTTACAGCCATGTGCCCTGATTATGATCCATCGATAAAACTAAAACTAAACTATTCATCTCTGTCTTTAATTCTCTTTTCCCATTGTTTTTAAGTCTCCCTGCAGTTTTTTTTTATGGAACCTGTGGGTCCAGAGAAAATATCTGTTTCATCGGAAGCCTACCTGTTGATCCCCTCTCTTCTCTGTGAACTTTTATGTCTCCCACTTTTTAATTTGCCCTGTGGGTTCCAGAGAAAGGACTTTCTGTTTATACTGTTATCAAGTTCTCTCTCTCTCTCTCTCTCTCTCTCTCTCTCTCTCTCTCTCTCTCTCTCTCTCTCTCTCTCTCTCTCTCTCTGTATGTGTGTCTGTCTGTCTGTCTGTCCCCCCCCCCTATCCAGCACTAGCATCTTGTTAGCACCTCTTCATTGGCTGAAATCACATGAGTGATTCTGCTGTACCAATTTGGTCCTTCTATTCTGCCCAGGCACCAGTTATTGAATTTTTGTAGTTTATAAATAACTTTTAGTCATTTTTTTTAAATAATCCATACAGCGGTACTGATTTAATGTTACAGTTAAATATGCTGGGTTTGGTACTGGTTTTAATTTGTTTTGACTTCCACAACTTTCCTAGTGCTATGAAAGCTCTTCTTCTTATCTGTTGTATTCTTATTTGACTATCACTATCTGTTCCTCCAACTCTCTCTAGTTTGCTACTTAAATAGGTGTATGATTCCACCTCTGTTTAACCTCTCATTGGCTAAGCAAAGTTAAGAACACTGGGAATGTTTTACTCTCTGTCTGTTTGTCTGTCTCACTGTCTGTCTGTCTCACTGTTTGTCTCTCTCTCTCTCTCTCTCTCTCTCTCTCTCTCTCTCTCTCTCTCTCTCTCTCTCATTGTCTGTTCCTTTGTTTCTCTCTGTCTCTGTCTTTCTCTCTGTCTCTCTCTCTCTGCCTCACACACACATGTACACACATGTGTGGGTGTACATACACACATAAACGTGTATGTGTGTGTGAGCATGCATGGACACTCACACAAATATATTTCGGGGCAGAGTAGATCAGAGTTTACAGTGTCCACCTCACAGTCTCAAGCAGGCCAGCTTGGTCTAGTGGCGTTGACCCCTTGATTTCCACACACAATAAGAAAAAGGATGGTATACACCCCCCCCCCCTGGTCCCAGGGTAGTGTATCGACTGTCTAGCCTTCTTGGACAAGTGCAGAAAAACTCAGAGGAACTGTGTACACTTTGTGCACATTAAAAATCCCTCCACAGTTCGAATAAAAAAGAGCAGGTTGAACCGGCCGCTGCCCAGGCAGAATTTCTACATTGGAAAAGCTGCCCTTGAAAAATGTGTGATTCTGCTTTACACAAATTTTGATCCTTGACAGCTCTACGGAGTTTGTGTGCTGTGCTGAAATTCTCTTTATGTGATCTAGGAAGGAGACTGGAGCACTTATTGAGCTACCCATGTGCAATTAATGTGATCATTGCAAACAAAACAAAATTAATGTATATGTATACACATGTGTATACACACACACTCACAAATGTATGTTTTTGTTGTTGTCATTGCCATGTTTATATGATTTAATATTTGTTGTTGTCTTTATCTTTGTTATTTCTGTTGTCTGTATTTGTTTTTACTTCTTTATTGTTATGATTGTTACTGCTGCTTTGTATTATAGCAATAAACATTTCTATCCCCATCCAAACAATGATCACATCACTGTAATTTGCATTATGTAATTTCTACACAGATTCCTGACCTCCAGAGTAACGAATCCTTCACATTCACATTTGATGATAACGGAAACGGCTTGGCTGGTTATAACATCTGGAACTACCACATCAGCAACGATGTTCCTTACTCACTATACAAGGTATACAGTTTATTTGTGTGCATTGTTATGTTTCCATTGCTGTTATTCCGTGGATGTATTTTGTTTTATCCTTCAGTCCAAGAAGAGTTTAGTGCTGTAGCCCTAAGGAGAACTTTAACCACAACCCCAAATAAATTTGTTACTTTCAAACAGGATACACACATACAGCTTGTATTATAAATATGTACACTGTGCTGCATGTTAAAATATGTAGCCACATGTCTTTAGTATCTTCAGGCTAAATATGAAAGATATAATAGTGCACCTGTGCTTGGTACACATGGATAATATGTGAACAGCTGATACACATGGTCCGCTTCCCAAGCAGAAAGAGATTCTGTTTCTTGAGTGTTAAAGGTGAAGTTATAATGATAGCTTGTCACTTATGTGGAGTTAAGGAAGAGATTCTGTTTCTTGAGTGTATGTGGAGTTAAGGAAGAGATTCTGTTTCTTGAGTGTATGTGGAGTTAAGGAAGAGATTCTGTTTCTTGAGTGTTAAAGGTGAAGTTATAATGATAGCTCGTCACTTATGTGGAGTTAAGGAAGAGATCTGGACAGATTCCAGTGAACCCAGAGGTGAGGAAAGGGATGTGACACACACTGAAGAATCCTGATAATAGTTAACTAAAAAGTCCTTTCTCTGTAACCCGCAGGGCAAGCCAAATAAAGGATGGTCTAAAAATATAGGGAGAGTAGAATTAGAGGACATGGAGAAAGCTGCAGTACATTGCAAATAATATGGCGGTTTGGCATGAGTTGATTAAGGACTTATGTTTCAGTGTTGAGATATAGAGATAAAGGAGAAGACAGTTATTATTATTATTATAAGTTCCTTTACTGACAAGCAGGGTTGTGGAGCAAGGAAACATGGGTCAGACAGCCAGTTTTCTTTTTTATGATTTAATATCTACATTATTTTACCATGGTAGTACAGTGGCTAGATTTTTGCCTGGTGGCCCGGTGGTCATGAGTTCAATCTGCATAAAGATGGATTTGAATTTAAAAATAAAAATATCCAGGACTTCCAGCTGTGTCTTTGGATGTAAAGCTTATCAGGGTAAAATTGACTTCGTCACCCACCGAGTGTCTTTGGATGTAAAGCCTATCAGGGTAAAACTGACATCATCACCCACCGAGTGTCTTTGGATGTAAAGCCTGTCAGGGTAAATTTGACTTCGTCACCCACCGAGTGTCTTTGGATGTAAAGCCTATCAGGGTAAAACTGACATCATCACCCACCGAGTGTCTTTTTATGTAAAGCCTGTCAGGGTAAAATTGACATCATCACCCACCGAGTGTCTTTGGATGTAAAGCCTATCAGGGTAAAACTGACATCATCACCCACCAATGTCTTTTTATGTAAAGCCTGTCAGGGTAAAATTGACTTCGTCACCCACCGAGTGTCTTTGGATGTAAAGCCTATCAGGGTAAAACTGACATCATCACCCACCGAGTGTCTTTGGATGTAAAGCCTGTCAGGGTAAATTTGACTTCGTCACCCACCGAGTGTCTTTGGATGTAAAGCCTATCAGGGTAAAACTGACATCATCACCCACCGAGTGTCTTTTTATGTAAAGCCTGTCAGGGTAAAATTGACATCATCACCCACCGAGTGTCTTTGGATGTAAAGCCTATCAGGGTAAAACTGACATCATCACCCACCGAGTGACTTTGGATGTAAAGCCTATCAGGGTAAAACTGACATCATCACCCACCGAGTGTCTTTTTATGTAAAGCCTGTCAGGGTAAAATTGACTTCGTCACCCACCGAGTGTCTTTGGATGTAAAGCCTATCAGGGTAAAACTGACATCATCACCCACCGAGTGTCTTTTTATGTAAAGCCTGTCAGGGTAAAATTGACTTCGTCACCCACCGAGTGTCTTTTGATGTAAAGCCTGTCAGGGTAAAATTGACTTCGTCACCCACAGAGTGCCGATTGGTCTGTAAATATATGGGTCTATCACCATATGCCCAATGTGACTTGTGGCATCTAAAAAGGACCTTTGCTTACGTACAACATTGTATGTCCTGGCAGTCTGCAAATGTGCCAACTAGATCATTGATCACATTTCATTTTCCGTTTAATTTTTGTATTCCCAAAGGGTTTCAATAAGATACTGAAGGGGAAAATAGCCAACATGAAAAATCATGAGTATGTTACTGTGAGAGAGACAAAATACACAGTGGAAGTGACCACTGGGGAAGCCAGATTTCTTTAGTGTCATCATCATCATCAAGTGCCCTGCCAGCTGGCATAGGCGTTCATCGCTCTCCACAGATCTTGGCCTTTGGTGTTCTGTATCATCTCTGCTGATGGTATTCCTCCATGCCAACTAGATCATTGATCACATTTCATTTTCCGTTTAATTTTTGTATTCCCAAAGGGTTTCAATAAGATACTGAAGGGGAAAATAGCCAACATGAAAAATCATGAGTATGTTACTGTGAGAGAGACAAAATACACAGTGGAAGTGACCACTGGGGAAGCCAGATTTCTTTAGTGTCATCATCATCATCAAGTGCCCTGCCAGCTGGCATAGGCATTCATCGCTCTCCACAGATCTTGGCCTTTGGTGTTCTGTATCATCTCTGCTGATGGTATTCCTCCATGCCACCATCTCAATCCACCCAGCATCATTACTCTTGGTCTGCCTCTCTTCCATGCGATCTTTCCGCTTGTCACAATGTTCTCCAATACCTCTCTTCTCATCACATGACTGAAGAAAGCTGTTTGTCTCATTCTTATTGTTGGATATAATGTTCTAGTTTCATTAGTCTCTTTCAGGCAGTTGTTGTTAGTTACTCTGGCAGTCCAAGGAATTCTTTTGTGTGCTCTGACCAAATGTGAAATGTAAGGGAACATATTATGCATTGTTTGAATCAAGATTTAATGAAAAGATAAATGTATCCCATTTTCCACAATTCAGATTGGAGAGTACAGTAATGGGATGCTGAACTTCAGGAGAGACCTTTATGCAGGTAGCAATCTCTATGACAGAAAGATTCCATCTTCTGATTGTGCTGTTGGATCTGCTTGTACCTGTCAACTATCTGGGGGCAGGACCTGGTCGTATTCTGCAGTCCAGTTAGTGGACCCATCAAACGTTGTGGTAGGCATCATCTTAACTTAAAGTTATGTAGCCTAGCCAACTTGTATGAGCAATCATGACTCCACAATTTAAGTTTTGTAGCACTGCATATCACTAATTTTATATATCTCTATCCATGCCATGATATAAAGCTACCCAGAATCTTCTCTTACTCTGTCTCTGTCTTTCTTAGTTTCTGTCTTCCTTTGTCTTTTTATTTGTTACATTAATTTTACCAATTGTTAAATATGTTTGAGATTTTATTTTTTTCATCATGTAACCAAACAATTTTGTTTCTTTCTAAACAGAAAACTGCAATAAGTTTCCTTTGTGTCTTGGCCTCTTTCAAAACACTCTGATTACTCATTTTGTTTGTCACTGGTATTTTAGGATCTTGACTCATCATATATAAATATGTTTGTTCATTATAGCAAATGTTGTATATATGTGTATGCATACATGCATGGACACAATAAATACTTGTAATCTTTGCAGGTTGGAGGTGTTTACAAGGATCCACTCACTGGGGAGGTAGTCACAGTAACAGCAATTCCAAGCGCAGGAGACCGCTTCAGTGAAGGATGGGCCATCATTCTGTCTATCCTGGCATGCTTGGGTGGTGTCATCTCCCTTGGCATTTTCGTATACCTCCTCATCATGTACCCAGTCCGTGGCGGAACCACTATTTTGGGCTTCATCTTGTCATTCGGCATCGTCCTCCTCTACCTGATGGCATTCCCGTTCATAGCTCATGCAGATGTACGCATATGTGGTCTCCGTCGATTTGGTCTGGGATTTGTGTACTCAATTGTGTACTCAGCCCTGATGGTAAAGCTGATAGACTGCTGGAGGGTCAGGTCCAAGAATGATCCCTACAGCATCAAGTACAGCAAACTGGGCACTCCTGTTGGCTTTTTCCTAGTGACAGTCTTCTTCATACTTGTTCAAGTGAGTTGATGCATTACCGCTGCTTCTGTATATCATTTCATCATCATGATCATCACATTTATTTTTGTTGTCATTATTTATATTGTTGATGCTCTCATTATTTTTATAATCTTAATTGTTATTGTTTTCATTGCAGTTGTTGGTGGCATATTTATTATTGTTGTTGTTGTTATCATTGTTACCATTTTCGTTATTGTTCATTATTAACATTGACTTTATTTTGTTCAATTGACTTTATTTTGTTCTTGTTATTGCTATTTTTTATCATTTCTATTGTTATTATTGTTGACATTGTTATTATAGTTACTATTATTACTTTCATTATTACTGTTGTTTTTATTCTTCTTATTACTTTATAGTTACAATCATTATGATTGTTGTTATTATTGTTACTATAAGTATTATCATAAATTGATTCATTCGTTCATTCAGTAGCATGTCCTTTGCAGAACCTCACCCCCATAACAACCTTCCAGAAAACCTCTCGATCATAAGCAAGATGTCTGATACACCCATCTGGAGATTATCCGCCACATCCTGCTTTCATCTTCTCTTTGGCCTTCCTCTTCCTCTCTTCCATGCATATACCCTACCATTAATGTTCTCTCCAAACTTTCGTGATGTTTCAAGTGACCAAAATATTTCAATTTTCTTTGTTTTATCATCTTTAATAGCCAACCTTCTTCAGTATTGAGCTCTTGAAGTATGGATGCATTTGTTCTTTTCTTTATCCAAGATATTCTTAGAACTTGTCTATAACATTTATATTCAAAGGCATTTATGCACTGTTCAGCTTATTTAGTAAGTGTCCAGGTCTCGCAGGCGTATGTTGCAAAGGGGAAAATGCATGCTCTTAAAAATCGAATTTTTGTAGTTCTCTCTGTTCCACACCACAATTTATTCAGTTGTTTTAGTCTTTAAAGAGCAATAGATATTCAAAGGCTAAAACAACTTAATAAATTGATTAGAGAAATTAAATGCAGACAAACAAGAATTTTTAGGTACGTTATGAGAAGAAATAAACTTGAAAACAGTGACACCTGGCAAAGCTAATGGAAGAAGAGGAAGATGAGATAAATACCTGGATGGCTTGCCCATGTGACATAATCAGGTCAAGAACACATACCTGGTCCAGACCCTGGTGATCGTGGGAGATGGCCAGCCATGACCACCCATGCCTCTGGTGATCATGGGAGATGGCCAGCCATGACCACCCATGTCCCTGGTGATCGTGGGGGATGGCCAGCCATGACCACCCATGTCCCTGGTGATCATGGGAGATGGCCAGCCATGACCACCCATGCCTATCAGCATGGCACATGATGATGTTGATTATGATGTTGTAAGAACAAGTGACAAGTAATAACGGTCTGAAAAAGGTGGAACTAAAGAAGTAGTTAAGGTAGAATGTTACAACTGCATCTAGCAGATGAAAGTAGTTGAAATAATATCTAGTATTTGAATAGATTGTAATGTAACAATTGTATGTGATAAAACTAACAACTATCTGGAAATGAAGTTATTAACAGATTCAGTACCAAACAAAAAGTAGGTTTGGATCAAATAAAAATGACATAAAATGGAAAGCAGGGGTGTGTCACGGTTATTACTTAAAAGTTGTTAATATGGTAGCAGACACGTTGTATTTTATATCAAATTAAAGGAGTTTGCGTAAGGAATACTACTGTATATAAGCTCATGGCAGATATGGGAAGTCGCTTGAGACCATTAATCATCCCATGGCACTTAATCAGTTAAAGCAATATGAAGAATTTAATAGCTTAATGTAATAACTGTATGGGGCAGAAGGAGTTAATATAATAGCCTCTAATTTGCCTCTTCTATTTTTTAGCTTATCTTAAAGGAAAATTATCTGTTCAGCTCTGAATACTTTATCACTTGTTAAGAGTGATATTTGGAGTTTTACGAATTGTTCAGATTTTTAGAGTGCTAATTGCAGTTTTATGATTTGTTAAAATATTTAGAGTGATATTTCCAGTTGTATGAATTGTTAAAATAATATTTAGAGTGACATTTCCAGTTTTAATATTTGTTAAAATATCTACAGTGATATTTAAGTTTTATGATTTGCTATAATATTTACAATTATATTTTCAGTTGTATGAATTGTTAAAATAATATTTAGAGTGACATTTCCAGTTTTAATATTTGTTAAAATATCTACAGTGATATTTAAGTTTTATGATTTGCTATAATATTTACAATTATATTTTCAGTTGTATGAATTGTTAAAATATTTAGATTGATACTTCTAGTTTTATGAATTGGTAAAGTAAATCTACTGGTACCTGTTTTAGGTGATGATCAATGCTGAGTGGTTAATTCTGAGAGAACCTGGCATAACCCGCATCTTTTATCAAAGTCAGTTCTGGCCTCGATGC
This sequence comes from Cepaea nemoralis, assembly GCA_014155875.1. Classification (NCBI taxonomy): domain Eukaryota; kingdom Metazoa; phylum Mollusca; class Gastropoda; order Stylommatophora; family Helicidae; genus Cepaea; species Cepaea nemoralis. The sequence goes on along the minus strand of JACEFZ010027829.1, from coordinate 392,429 downwards.
ACGCCTGATGATTTCTACGATGAAAGCTTGGTGCTGTCTCTTGTATATATTATGGTGATTATCGTGGTGTCACTGGTGCTCGGACTGGCAACATACAGAACGTACGTATGGTTGCAGTTTTAATATGTTGTTTCTAAGTTATTGTCTTATTTTTTTCTTTTTTTTTTCTTTGTTCGCTTGTTTGTTCTCCCTGAAAAGCTTGTTAATTATTTGCGTCTGTATACAGCAGAGCTGCGATGTTGCCAAGGCAAATGGATATTGTGTCATACAGCAGAGCTTGGCGTATAATATCAGTCTCAAGCACCAGAAAAGGAAGAAGTTATCGAAAGTAAAACATTATATGCAACTACCAAGTGTTTGTAAAGCCTCACTACACTTTGTAGGTAGAGCAAATATGAAAAATGAAGTACATGATGTCATTAAAAAATGTGCTCCACAATCAATCGTAAAGCAATATGCAGTGAATGGCTGTTGTCTGCTGCTAAATTCTTTGCACTCCAAACAGAATGGTGTTATCATCGGAAGAAAGAATGTTTCAAATTTGTTCTACATACAAAGTGTAGTGAGACTTTACAAACACCTGGTATAAGAAAGAGACGAACAGTATTCTTTGGTCATATAGTGATAAGAAAGTCGTTGGAAAACATTGTGATGACTGGAAAGTTCAGTGGTAGAAGATGTAGAGACAGCCAGAGAGAAATGGTGCTGGATGGTCTAAAATGGGGGCACAGAACAATATCAACAATAGGATTGATCTAGAACGCCAAGGACTGAGATCTGTGGAGTAACATGAATGCCACAGTATTTGATAAGGTTAATGGTGATGATTGTTTTTTTTTTTAATTTTAAGCATAGCTGCAGACGATTTGGAAGCAGACCTCCTTAGGCTAGTTTTGATACAATAGTTTGAGCATTGGTCATTCAGAAATCAATGGCAAACTACTGAACATAAAATTTAGTAGTAATTCACAAACAGTCAAATAATGTTGGGGTTGACTGTGATGTCCTGTAAAAGATATACAGATAACTTAAGATTTTTTTTTTATGTTCTATTAAAAAGAAGGACCATTTAACTTGCCTTGGTGCTGGACCTGTATTTGTATCGACCAGTTGGCAGTCAAGGGGTGATGTGATCAATATTGGGCCGACCACCTTCACCTTCCAAGACATTTCCTGGTACCTATATTAACTAGGCCAACACGAGAGCCCAGGTCACTTTCACAAATCTACCGGGGGGGGGGGGGGGGGGGCTAGCCAGGTCAGCATGAGAGCCCAGGTCACTTTCACAAATCTACCTGGGGAGGCTAGCCAGGTCAACATGAGAGCGCAGGTCACTTTCACAAATCTACCTGGGGAGGCTAGCCAGGTCAGCATGAGAGCCCAGGTCACTTTCACAAATCTACCTGGGGAGGCTAGCCAGGTCAACATGAGAGCCCAGGTCACTTTCACAAATCTACCTGGGGAGGCTAGCCAGGTCAGCATGAGAGCCCAGGTCACTTTCACAAATCTACCTGAGGAGGCTAGCCAGGTCAGCATGAGAGCCCAGGTCAGACAAATCTACCTGGGGAGGCTAGCCAGGTCAGCATGAAAGCCCAGGTCACTTTGACAAATCTACCTGGGGAGGCTAGCCAGGTCAGCATGAGAGCCCAGGTCACTTTGACAAATCTAGCTGGGGAGGCTAGCCAGGTCAGCATGAGAGCCCAGGTCACTTTGACAAATCTACCTGGGGAGGCTAGCCAGGTCAGCATGAGAGCGCAGGTCACTTTGACAAATCTACCTGGGGAGGCTAGCCAGGTCAACATGAGAGCCCAGGTAACTTTGACAAATCTACCTGGGAAGGCTAGCCAGGTCAGCATGAGAGCCCAGGTCACTTTCACAAATCTACCTGGGAAGGCTAGCCAGGTCAGCATGAGAGCCCAGGTCACTTTCACAAATCTACCTGGGAAGGCTAGCCAGGTCAACATGAGAGCCCAGGTCACTTTCACAAATCTACCTGGGGAGGCTAGCCAGGTCAACATGAGAGCCCAGGTCACTTTCACAAATCTACCTGGGAAGGCTAGCCAGGTCAACATGAGAGCCCAGGTCACTTTCACAAATCTACCTGGGAAGGCTAGCCAGGTCAACATGAGAGCCCAGGTCACTTTCACAAATCTACCTGGGGAGGCTAGCCAGGTCAGCATGAGAGCCCAGGTCACTTTGACAAATCTACCTGGGAAGGCTAGCCAGGTCAGCATGAGAGCCCAGGTCACTTTCACAAATCTACCTGGGAAGGCTAGCCAGGTCAACATGAGAGCCCAGGTCACTTTGACAAATCTACCTGGGGAGGCTAGCCATGTCAGCATGAGAGCCCAGGTCACTTTGACAAATCTACCTGGGGAGGCTAGCCAGGTCAACATGAGAGCCCAGGTCACTTTCACAAATCTACCTGGGGAGGCTAGCCAGGTCAGCATGAGAGCCCAGGTCACTTTCACAAATCTACCTGAGGAGGCTAGCCAGGTCAGCATGAGAGCCCAGGTCAGACAAATCTACCTGGGGAGGCTAGCCAGGTCAGCATGAAAGCCAGGTCACTTTACAAATCTACCTGGAGGCTAGCCAGGTCACATGAGAGCCCAGTCCTTTACAAATCTACTGGGAGGCTAGCCAGGTCAGCATGAGAGCCCAGGTCACTTTGACAAATCTACCTGGGGAGGCTAGCCAGGTCAGCATGAGAGCCCAGGTCACTTTGACAAATCTACCTGGGAGGCTAGCCAGGTCAACATGAGAGCCCAGGTACTTTGACAAATCTACCTGGGAAGGCTAGCCAGGTCAGCATGAGAGCCCAGGTCACTTTCACAAATCTACCTGGGAAGGCTAGCCAGGTCACATGAGAGCCCAGGTCACTTTCACAAATCTACCTGGGAAGGCTAGCCAGGTCAACATGAGAGCCCAGGTCACTTTCACAAATCTACCTGGGGAGGCTAGCCAGGTCTAGCAGGTCAAAATTGGGAGAGCCCAGGTCACTTTACAATCTACCTGGGGAGGCTAGCCAGGTCACATGAGAGCCCAGGTCACTTTCACAATCTACCTGAGGAGGCTAGCCAGGTCAGCATGAGAGCCCAGGTCAGACAAATCTACCTGGGGAGGCTAGCCAGGTCAGCATGAAAGCCCAGGTCACTTTGACAAATCTACCTGGGGAGGCTAGCCAGGTCAGCATGAGAGCCCAGGTCACTTTGACAAATCTAGCTGGGGAGGCTAGCCAGGTCAGCATGAGAGCCCAGGTCACTTTGACAAATCTACCTGGGGAGGCTAGCCAGGTCAGCATGAGAGCGCAGGTCACTTTGACAAATCTACCTGGGGAGGCTAGCCAGGTCAACATGAGAGCCCAGGTAACTTTGACAAATCTACCTGGGAAGGCTAGCCAGGTCAGCATGAGAGCCCAGGTCACTTTCACAAATCTACCTGGGAAGGCTAGCCAGGTCAGCATGAGAGCCCAGGTCACTTTCACAAATCTACCTGGGAAGGCTAGCCAGGTCAACATGAGAGCCCAGGTCACTTTCACAAATCTACCTGGGGAGGCTAGCCAGGTCAACATGAGAGCCCAGGTCACTTTCACAAATCTACCTGGGAAGGCTAGCCAGGTCAACATGAGAGCCCAGGTCACTTTCACAAATCTACCTGGGAAGGCTAGCCAGGTCAACATGAGAGCCCAGGTCACTTTCACAAATCTACCTGGGGAGGCTAGCCAGGTCAGCATGAGAGCCCAGGTCACTTTGACAAATCTACCTGGGAAGGCTAGCCAGGTCAGCATGAGAGCCCAGGTCACTTTCACAAATCTACCTGGGAAGGCTAGCCAGGTCAACATGAGAGCCCAGGTCACTTTGACAAATCTACCTGGGGAGGCTAGCCATGTCAGCATGAGAGCCCAGGTCACTTTGACAAATCTACCTGGGGAGGCTAGCCAGGTCAACATGAGAGCCCAGGTCACTTTCACAAATCTACCTGGGAAGGCTAGCCAGGTCAACATGAGAGCCCAGGTCACTTTCACAAATCTACCTGGGGAGGCTAGCCAGGTCAGCATGAGAGTCCAGGTCAGCATGAGAGTCCAGGTCACTTTCACAAATCTACCTGGGAAGGCTAGCCAGGTCAACATGAGAGCCCAGGTCACTTTACAAATCTACTGGGGAGGCTAGCCAGGTCACATGAGAGCCCAGGTCACTTTGACAAATCTACCTGGGGAGGCTAGCCAGGTCAGCATGAGAGCCAGGTCACTTTGACAAATCTACCTGGGAGGCTAGCCAGGTCAACATGAGAGCCCAGGTACTTTGACAAATCTACCTGGGGAGGCTAGCCAGGTCAGCATGAGAGCCCAGGTCACTTTACAAATCTACCTGGGGAGGCTAGCCAGGTCACATGAGAGCCCAGGTCACTTTACAAATCTACCTGGGAAGGCTAGCCAGGTCAACATGAGAGCCCAGGTCACTTTCACAAATCTACCTGGGGAGGCTAGCCAGGTCAACATGAGAGCCCAGGTCACTTTCACAAATCTACCTGGGAAGGCTAGCCAGGTCAGCATGAGAGTCCAGGTCACTTTCACAAATCTACCTGGGAAGGCTAGCCAGGTCAACATGAGAGCCCAAGTCACTTTCACAAATCTACCTGGGAAGGCTAGCCAGGTCAACATGAGAGCCCAGGTCACTTTGACAAATCTACCTGGGGAGGCTAGCCAGGTCAGCATGAGAGCCCAGGTCACTTTGACAAATCTACCTGGGGAGGCTAGCCAGGTCAACATGAGAGCCCAGGTCACTTTGACAAATCTACCTGGGGAGGCTAGCCAGGTCAGCATGAGAGCCCAGGTCACTTTGACAAATCTACCTGGGGAGGCTAGCCAGGTCAACATGAGAGCCCAGGTCACTTTGACAAATCTACCTGGGAAGGCTAGCCAGGTCAACATGAGAGCCCAGGTCACTTTCACAAATCTACCTGGGAAGGCTAGCCAGGTCAGCATGAGAGCCCAGGTCACTTTGACAAATCTACCTGGGAAGGCTAGCCAGGTCAACATGAGAGCCCAGGTCACTTTCACAAATCTACCAGGGGAGGCTAGCCAGGTCAACATGAGAGCCCAGGTCACTTTCACAAATCTACCTGGGAAGGCTAGCCAGGTCAGCATGAGAGCCCAGGTCACTTTCACAAATCTACCTGGGAAGGCTAGGAAGGTCAGCATGAGAGCCCAGGTCACTTTGACAAATCTACCTGGGGAGGCTAGCCAGGTCAACATGAGAGCCCAGGTCACTTTGACAAATCTACCTGGGAAGGCTAGCCAGGTCAGCATGAGAGCCCAGGTCACTTTCACAAATCTACCTGGGGAGGCTAGCCAGGTCAGCATGAGAGCCCAGGTCACTTTGACAAATCTACCTGGGAAGGCTAGCCAGGTCAACATGAGAGCCCAGGTCACTTTCACAAATCTACCTGGGAAGGCTAGCCAGGTCAGCATGAGAGCCCAGGTCACTTTGACAAATCTACCTGAGGAGGCTAGCCAGGTCAGCATGAGAGCCCAGGTCACTTTCACAAATCTACCTGGGGAGGCTAGCCATGTCAATAAAGACCCACAGAAGTCTGATGTGTCGGCCAATAGGCATAAATACATCAGCTCCACTGTAAACTAACACATTGCAGTTATTTTCAAAACAAGGGGGAGGTGGTCGTGCGCTTGTGGAACCAGGTGGCGAAGGCTGAGGAACAGATTGAGACCCCATACGTGGAAAGAATGAGATTGCGGGGGATTGGCAGGGGTTCTGGAAGAATCTCAAAACTGAGAGGGAAGACCAGGAGAACTTTTAATCAGATAGCAGTGAGAATGATTAGTAGTATGACTCTTTGCTGGCTGTTGAACAAGGGGACTGAGCACGTATGGGAATGTCCTGAGTGCAGTGATGTCGGTTCTTAACTCAACTCAACTTTCAAAACAAAAAATATCGAATGAAGAAGAAAAGGAAAAAGCATAATCTGCCTTGATGTAGATTTAAACCTATGGCCACTGGGTTGGCAAGCAAGCTTTGGGGTACTTTTAAATTGTTTGTTGTTGTTGTTGTTTTTGTTGTTATTTGTTTTGTTCACTAACTTTGAACTCAAGCGTAGTCCATGCACGTGCTACTACTTCCAGTGCAGTAGCTGATTTTTGCATGTGGATTAATTTTCCCTCTTACCAGTGTCCCTTGCCATCAGTCGGAACCACTCTGACTTCAGAGGCACTTGTAATTTATGTCCCCAATCAAGGAGAAGTCAGCATTTTAGTCCAGCTGACTGGTGTAGGGGTTGGACCCGCTACCTGAGCATCCACACACTGGATATTTAAGAACGACCGCTCTTATCATTTCGGCCACGCTGACCTCCAGGCGTAGTGGTATGTTGTACATGTTTTTATTGGCAGGTGTCTTGTTTGTTGTATTACAATACAAGTTCACTCAAACATTAATTTTTTGCTTTGAAAAAATACAATTTTTTTCATGTTTGTTTTCCAGAGTTAAAAATCATCGTGAATCTCGCTGGATTCTCGGAATTCTCGTTGCTAGCGTGATTTGCTGGGTGATCTGGTGCACAGCTTCGATACTTGGTGCCATCAAGGTCCGGGATGCTGCAGTGGTGGTGGGACTGCTGGTGAACGCAACTATCATGCTTCTCTTGATGCCCATCCGCAAGCTGTATCTACTGCACAAATATAGCATCATAGAGGAAGAGATGGAGGAGGAAGACAAGCAGAGCACACTCGCCTTGAGCCAGAGAGGTTGGTTGTTCAATCTTTTGTATATGTTCTAAAGGAAAGAAGGAAAAGTCTCACACCAACTCATCCCTAGTCGCCTCTTACAACATGCATGGTAGATTACAATGTTTCTTTTCTTCACTTCCCTTATGGACCCTGGGGTATCTCATTATCATCATCATCATCATCATCCAGTGCCTTGCTGGTTGGCGTGGGTGATCATGCCTCTCCACAAATTGCAATCTCCTACAGCATGGATCAATTTGTGTGTTTACTCCCTTCCGTTCCATGACATAAGACTGTCAAGAATCTTATCATACTGTCTTCCTCTATCACTCTTTCCACAAATCTTTCATCTTGTCACAGCATGTTCCAGTTTTTGTCTTCTTATAATGTGGCCAAAAACCGATGACTACTTCTTTCTGATGTTTGTTATAAATTGATTTTGCCACTCAGCTTCCCTCAAAATGTCCAGATTGTTTATAATATAGGCACCAAACAACTGTGAAGAAACATTATCAAGAAAGGGAACTGGCTATCTCATCTGATTATACTCTGGTTTAAAATATGTTAAGACCTAGTGTAGGGTGTATTTTTAATGACTTGCAGTGTTTGAAAATATTGCCAGTCCAAGTTTTGTATTCACACTCTGTAAAGTTCATGCAACATAATAGGTAAATACAAAACTTGGACTGGCAGTATTTTCAACCACTGCACAGTCATTAAAAATACACCCTGTATTTCACACTTCAACAGCAGTATCTTTTATTATTGTTATGATGATGATGATGATGATGAAGATGATGGTGATGATGATGATGATGATGATTATTATTATTATTATTATTATTATTATTATTATTATTATTATTATTATTATTGGCAGCAGCAACTGCTGGGGTTGTTATTATTAGTATATAATTCAGGAAGTCAATATGTCAGTCACTTTCATTCAATACATGAATGTGCTATATTGAACCTGTTCTATTGTAAAGCAGTGAATCTTGGAATGTAGATGGGGAAATTAGGAAGAGTTTGGGGACAGAAGAATAATAATAAGAAGATGCAGCAGCAGATGAAGAAGACAGAGAAGAAGAAAAATAGTTGTGTTTGCCAGCTTGCCATTTATAATTGTGTGAACTTTTAGTGAATGATAGTTTAGATTATTGTGAATCTCTTTATTTTGTGAATTGTTTAGTGAAGGTTAGTTTAGATTTAATGTAAATCTCTTTATTTTGAGAATTTCTCTTTATTTCACAAGGTGCTGACTACAACTCTGTATATGGAAGACAGTATGATAATAATCCCAAAATGCACGATATGGGATCGACTCATGGCTCATCGAACGTGTACAACCGCCCTCAGGACAGTAAGTAGCTTTCAATATTTTGTCTGGACATATTTTTGTCTTCTGTAACTGCATGTTCACAATATGCATCCATAATGTATGTTCGCAATATAGTCCACATCCGTCCAATATATATGTTCACAATATGCATCCACAATATATGTCCAAAGGATGTCCAAATTATGTTCACAATAACAATCCACAATATATGTTCACAGTGTTCAAAATAGTTTACAATATGCATCCACAAAGTATATCCACATTATAGTCCACTTTATGTCTACATTATATTTCCACAATATAGCCCACTATATATGTTCACACTATAAGCCCCCCATATAAATAAACAATATATGTCCACAATATGTATCCCTGCAAATTGCAAGGTGCACATAGCAAACCAGAGATTCATGATGCCTTGTGTAAAGTTGTCTTGTAAAGGGCAGTCACCATGACCAAGTGGTTAATCCACGGGGCCAGCTCTCCAACGGCTGTGGGTTTGTTTCCACACTCCGTCACTCAGTTCACAAATGCAAGTTTTTTGTTTTTTTTTAAGCCCTGAAGGTCATCAGCGGTGCTCTGGAGTTTGTGCTCTGTGTGGCACTTGCAGCAGACAACTCTGTGGAAGGACGCTAAACAGGGGAGGAAACCCACTGCCAGGAAGTTAATCCTCTTGCCTTTTTAACTCCCTTTTCTCACCAGGTGTGTTACTGGGGCTCATAATGGAAGCGAGCAGTAGTGACACTACCATAGTAGTTACTACCATTGTTATTTGGATTACTACTGTTATTACTGGGTTTTTTTTTAAATTACTGTTATTACTGTTTTGTATTACTGTTACTGTTATTGCTGTGTTTTTTTTGTTTTATTACTGTTCCTGTTTTTAATTACTGTTGTTATTACTGTTATTATATCACTGTGATTTTTGTTGATGTTATTGTTAATAGTATTATTGTTTTTACTGTTGTTGTTATTACTGTTTTTGTTATTATTGTCACTGTTGCTTTTATTACTAGTATTATTATTACTCTTATTGTCATTACTGTTCTTGTTATTACTGTTGCTGTTATTACTGTTGTTGTTATTACTGGTATTGTTAGGGACTTCGTAACTAGGGAAGGACGCTGTTTTCAGAAAGTTCAAGGTCATTGGGTTCACAGACGACTTCCTGTGGCCGTGAGTGCAGTATATGAAAATTACCTTCTCGTGTTTCCTATTGGATAAATGCGAAACTATTTTTATGAAAATTGCGAATGACAACTTTAACGATGGTTCAAAGGTCAATCTCACCTAGCGTGGCAAAGAGCACTTGAATGGTTTTCATTCTCGAGAACAGGTTGAACTCTACTGCTCAAGGTAAGAAAGTTTATAGTTTGCCTTGTCTATTATCGAATTCATTGTATTTTATACCACATTTTTGAATTCTGTGCCCATTTTTACATTTAAATGTAGAATTTCAACAAGCTGCGTTATGCTAGTGGTGTAAAATAAAAATGTTTTGTGTGATGGGGTTGCCCACCCAGTGGGTACTTTTCATGACAGGGAGATTATTCAGTGATCCCAATGGCCGAGTTGTGACATATTGGATGGATTTCTTGGATTTCTGTATTTATTAATAAAACAAAGAGATTTAGAATCCTAAATTAAACAGAATATCAATGTACGTTTAAATTTTATAAATAAATTATTTTATTGCTTTAATCATGCCAAATGCCTTAAAATTTATGGAAGTCAATTCAGTTTTCAAACCCCTTCACAGGTCCATGGATGAATTTAATTGACTTCCTGACAGATCTATTTGTCTCTGTTATTATTTGAATTATCTTCATTGTACTTTTTCTTGCATTTATGAATTATTTGTCCATTTTTACACATTATATTGAAGTTTTAACAAGATTCATTATTCTAGGGTGTAGAAAAAAAATATTTTATGAGACCGCCTGGTTACACTTTTATGATCAGGGAAAATTCACAATGGCGGCATCCCAGCCAGCATATCAGAAATTTCTTCAGATAATTTATGTTGCTGCTTGATTTATCAGTAGTCATTAGAATTAAATTTTCTAAATCTGCAACCATTTGTTGTATTATTACATTTGTGCTTCTATTTTCTATTTCTTTTAGATTAATCAATCATGGCAAGGAAGAGGAATCTTGATCATCTAAGATCTCATCTGTCGGTGTTTGAACCTGAATATCCCATTGAGAAAGGCTACGCTGCTCGGCGGTTGATTGCGGATGGTCGTACTGTAACAGATGTGCTTAATGAAGTGAGAGCCAACAGAGGTAGTATTTCCCTAATTAAGGACATTTTTTTTACGGTGAGTTGAATTTATACCTTTATAGTTTTAATATCTATTTATTATACTGTACAACAAAGGTTTTTTAATACATATTAAAATTTAAAAATTTGTTGCGTACCCCTTACGGGACGTTGCAGTCAACACTAGCATTATCAGCTGCTGTTGATGTACTAGGCAAGTGTTACGTTCAGTAGTTTGCCATTGCTTTCCACTGTGTTTCGAACCCGGGTATACAGGCTCACAAACCGCGTTCGCAAGCCCTTAGCCACAGAGACCGTTTCTTTTCTCGTCAGATTTAAATTTAATAATTTATAATGTATAACTTCTTCATGTTATCTATCTTTATAATTTTAAGATCAATTTATTATAATGTAAAACATTTTTAAAATAAATATACCTTTAATTAATAATGTATAAATTCTTCATGTTATTTTACAGCATTTTTTTATTTTTTCAGATTTAGTAATCTTTTTATTTTCTCTTTTCAGGTTCTGGAAGACAGAAGAGATATTGAATGCCAAGACAGGTCAGTCACCAACAGAGGTAGTATTTCCCTAATTAAGGACATTTTTCTACGGTGAGTTGAATTTATACCTTTATAGTTTTAATATCTATTTATTATACTGTAAAACAAAGGCTTTTTAATACATATTAAAATTTAAAAATTTGTTGCGTACCCCTTACGGGACGTTGCAGTCAACACCAGCATTTTCAGCTGCTGTTGATGTACTAGGCAAGTGTTACGTTCAGTAGTTTGCCATTGCTTTCTGAACGACCGGCCCCTATACCTTTTTCGAAAAAACCAGCACCACTGTGTTTCGAACCCGGGTATACAGGCTCACAAACCGCGTTCGCAAGCCCTTAGCCACAGAGACCGTTTCTTTTCTCGTCAGATTTAAATTTAATAATTTATAATGTATAACTTCTTCATGTTATCTATCTTTATAATTTTAAGATCAATTTATTATAATGTAAAACATTTTAAAAATAAATATACCTTTAATTAATAATGTATAAATTCTTCATGTTATTTTACAGCATTTTTTTATTTTTTCAGATTTAGTAATCTTTTTATTTTCTCTTTTCAGGTTCTGGAAGACAGAAGAGATATTGAATGCCAAGACAGGTCAGTCACCAACAGAGGTAGTATTTCTCTAATTAAGGACATTTTTCTACGGTGAGTTGAATTTATACCTTTATAGTTTTAATATCTATTTATTATACTGTAAATCAAAGGCTTTTTAATACATATTAAAATTTAAAAATGTGTTGCGTACCCCTTACGGGACGTTGCAGTCAACACCAGCATTTTCAGCTGCTGTTGATGTACTAGGCAAGTGTTACGTTCAGTAGTTTGCCATTGCTTTCTGAACGACCGGCCCCTATACCTTTTTCGAAAAAACCAGCACCACTGTGTTTCGAACCCGGGTATACAGGCTCACAAACCGCGTTCGAAGCCCTTAGCCACAGAGACCGTTTCTTTTCTCGTCAGATTTAAATTTAATAATTTATAATTTATAACTTCTTCATAATTTTAAGATCAATTTATTATAATGTAAGACATTTTTCTACGGTGAGTTGAATTTACCTTTATAGTTTTAATAACTATTTATTATTATGTACAACTTTTTAAAAATAAATATACAGTATCTTTAATTTCTTTTTCATTTCTTCTCAGAGTTCACAGTTAGTTAGTCGACAAATCATCCTCATTGCACATCGAACAATTCAATGCATAAGTGTTCAGTTTATTAATCTTCTTTGGCTTTCTGCATACTTTTCTTGTTTACTTCCATAGTCAGGCTACTTGTGATCGAAGCAAAAGCACCGGAACCTTTCTTTGCAATGACAGTGTCACCTTCTGTCCGTAGTTCCTGACTAGTTAGATGCAAATCTGAAATAATTAATAATTTATAACTTCTTCATGTTATTTTACAGCATTTTACTAATCTTGTTTTTCTTCTTTCTTTTCAGGCTCTTTTCAGAATCAACTGATGTCAAGTTGCATATATTTTGTAATAATAAAAATATAAATCTGTTATATAATATTAATAAAGATTATTAACGGCAAACTATACGAGTACATATTCATCTGTTGACACTTGTGTGCAAATTTACTAATTTTGTTTTAGACGAACCTCATAACAACCATTTGTCCCAATAATATACCTGTGATAACCAATAATAATCAGTGCTCAATGAGTTGATTTTGGTGAGGCCGAGTCAAAGCGAGAGTATTATTTCATTGAATCAATTTTGTTTTTAAACGAACATCTTAGCAACCATACATCACTGCGACCGGGGTTGCCAGGCCTAATTGCTCATTTTAATTGCTAATTAGGTCACCACACATCATACTGACACAGCAAAGACACCATAAGGTCTGTAGCATCATTCCGCATATTACCAAATTCATCTGGTAATTTTGAACGCTAAAACTAAGAAAACGTACGCTAATTTGTGAAATAGTAATTAATTAGCGGCCATTTTTAATTGCTAATTAGGTCACCACACATCATACTGACACAGCAAAGACACCATATGGTCTGTAGCATCATTCCGCATATTACCGAATTCATCTGGTAATTTTTAAAGCTAAAACTAAGAAAACGTACGCTAATTTGTGAAATAGTAATTAATTAGTGGCCATTTTTAATTGCTAATTAGGTCACCACACATCATACTGACACAGCAAAGACACCATAAGGTCTGTAGCATCATTCCGCATATTACCAAATTCATCTGGTAATTTTGAAAGCTAAAACTAAGAAAACGTACGTTAATTTGTGAAATAGTAATTAATTAGTGGCCATTTTTAATTGCTAATTAGGTCACCACACATCATACTGACACAGCAAAGACACCATAAGGTCTGTAGCATCATTCCGCATATTACCAAATTCATCTGGTAATTTTGAAAGCTAAAACTAAGAAAACGTACGTTAATTTGTGAAATAGTAATTAATTAGCGGCCATTTTTAATTGCTAATTAGGTCACCACACATCATACTGACACAGCAAAGACACCATAAGGTCTGTAGCATCATTCCGCATATTACCAAATTCATCTAGTAATTTTGAAAGCTAAAATTAAGAAAACGTACGCTAATTTGTGAAATAGTAATTAATTAGCGGCCATTTTTAATTGCTAATTAGGTCACCACACATCATACTGACACAGCAAAGACACCATAAGGTCTGTAGCATCATTCCGCATATTACCAAATTCATCTGGTAATTTTTAAAGCTAAAATTAAGAAAACGTACGCTAATTTGTGAAATAGTAATTAATTAGCAAAATAATTTGCGGCCATTTTTACTTCCTAATTAGGTCACCAGACATCATATCAAAAAATAAATGACATGACCAGTTAGGTCTTGCAACCCCGATCGCAGTGATGTATGGTTGCTAAGATGTTCGTTTATAAACAAAACAGATAGTCTCAAAAAACACCAAAATTTTGATAATCTGGGCCAGATTTTGACCAGGACGCAAAAAATTCCTCCAGTGAGCACTCTTTTGTGAAAATTTTAGTCAAAAGGTCACGACACTCAAATTTACATAACTCAGCTTAGAATTGAGACACACAACTCATTGAGGTACCGTTAGATTTGGTTTTTCAAGGCCTATCTATCTGTGGTTCTCCCAATAGTACATGATCAATTTGAAAATCACGATCAGAAAGCCTAGTATTGTTACTGTTATTGTTATTACTGTTGTTGTTATTACTGTTATTGTTGTTACTGGTATTGTTATTACTGTAGTTATTATTATTATTCTCACTGTTGATGTTATTACTGTTAGTGTTATTACTGTTGTTGTTATCACTGTTATTGTTGCTATTGTTATTACTGGTATTGTTATTACCAGTATTATTATTATTACAGTTACTGTTATTATTATTACTGTTACTGTTATTACTGTTACTGTTATTACTTTTTGCGTTGTTACTGCAGTTGTTGAAATAATGATATTTACTGTATTACCGTGTCCAACCCCCAGGTGCTGTGAACTACTAGAACTCATCATACATGTAACACAGGATGTCTTCCATTGTTCAGGTGGGAAACAAACCAGGAGGACACCTCACATCATATTTTTGAGTCATGAAACCACTGTCTGCTACTTGTTTGCCATACATTTCTGAGTTTGTCTTAACTCTCTCTGTACCAGACCGCAGATGTTCTAAAATATCTATTTCTGGCAGGAGGGAACTAGATAATTGTCTAAGAAAGGAATTAAGGATGCAACTGGAAAATAGTAGATTGGAGTATTAAACAATTCATAGGGTGGAAGGGTTAACAAGGACAGAGTGGATTAACTCTTCAAGTATGTGAGGGCAGTATGTGGGGTCAAAGTTTTCAAGCATTCAAGAAGGAAGACCGGTAATTTTTACCACACTAATTGGTTTTGTTCTTTCCTGTTATTTTTAAAATATACAACCTTTATAAGCAACTACTGATTTTGAATTGTGACTAGCATATTAAAACCCACACAGAGAGAACAGTCCTGCTCTAGACAGGCGACCACACCTCACACCCTACAGGAGTTAAAATAATTGGCAGAGGCAAAAGAAGTTAACCATATAATCATTTGCTTCACATTGAAAGAGTTAATATATTTAAAATGTAGGCTGTTTAATACCATAAAATCTTCAGGAAATTCCCATTACCAACATATAAATATGTAATTGTATATTCCATGTGTTTCAATTATTTCATGTTTATATGCTAATTTTTTCAAACGTTCTGGCCTTAGTTTATGTTTATCTCAGTGATGATGTGTTATTTGTAGCAAAAAACATGATTAAAACAGTTCATTACATTTTCCTGTTGTGAATATGAAGAATCAATTTGAAGAAACAATATATTGCACAGTTTATTAAAGCAGAGTAATGAATCTTTTAACTGAAACAATCAAAACACAGTAATATTTTTGACTGTCACAGCAATGGTTTTAAAGAGAATGTCATGTCTTTTTATTTACAAAATGGAGGTTTACCACATGTATAGCAGACGCCTCTGCATACCTCAGTAACTTTTGGTTATGTGTAGTGAACAGCACATTGAAGTTCTCGTTGTCTGCCACATTAAAAGAACTGTTTGTGATACACATACAAAGTTGCTCATTGTAACATATTAAATGTGTTTCATACCCACTGATTTAACATCTCTACATGATAACATTATTGTGTTTTGTGTTATAGTTGTGCATTGCCATTGTCATATTTTATGATGACTGTAAATGATCTTATATTCACATTCTGTGATGACTACATGTATTTTTCATATCCACATTCTGCAGCTGCGTAGAATCATATCTACATCCGGTTTTGTTAATTAGTTTATTTATAGACAATAACTGTCATATAAAAGGCTTGAATTGTGCTGGAAACATTTAGTGTAATAAATTGTTATTACAAGAAAATAAGACTTTTGAGTATCCATGACATTTCTTACATATGATATAGTTCAACATGTAATGGCTGCTTTCTGTAATCTTTTTCCTTGGACGATGTTTTAATTACTATGTGATTAATCACACTGTAATACCATTATTATTTTTATACCAACAACTAATTTAACATTAATCACACTTAATATCTTTACCTTTTCTATACCAACAACTAATTTAACATTGATCACACTGTAATATCTTTACTCATTCTATATCGACAACTCATTTAACATTGATTACAATCTCCATGCAGAGCTATGGTAGTGTAGTCACTAGCACACTCACTTACCAGTCAAGTGGCTCTGAGTTCAAATCCTCCTTCAAGTAGGAGCTTATTTAACATAATCACAAGGTACTGGGGCTCACTAAGTATCATAAAATGGGCACAAGAAAATGTTCTGTTGTATTAAAGGTGGCTGGAGTCATCTGACCACATCACCCATTGAGTACCAACTGGTCCTTAAATGTGGGCTTGGAAGCATTTTCCCACATGCCACGTGGCATAAAAACAAGATCTGTAACTGTAACTAATTTCAACAATTCCCCTTCATAACCTGCACACTTCCAGTATTCACAAGAAAAGTGTGATAGTATCAATAGCCAATACATGTTCATGAGCCATGGTAGTGAAGTGGCTAATATACTTGTCTGCTGACCAGTGGTAATATATTTGAACCCCCATTAAGGCAGATTTTGTTTTATTGACCTGTGCTCCCTATGTCTACCCAGCCGAAAGTGGGTACCAGGAAGTGTCCTTCGACGTAAAGGCAGCCAACATAATATTTTCCACATCACCCATCGAGTGTCAATTGGTCTATGAAAATATGGGGCTAGCACCATACATCGAATATCCCTGACAGTGTGTAATAGGATCCCTCGCTTTACAATAAATGTGCGGTGAATTGATCGATCAATAACATTAAACTAGTCATATTCATTGATGATTCAGAATTATGGATCATCAACAGAAAATGATGAGAAACCTTAGAGGGATTTCTTCTTCTTCTTTGCGTTCATCCGGGGTATTTTTTCAGATGTGATTGTGGTGTGCGTTAGGCACCCTTGGGTCAAAATCCTTAGGTCAACACATCCGACTTTTATGTGCATTTTGACCAGGTTAGCACTCCTGGGAGACTCGCTTTTGTGGTACCGTCCACCTCCCAGCTGGTCAAGTTGGAACAGTCGAAGACTTCGCGGTCATCCCTCAAAGGAAGGCAGGGACAGTCCATAGCATTTTCCGCCATCCTGGGTGGCTTCCATAATTGCAGAGCCGACATAGCGCTCTGGTGCTGGGCTCACCGAGGGAATCGACACGTCCTGCTCATGGCTGCTTTAATTCCTCACTTCAATATATTGGGCATTTCGTTTGCCCCAGGCCGTTCCCACACAAACCAGACAGGTCTACAGACAGTATTAGAGGGATTTGAGATGGTGTGCTGTCATAAAATGGAAATAGTAAGTTGGACAGGAAAAAACAAAATGGTGTTATACTGTAAGAATTAAATTAACGTAGAGAGTTGCTCAGGGCAAAAGTGAAGATCATCATGACTTGGCATAATTTAACTGCACATTCTAGAAGATTCTGCAGCAGACAAGAGGTACACATAAAAAATATAGTGTATTACTTTCATGAAGGCAACATGTATTCTTGTATAAAATAGATAATGTGCTGCATGCTAAAATATCTAGCCAGATTTCTTTAGTATGCCCAAACCAAACATACAATAACATATAATCAGCTAGAGGAGATTTGTGAACAGATCACTTTGCTTTGATTTCACTGGTATGACCGCCAGCTGTTAGAAAGCACTGGCAAACTACTGAACTTAAAGTTGCCTAATAAATTACAAACAGCCAATAAATGCTGGAGATGATTGCAATGTCCTGTAGAAGCCCTTACTTTATTAGGCCTAGGTTAATCATGTTTCAACCACACGTTGTAAATGTTCCTCGTCAAGAGACTCCAACTGAATGCCCAGAGGAATGTATGTGGAATAATATAAAGAAACAAGGGGAAACCACCTTAGTTTTCAAGAATACATTTCTGGGCAGGGATAATGTTACATTAATGAAGGACTGACATGTTCATAAAACTGCACCCAGTCTTGGAACAGAGTAACTTCGTGTGACATGACACATTCCATCTTTGGGGCTTAACATAACTGAGTTGCCAAATTATTCTTTATCCTCCACATATTTTAGCAATCCAAGATAAGACAAATACTGCTTTTTTAGTTGCTGTAAGTTTTCTTTATCTTCCACATATCTTAGTAACTCAAGACTATTACAGCTTCTCAGTTACTACGAGCTTTCCACTAACATTATTGTACAACATAACAATGTGAAACATTTTTTTATATAAACATTTTTGAGAATATATTTTACAACTACTTGATTGTCACTTATTTTATTTAAAACAATTTTTTATTCATTGTGAACCTGAATAATAAAGACACAAGCAATAGGTTGCACGATTTATTGCCTGCATATTTTGCTGCATCTCGTCAGATGCTTACTGCAGAAGTCACACTGCATAAAATAAAGCAAACTATGAATCCATTGAGTTGAAATATAAAACACACATATTCTCACAATGATTTTAAAATTACGGTGGCTGTCA
This sequence comes from Cepaea nemoralis, assembly GCA_014155875.1. NCBI lineage: Eukaryota > Metazoa > Mollusca > Gastropoda > Stylommatophora > Helicidae > Cepaea > Cepaea nemoralis. The sequence goes on along the minus strand of JACEFZ010027829.1, from coordinate 373,964 downwards.
GTTACAATTACCCTGGGAATATTTGTGTTATATATTTCAGCTCAAAGGGTTAAAATTAAATTATAAGAAGACAGAAATTAGGGTCATCTCTAAGAAGATAGAAATACGACAATGTATTATACAGTTACATGGGAATTTTCTTAAACAAGTGAATCGGTACAACTATCTCTGAACAGTTATAACATCTTATGGGAGGTGCCTTGAAGAAATTATAACAAGAATTGTTCTGGCAATGGTAGCTGTTTGCAAGATGGAAAACATACTAACAGTATAAAGATACCAATTGCAATGAGAAAAAAGTGTTGAAGTGCTAATAGAACCTGTACTTTTCTATGAATATGAAATGTGGGCAATGAGCAGAAAAGCTGAATACATATAATGGTAGTGGAATTGTGGTTTCTGAGGAAAATGCAAAAAAATACTATGGCAAGACAGATGATGTGCTGGTGTACACACAGGGCAGATGATGTGCTGGTGTACAGACAGGGCAGAGATAGGGAAAGTTTGGCTGCAGATTTACAGGTGGCTTAAACAGGGTGGCAGAGTGGTACAGGGACACAGGGACCGTTATAAACCCAGACAAGGCATCGGGCGTGTAGTACTCCCTGGATAACCGGATTGTGAAGGCAGATGTCCCGTGTATTATATTGAATGGATGTCCTCTTAGTTGCGAGAGTAAATTTAAGTACTTGGGTATCACCTTTGACAGGTGTATGTCTGTTAAAGATCATGTGGAGGTTTTAGTGGTGAAGGCTGGTAGGAGACTTAATGCTTTGAGGGAGATGGCAGCAACCGGGGTAGAGCAGAGGATGCTTTACAGGCTCTTTCAGCAGTTAATAATTTCTGGCATTGAGTATGGTTTGGGGCTTCTGACAGTATCAAAGAGCTAGCTTGAAAGGTTGGAGCGCATACAAAATGCGGCCATGCAGGTGATTCTGGGGTGCACAAAGGACACGCCAATTATTTACATGAGGCATATCATGGCGCTACCAACAATGGTGGATAGGCATAGGGTCCTTCTAGCCAAATGGTACTTGAGGGTTGCTGCAGATAGTGATCATCCCCTGGATGAAGCCATGGATATGGTCAAGGGTCATAGACTAAGACGAGGCAGGTCCTGAATAGCACAGGCAGAAATATCTATATGTCAGGTGTGTGAAAATGAGCGGGTTGAAGTACCAACTGACAGGACGGACTGGCACAATGTAATAGTAACACTGGGTCATGAGTGCAGAGAATGGGCAGTGGGCAGCACAGAGTTTGAGGTGCAACAATTGATCCAGAGTAATACACATCAAGGTGACATAGTAATTTATGCAGATGGGTCATTGTCAGAAGTCGGGGTGCCCCACCGGCTAGATGAAAATATTATTCACTGGCGAGCAACCCCAAATAGTCAGAAACTGACTAGGGACAAAAACTATATGGCTGAACTATAGATTAAGCCCTGAATATCCAACGTACAGCTCCAAGTGGCTCGTTACAAAATTGAAATGAACTGTGCTGAATATTCGCCAAGGAATGGGAAAGAGAAGGTTAGCTAGGATAGATTTTTAAGTCTGAATTAAAGTGTACTGACAACTATCCCAGTGCAGGTTTTTTCTCCCTGACTGCTCCCTTCCTTGGTGTCTAAGTGAACCCCCACCAATGTACACACACAACACGTATGCACAATTAGAATTACAAATATAACGATAGAACTATGAGTTATAATACTACAACATTTATTTACTAATCATATCCGATTTCAAGATGATGATGATGAAATCATATAACATGATAGTGATGACAAACATTACATAACTTGTTACTTGAACTATCTGGATCTGTGGTCCGGATCCCCACTCTCCAGTAGCAACAAAAAAACAGCTTGCCGGTATTCTGACTATTCCTGTCAGTCCTGACACTACCTAGTCAGTCACTCGTTCTTGAGATCTATAACATAGGTGCTCCTTGTGAGAGCTGTTCAGAGATTTTTTCATTTCTCTCATGACCAGAGCTACCAGCCTATTTAACTAGTATCCCAAAGCAATTAACATTCCTTCAGTGCTGTTCTAATTGCTTTATCAGCTCTGTTTCACACATTTCTACAGGGCAGCCACATTATCTCCCAACATGTCAGTCATAAATCTTTCTGCATGCATACTAGCCCTCACACCTGTGGGTCTGACAATTATTAGCCCCCTGAGTCTTATCAGTGATTTCACACCTTGCACCTCTAGTCTCTACCAGATGGAGGTCAGCCATCGCGGTTGGGCGGTTTCCTAGCTGTGCTTATCAGGTGTCATGTCAAAGGAGCAATTAGGTTCTCATGGTCAGCTGCCAGTTTACAACTCTGTTGGTAAACCAGGTTTGCTTGCATCATGCCTGGTTGGTTTTAATTACCATTCAGTCCCCTGAGTCTGCCCTCCAGTCTGGCTGGATTGATAACCTCTGGGGGTGACCGTTACTGGTGTCAAATTAACTTCCCACATAGAAAGCCATTCCTGGTGGTTTGTTTACTTGCAGGCTTTGCAAGTTTACGTCAAGACAGTATAGCCTTGAATATAGAGAAAACAGTTTTGTTCGTCTGTTGATCCTCTACATGGCCCATCAAAAGTGAACCGAAAATTGTTCTGGGAAGTAAAGGCTGCAAATTCGTGACAGTCATTGATGAGAAATAGACAGATATGAGGATACGACCTCCAGCATGAGAATGGAGGTGAAAGCAGTCACAGTGGCATTCCGTTGGTTAGAGGAGACCACTGCAACACACATTGTCTTCATCACGGACTCAAAGAGTATGCTTAGTAAGGTGGAGAAAGGAATGTTTTGTGTGGAGGTCACAGATTGTGAGAATTGTATGGATTTTTTTGCCCTAGTCATACAGGAGTGCGGGGGAATGAACAGGCTGATAGGCTGGCAGGGAATGCACCTCTTGGTGGTCGATTATTTATGGTCAAGGGAGAGGTAGTCGTGCACCTGTGGGACCAGGTGGAGAATGTGGAGGAACAGATTGTGAACCCGTATGTGGAAATAATGAAACTGGTGGATTGGCATGGGTATGGTAGAATCTCAAAACTGAGAGGGAAGACCAGAAGAACTTTCAATCAGATAGTGGTGGTAACGATTAGTAGAAGGACTTGTCACTCGCTGTTAAACGACGGGACGGAGCACATATGGGAATGTCTTGAGTGCAGTGATGTTGGTTCTTAGCATAACCCAACTCAACTTAACTCAGACAGAAAAAACCTGTGAGCAAATCCTACAAGAAACAAATGAAAACCATATACTGATTAGAGAAATTAGACGCAAATAGTCCGGATTTTTTTAGAAGGTTATGAGAAGAAATAAACTAGAAAGCTTGGTGACAAGCAAGATTGGGAGGAAAAGAACAAGAGTAAGACAGAGAGATAAATATCTCTATGGCTTGGTCATCTCATCTCATCATCTCATCTCATCATGTTCCTCTTGTACCTTGCGGTGTCGAGGTGAAGTATAAACAGCGGGAGAGTGCCCGCCTATGGGCTTCATGTATCGATATTCCCATGGACTCTGTTATTCCCTGCGTCCATCGTGTACGTGGTCGGCCTCTTCCTCTGCTTCCCTCTGGTCTGTACATCATTGCTTGTTGTGGTATACTGTTAGTTGGTAACCTACTTGCATGGCCAAACCATTTGACTTGCTGCCTTCTAATAAAATCTAGTGCAGCTATAACCCCCACTTTAGTCCTGATTTCTTCATTTCTGATCTTATCTCTTCTTGATACATTGAGTATTCTTCTCAGGAATCTCATTTCTGTTGTTGTGATTTTTCTTTTCTCTTTTTCTGTCATTGTCCAGGTTTGGCATTGGTAACATAGAGTTGGTAGGAAGATTGTGTTGTAAAGTGCTTTCTTAGTAGTTATTGATACATGTTTGTTCTTTAGTATTGATGCCATTTGTCCAATGAGTTGGTTTGCCTTATTGCACCTATTTTCGATCTCGTCTTCTGTTTTGATGATATTATACTTCCTAGATAATTGAAACTCTTTACTTGTTTCAAGGGATGTTCGTTTAGGTGAATTGTTGTTGCTTTTTCTTCTTTAGTTATAGTCAAAACCTCTGTTTTACTTGTGCTAATTTTCATGTTATGTTCCCTACACATTTCGTTTAACTATTCATATGGTCTTGTAATTCAGCTTCTGATTTTGCTATTAGTGCTTGGTCGTCCGCAAACAGGAGTTCTCTAATGGTTAGATTTGCAGATGGTTCTTCTTCTGTGTTCTCATCATGCAGTGTTCTTGCAGTCTCTGTTTGGCTGGTTTCTTTACATACGTTGTCTATATATGTTATAAACAAGAGAGGGGACAGGATACAATCTTGTCGTACTCCAGATCTTATGGTGAAGGGTTCTGAGTGTCCTCCAGTTGCTCTCACTATGCATTCACTGTTGTTGTATAAACATAAGTTTGTTAGATGTGTACTCACTCCATACTGTTTAAGGATTTCCCACAGCTTGTTTCTATCTACTCTATCAAATGCCTTTTCTTGGTCGACAAAGGCTAAGTAGAGTGTTTCATTGAATTCGATTGATTTTTCTATAAGTTGTATAAGAGCAAAAATGGCATCTGTGTATCCTTTGTTTTTCCTAAATCCAAGCCGTTTTTCACTTAGCTGGGGTTCTAAAGTAGTTCGTAATCTTTTTTCTAGAATTTTGCAAAATATTTTCCCAGTATGACTGAACAGTGAAATGCCTCTGTATTGTGTGCAGTCTCTTTTGCTGACTTTATTTTTCCAAATTGGGACAATTATGGTGTTTCCCTAGTCTCATGGTGTCTTTTGTTCTACCCAAACATGGTTGAATGTCTATGTAGCCATGCTGCTCCTACTTCTCTTGCTGCTTTAATTAGTTCATTTAGTATTTCATCTTGTCCCGGTGATTTGTTCAATGGGGCTAATCTGATTGCTTCTATAATTTCTTCTTTCTGTTTGTCTGGTTCTAGTTCTTCTGTGGCATCTGTATTGGTTTCTTGAATTCCTGTGACATCTGATCGGATGTTGAGAAGTTGTTCGAAGTACTGTTTCCATCTTATTAGGATTTGTTTTTGTTCACTTATTGGTTCTTTATTTTCGCTGTTAATTATTTCAGTTGGGTCAAAGGGTTCTCCTCTGGTTCTCATTGCACTTATCTTTTTATAGAAGTTTCTAGTTGCCTCCTTGTAATTTTTATTTAGAGTTTCTCTATACTCCTCCCAGTCTTTTTGTTTTTCTCTCTTTACTATTCTGTTCGCATGTCTTCTCACTATTCTATATTCTATGTAATCGCATTCCTGTTTGCTCTTCAACCACTTTTTATATTTTTCATTTTTGTCTTTTACAGCTTCCTTTACTTCTACATTCCACCAACTTGTTATTTTCTTTATCCGTGTTTTGCATTTTTTATTGGTTCCACATGTTATCTTTGCAGTATTTAAAATGCTTGATTTGAACATCTCCCATTCTTCTTCCACTGTCTTTCTTTCTATAGGTAATTTCTATAATGGCTTGGTCACATGGTATTCCTATTGGGACAAGAAAAATAGAGCTGATCTACGACTCGTCGTGTGTGATGGCAAAACATGACCAACCCCGCTTTTCAGCATGGCATTTTGTTGATGATGATTTCAAGTGTTTAAAAAAAGGGTAAAGGTAGTACCTAGCAGATACTGCATTTGGGGTGTGAAGTGTTAAACCTTCACATACGCTAGTCACAACGCATGAGGTTGGACGGCCTTCCCCAGTGCCTTTACTTTCCAGAAAATTCTGAAAATTGTCTGGTGCTCAGTGTTATTCGACTTTGTCTACTCCAGACATCCGTTCTGGTAAGAAAAATAATCCTATCTCTTCTGGGGATTGAACCCGGGCCACTGATTTTGGCAGGCAAGAATGCTAATCATTTTGCAACTAATGCTCTTTTCTACGTGTATGTGATAGAATAATTCCTATCAAACTTTATGTTTTGTTTGTCCTGGTTAATAACAATAAATAATTTGAATAAAGAAGACACAAACAATAGACTGCACAATTTTTTGCCTGGCATATTTCACTGCATCTTGTCAGGTACTTACTGCAGAAATCACACAACATTAACTAAAGCAATAAGATAAAATCTTCAAGCTGAAATCTACAACACACATATTCATACAGCAATGTGAAGTTTCAATTTGGTTAAGTACATATGATGCACAACTTAACACAATTGAAACTTCAAATTGCTTCAAATTCACATAGTTTTGAATAAATAATTTGTCCCAAAGCAGTTTCTTGCTACCGGTCTGTGATGTGTAATGCTATCACAGTTTTGTAGATCTCTATGTACAGAGGAATAGATGGCTAATTTTCTCCCTCACTTTCGCAGGCAATAATCCCAAACGTCGAACCCACGTCTGATTGTGCTCGTAACATTGTCAGCACAGTTCACTATTAGTATTAGTCGTTGGTTAGATGTAACTTCATTACAGTGCCTGCTTTACCCTGGGTATAAATTTCAAATATCTCTTTTATTACCACTTATGATGTCAATATAGTTTTAAAAACCATGGAGATAACTATAACTTCTAATCTTTAGCAATCATTTAACATTCCAGAGAAACTAGCCCTGAAAATTAACACTCCAGAGAAATAAATCCAGAACAATTGACACTCAAGAGAAACAAATCCTGAACAATGAACACTCCTCGATGGGTAGCGTTGTGATGTTCTGTTGTGATAATTTGGTGTGTCCAGTGTGTGCCGCGTGGTTACACACCCGCTTCACATGCGTGATCCGGGACTGTTTCCGGGTCCGGTCAAGGATATGCACTACTGACGAGCTCAAACGAGGGCGAAACTCGAGTATAGTGCTTCCATATTGACGTGGATAGGCCTTAGGTTCATACCAGAATGCGATCGGCGTTGCCAGTAGTGGGTTGTGCTCAATATTTAAACTCCAGAGAAACAAGTCCTGAACAATGAATACCCCAGAGAAGCAACTGAACAATTAACACTCGAAAAAATCCAATGCTGAACAATTAACACTCAAACCAAACACGTTATGAACTGTTAACTCTCCAGAGAAAGAAATGCTGGATCAAACCCTCACGACCTATAAATTAAATAAAACAAAACGTAAAGGATCATTGTACATGCCTTAAAGTTGAGGTGAATTAGTCATTTGGTGCCAGACTCGTATTTTTAAAGACCACTGCCACTCGGGGAATGATGTGTCGGCAACTTTATTTCCCAAGACTTTTCCTGGTACGCACTTTAGACCCTGTGGACCTGCGAGCCCTAGATAATTTAAAACATTGAATCGGCACTCTTCCGACAGACGGGTCTAAATAGTTCTGCAGTGAATAATTTTGAATCCATCTGGATGTAGATGGAGCCCTCGACCATCCTACCGGCAGGCTGTATCTGGCGTCTTTGTTTTTGTCCCTCGGTAAATGGACGTTAATCACCTCACCGGACTCCATGTAGCTTTCTCCGCATCGCTTCATAGCTCTTCTAGCTCATTCAGTGTCGAAGAATAATAATTAATAATAATATATCGCCAAATGCGACCTGCAATTTGAGCAGAAGGACGATATTTCGCGATACTAGAGTCATCGTGTTATCTGTTTTGTTTTGTGATAACTGATATATTCCACAATTTCAATGCTCAGCGAATGGAGATTCACGTTATACTTGTTAATTTGATTGTGTGCCATGTTTGGTACATACCTACTTTTTGCTTGGCACTGAATCAGCTAGAAGAGCTCCCTTCCCTTTCATGATCATCATCAAGTGCCCTGCCAGCTGGTGTAGGCGTTCATGGCTCTCCACAGATCTCGGTCTTTGGTTTTCTGGATCAACTCTGCTGCTGATATTCCTTCATGCCACAGTCTCAATCCATCCAGCATCATTTCTCTTGGTCTGCCTCTGCCTCTCTTCCCTTCGATGTCTCCAGTTGTCTCGATGTACTCCAATGCCTCCCTGCTCATTACATGACCAAAGAAAGATGTTTGTCTCTTTCTTATTGTTGTATATAATGTTCTAGTTTCATTAGCCTGTTTCAGGCAGTCGTTGTTAGTTACTCTGGCAGTCCAAGGAATTCGAAACATTTGTCTCAGTTTTCTTTGCGGTGTGGTTTTTTGTTATGTGACATATGCGTGGTAGATAGGTGGATTTAGTGGTTGAATTTTCCTATGTACAGCTCTTCTTATCGGTCTCTGACGAATTGCCTGATGATAGGGTGCAGTGTACTTCTTCTTTGCTTCCCTATGAGCCCTTGTAACACACGGGCAAGATGTTAGATATGTGGTGCCTATCTATGATTCTTTTATGGATCTCCGTAACCAATGGGCAACATAGTAGATATGTGTTACCGTTCTTTGTTTCCTCCGTGGATCCCGGTAACCCACTGGCAACACGGTAGATATGTGGAACCGTTCTTTGTTTCCTCTATGGATCTCGGTAACCCACGGGCAACATGGTAGATATGTGGAACCGTTCTTTGCTTCCTCTATGGATCTCAGTAACCCACGGGCAACAAGGTAGATATGTGGAACCGTTCTTTGTTTCCTCTATGGATCTCAGTAACCCACGGGTAACATAGTAGATACGTGGTACAATTCATTGATTCCCTTATGGATCCCGGTAAAAAAAAGGGCGGCAAACCAGATATAGTATGTCCACATGTGTTTGCCTTCATTCACGATCAATTATTTTGAAAACTGTCTGTTGCATCAGTTATGAAATTTTTCCAGCCGTCTTATATTTACCCCCACCCAAGGAATATGTCTTTTATAGGTCCAAAAACAACTTAAATCATTGAAAGCGGCGACATTCCTTTGATGTTTTGCTTAACAACTAGTGATTTCTCGCTAAAAAAAGTTATATTTACGGTAATGGGGACCTGCAAATTCAGATGACAAACAAAGGCGTATCCGGATTCGTATGGGAGTGGGTGCAATGAAAGAAGTAGCTTCCAATCGACAGGGTCGGCTGCATTGCACCGGGTTTTTATCCCATATGGCTCAGTTTCTTTCCGCAGCGCGGAAAGCGTCGCACAAAGCACGAACTCCGTAGCTCCAGCAACGACCCTCGGGAGTGTCCGAAAAAAAATGCACTCTTGAAATGAAGGACGCGGCCCGGAATCGAGCATACAACCTTCAATCCATCCTTTCTCCAATAGTCCTCTTCCTCTTTCAACACATGGTCCTGACATTTTTTTCAGTAACTTTTATCAATATTTAATAGCGCAGACAGACAGACAGAAAGGTAGGTAGGTAGGTAGGTAGGTAGGTAGAAAGGTAGGTGGGTGGCTGGCTGGCTGGCTGACTGGGTGGGTGGGTGGGTTCGGTCGGTCGGTCGGCCGGCCGGCAGGCAGGCAGGTAGGCAGATAGATAGATAGATAGATAGATAGATAGATAGATAGATAGATAGATAGATAGATAGATAGATAGATGATAGATAGATAAGCGGGCAGGCAGGCAGATAGATAGATAGATAGATAGATAGATAGATAGATAGATAGATAGATAGATAGATAGATGGGCATGCAGGTAGGCTGATAGATAGATAGATAGATAGATAGATAGAACAAACTTTATTTTCAAAGGGTTAAGAATTGGGCACGCAGGCCCGTCTAACATTCTGCCCTTCTATCACTCTCTTTCATACATTATTTAATTCACACATCATTCAAGGCTAACAGAGAACAGCAACAATATAAACGATATGCATTATAAAGGCATGGGCAAAATGCGAACATCAAAACTACACGACACAGTAATATTAGATAATGGTCTAGATAGATAAGCAGGCAGGCGGGCTGGCAGGTAGGCAGATAGATAGATATATAGATATGCAGGCAGGCGGGCGGGCAGGCAGGTAGGCAGATAGATGGATGGATGGATAGATAGATGGATAGATAAGCAGGCAGGCGGGCGGGCGGGTAGATAGATAGATAGATAGATAGATAGATAGATAGATAGATAGATAGATAGATAGATAAGTAGGCAGGTAGATAGACAGACAGATAGATAGATAGATAGATAATCAGGCGGACGAACGGACAGATAGATAGATAGATAGATAGATAGATAGATAGATAGATAGATAGATAGATAGATAGATAGATAGACCCCCGCCAGAAGCCGGGCCTTGTCAGCTAGTTTATTTATATAATCACGTTTCATGAAAGAACCCCCATTTGGAGACACCTCTGAATCTTCGCGCTGTTTGTTTCAAAACGGAAATCACGTGAAAATTTCAAAAAATGCCCGGACATCTATTGGTGAAGCTGTAATACTGTTAAAATCATGGACGTAATTTCTATGTCGTAATTAATATACCGCATATAAACTAACTTTGAAATCTGCTGTAAAATCTCCAGAACAAAAAATTTTTTGTTGGGTGGACATAATGATAAAGTTATATACTAAATCTCATCATTTTCCCTCAGTTGGTTAATGACATATTGAATTTTATATTGAGGCAACAAAAAAAACACACACACTAGTTTCACAGTTGTATAGGAACTGTCTTGGAAGGAGACAACCGCGAGAATTCCATTGCGTGATCCCGCCGCTGACCTAGAATATCTGAAGGCCTAATACTCCACACTTCACAATCTACCACTGGATTACCTTTACTTTTTTTTTTTTGTCTGCTCCACGTGATCGTGAATCACGTGTCTATGCATCATCATCGGGAGCTTCTGTGGCGCAGTGGCTAGCTCGTTGACCTGCCGGTCCAGTGGTCATGTGTTTGAATCCTCACCGTGGCAAATGTTTTTGTATTAATCAAGTTTACCTGGCCTGAAATGAATGTAAGAAAATGTCCCGGGAAGTAAAGGCGGCCGTTTTGATCCTGACCACATCGCATGCCGATTTGGTTGTATAAATATGGGGCCAGTACCATATACCCAAGGGTCGTAAACGGATACTTTACTATGCACCATTATCACATGCCATTTTAGTAAGCATGAGTGCACAACAGAAGAGCCCGAGTACAGATAGACGGACTCAAGAGCAAGAAAGTACTACTGCGTCACGGTGTCCCCCAGGGCGGAGTCTTGTCCCCCACACTTTTTCTAATCTTCATCAATGATCTTGTTGCTCACCTACCGCATGGAATTAAAGCGGCAATGTACGCCGATGACCTGGTTCTATGGAGCACAAATGAATATGCATCAGTGGCCACCAGATTGCTACAAAGAGCTGTAGATACATTTGCTGCATGGGCAAATAGATGGTGTGTCAGCATAAACACTGACAAGTGCAGCACCACCCTATTTACCCTCTCTCCAAAACAAAAGGCAGGGATAATCCAGATAAATGGAACACCCCTAAGAGAAGATAAAGAACCAACATACCTTGGAGTAACATTTGATGGCAAGCTAACATGGAGAAAGCACATCAACAAAGCAGTAGCAAAAGCCAGAAGGAAAATAGCCATCCTGAGAAAGCTAAGTGGAACCACATGGGGAGCTAGTACGAAAATACTTAGCAAAGTTTACCAACAGAGCATACGACCACACCTGGAATATGGGTCAACTGCGTGGTGTTCAGCATCAAAAACCACACTACAAGAGCTGGACAAGGTGCAAAATCAAGCACTTAGAGTCACCACAGGAGGGATGAGATCAACCCCTATAGTGGAAATGGAGAAGATGGGGAGGACACAGGCACTGAGTGAGCGCAGAGATACGAAAACGCTAATACAAGCAGAAAAGTTCCTCAGCTTGCCAGGCCACCCTATGAAGAACAGATTTGAAAACCTAGCTATGGGGCGGTTGAAAAGAAGTAGTTTTATCCACCAGGCCAAACGACTCTGCAGAGAAACCACTGATCTGCCCACAGTTGGTATCCCCCTAACAACTATTCCAGAGCGAACTTTATGGAAAGATGAGCATAGACTATCGTTACAAATCCAGACAAAAGTGAGAGGAATATTTGACAAGGAAGAACAGAACAGTGTGCAGCGCAGAACAGCCACTCTCAGCTTCCTTGATGAAGAATACCCACAGGATCTCTGGATCCGAGTCTACACAGATGGGTCAGCACAAAATGCTGTTCGAAATGGAGGAGCGGGAGTGTACATAGAATACCCAAATAATACTAGGGACACAGCCAGAGTACCGACAGGAAAGTACTGCCATAACTATGATGCCGAAATTGAGGCAATCAAGATAGCAACAGAGAAATTACTAAATAACAGCAATGGTACACAACCTGTGGTGCTACTAACAGATGCAAAATCAGTACTCGAGGCGTTCCTCTCTGGGAAATTGCCAGTACTAAGGACACTACTTTCTGAACTTAGCAGTCAGCATAAAGTCACCATACAGTGGATACCATCCCACTGTGGAGTACCCGGAAACGACAGAGCTGATCAATTGGCTAAGGAAGGAGCCAAAGAAGAACAGCCTGATGTGCCCGTTACATACCACCAAAAGAAAAGAATGATCAAATCAGTCAGAAAGCCACCAAAACCTGCTCAAGATGACTACCAGGTTATGGACAGACCAGAACAAGTCATTATTCTGCGCCTCAGAACAGGACACAACAGTGGCGTCACTGGGGTTGGTGTCACCCAGTGCGGTAAACTCTTGGTGTCACCCCTCTAGACTTTCACCGTGGTCTTCTTCCGAGTGTTCCTGAACCATATATAATCGCATATAGTAATGTTTGTAAAATAAGTCAAAAAGTTAATAAGGACATAAGAAAGAAAACAAATTGAACAATATAACTTCAATGCTTCAGGTAAAACATAAATAAAGAACTTCGAGAAACTCGGACAAAGTTAAATTTTTGTTATTTTGCTATGTCTGCTTTGTCAAATTTGCAATTGTTTTATTTTGGTGTCACCCCTTGATGGTGTCACCCGGTGCGGCCCGCACCCCCCGCACCCCCCTAGAGACGCCCCTGGGACACAATAGATTACGCAACCACATGTATACAAAATTCAAGATTGGTGAAACAGCCATGTGCACATGTGGATTGGCGTCGCAGACAGCAGAGCACATACTCCAAGACTGCCCAAAATATAACATATCTAGGCAAACCTTCTGGCCTAGAGAGACGACAGTGGAAGATAAACTCTATGGACCACTGTGTGAACTGAAAAAAAACAGTTCAATTCATGCAAGAGACGACATTGCAGATATAGACATATTTCAAGCGAACGAAAGAAGAAGAAGAAGAAGAAGTAAGCATGAGTAATCATACTGCGCCAGCTAACACAATCACTAGTTTCGAATCTGAGCTGTTCTTTCCTACTATGATATGGCTAGGCCATCTACTTGCCTTCGTTATGCCCCAGTCTTGCCAGTTGTCACCAAGTATTGCGGTTTATCTCTCCTCATAACATGCCAGAAAGAAAACTGTCAACATTTCTCGTTTCTCTGGTCCTCTTCTGGTGGTCTCTGCCGTGTTGCGTTGATGATCATGTTTGTTTACAGTCTTCTATCACGTGTACTGCCATTTAATTCAGATACCGACACCAACAACTACCATCGCTGGCCGAACATCAAAGATCATCTGCGATGAGACTAAGAGGACGTCCAAGAAGAAAATGGATTTACGACCTCAAAGACATTGTACAATCACACGGAATGACACTATCCAGTGCCGACCACCGGGCGCTGGAACGCAAATTATTCCTCCCCACGACGCTTGACGGCAGAAGTGGAAGATGATGATGATGATGATGATGATGATGACCGATGTTCCTCCATGCCATGATGTCAAACTGTCTTGCATCTTCTCTCTCGGTCTGCCTCTGCCTCTCTTTCCCTCCAACTTTCCCGTTTTCACGTCCTCCAGCGTTCACCTTCTCATGACACGTCGAAAGAATGTGGATTGCCTTCTTCTGATGTGAGTAACCGGCTCTCTTTATCGGTTAACTTCTTTCAAGATATCTTCATTGCTCTTCATTTCCCTCAGTATTCTCGCCATTCTTTTATAAACAACATCTCTACAGCTTCCACATAATTCCTCACTAGTCTGTGAATTGCCCATGATTTGCTTCTGTACACTAGGATTGGCTCGGTATAAGTTTAATATAACTCGAACTGTAGCCTAATTTCTCTCATCAATTTGCCATTTTTGTCAGCTACCTAGAGGACTGATGTACCCGCTCACAATAAGACTGCGACATTTGCGCTTTTCAGCCAATACTGTCATTTTTGCGCACCCGGTTTCCTTTCCCATTTCAACATATGCAGTGAATATTGTTGCAGATTGGTTTTCACATTTTGAATTATTGCCAAGGTCGCCCTGGCGACCTACCTTTCATTGTGTCCCAACGGGAGACGCGTACAACATATCCACGTGACCTCGTATGTTTCGTCCTTGTCCCATTAGACAGTATCCGGATACGCAACACAGAGGTCGAAGGTTGGAGAAAGAGAGCGAGGGCGTTCTTTGAGTCACAAGCCCCGTTTTACGTTAGCCAAGTGACCCGCGACCCGCAAGTTTGCATAAAAGCGCCATTTTAACTGCGATGGTTGGATGATTGCTTGATTGGTTAGCTAGCTGGTTGCGTGATTAATTTGTTGTTAATATTCTTTAAGACTGGTTTTTTTGTTTTTTTTAACGCTATTACCTCTTTGGACAACAATCACCTTCATATTAATATCCTATTTATGGCTGTTACGGTCACATGATTATTAGTCTGAGCCAGGGATGGACCCTAATATAACTTCTCTTTGATGCTGAACAGGGTAAGGGTAATTTTATAATCGAATCCGAATTTCGATGTGATGACATATAGGTCGTCCGAGCCAGGGGGAGTCTCCGTGGCGAAATGGTCAAGCCGTTTAACTCGGGCTCCGAAGGTTGTGGATTCGATTCCGGGCCACATCCTTCGGTTCACGAGTGAATTTTTTTCGGAGACTTCTGTGGGTCGTCGCTAGAGCTACGGAGTTAGTGCTTTGTGCGACGCTTTCCGCGCTGCGGAGAGAGACCGAGCATTATGGGATAAAACCCGGTGCAATGAAATCGACCCTGTCGACTTTGAAGCGACTTTTTTCGTCCGAGCCAGGAAATGGGCTTGCTACTGTAGAGGTTAGGATCGTGAATAGATTTTCCCCCTGACCGGTACCAAAATCCATCGCCACTGGGATTGTGTTGTAGTGGTCTCCTTCCCCTTTCCTAGCTCTTATATCAGCGGGAAGTGGAAGACTGGAATTTGAAGGTCATGTACACGGAGAGACGCGTCGATTCTTGTGTATCGGTGGCTGGGCACGGCTTGAGACAGGGGTCTCCAACAGATATCGGTTGACCTGTGCGGTATAGCCATAATTATCGTCAACGTCATCATCGTCGTCGTCACCATAATCATTTTAGTCAGTCATGAGACTGGTGTTAAAGTCTTCAGTTCACCTCCGAACCTATTCTAATGGTTATGAGTTAACTGAAAGAACACACCTAGAGTCTTATAATTCTCAGTCCGTACTACTTTAGGTCTCAAAATTGACATATTTGGCATAAATAAATGCCAGGCACTTCTGCCCTACAAGGACTTAACGTGTATACTCCCCTGATCATGTTGGAGAGCTTGGCACTGGACGTGCAGATCTGTTGACTTCAAAAGCGTCAGTAATCGGAACACTCAAGATGGACAAGGGAGAGATTTTGAAGGCTGATCATGTGCCATTGCTTGCTAACTGATAAAACAACCAATGAAAGCAGGCTTGAGTTTAGGTTATGTGTGGTTCCTGTGAGGAAGAGCGTATATGAGAGGAGGAATCCGATGTGTTTATGGCCAGCATATTACTGGAACAATCAGCAACTACACATTGCGACATCTGTTGAGGGAGGCGGCGCATCTATGAGTTTGCCTAGAGTGCTAGGATACCTATTCCATATTAAGCATTTATTAAGTTTCTACTTCTTCTTCTTCTTCTTCTTCTTCTTCTTCTTCTTCTTCTTCTTCTTCTTCTTCTTCTTCTTCTTCTTCTTCTTCTTCTTCTTCTTCGTCGTCGTCGTCGTCGTCGTCGTCATCGTTCATCCGGAGTGTTTTTTTCCCCCAGATGTGTTTGCGGTGTGTCTGTTAAGCACCCTTGGGCCGAAACCCTTAGGCCAACACATCCGACTTTAGCGTACATTTTTGACCAGATTAGCAATCCTGGGGGACTCACACTTTTGTGGTGCTGTCCACATCCCAGCTTGTCAAGTTGGAACGGTCGAATGCTTTACGATCAGCTCTCAAGGGAACGCAGGGACAGTCCATGGCATTTTCCGCTATCCAGGGTGGCTTCCATATTTGCAGGGCCGACCCATAGCGCTCTGGTGCTGAGCTCACCGGGGGAATCGTCACGTCCTGCTCATGGCTGCTTTAATTCCTCACTTCAATGTATTGGGCCTTTCGTTCGCTACGTGCCGCTCTCCGCACAAACCAGGGACGGTGGGATTGCGGATGGTATCCACTCAGCGAGCTTTCGTTTCGGACATGTGCTAAGCCGCTGCGCCGGGAAAACTAAATAGTTAAAGCTGTTCCGGACACGACGGACATTCGGAAAACTAGCTAGTCAGAACTGTTCCGTTACATTCGGAAAACTATTTAGTCAGAACTGTTTCTGGCACGATCGACATTTCACTCGGACGTATTTGTGTACTGCCAGTTTTTATTTGCCAGCCTTAGGCCGGCACATCCGACTTTGGCAGGCATTCTTTTTACTAAGGTTAGCCTTTCTCGGGTTTCGAGGGACGTTAGACTCTTATTACTGTGGTGTCGCCCACATCTCAGCCGGTCAAGGTAGAACGGGCAAAGACATTGCGGTCAACCCTCAAGGGAAGGCAAGGGCAGACCATGGACATTTCTCGCTATCCAAGGAGGCTTCCGTAATTGCAAAGCCGGCACATATTGCTCTGAGACTGGGCTCACCCGAGAGATTGCCACGCTCTGCTCATGGCTGCTTTAATTCCTCACTTCCATATATTGGGCATTTCTTTTGCCACTGATCGCTCGCTCAAGCACAAACCAGGGACGGACAGACTGCGGGCGACATCCACTCAAAAAGCGTTCGCTTCGGGCTTCCACGTAACGGATTCGCTAGGCAAGCGTTCCATTTAGTGTAAACGAGACATCTTCCACCTTTGTCTATGCTCACTCGATGAGTATTGATATAGGGTTTCATCTTAACCACTGCGTGCGACTGGGGCGCTTTTTCCACCTTTAGTTACCGCTCACGAGGTATGCTACACGTGCTACCGGCTCAGCACCTTACCTTTATGCATCAGTGAGCGATTAACGGCCAGGCCCTCTCATCCGGGGATCCCTCATATCCCCCAGCTGAGAGCCTTCGAACAGGTATCTAAAATAAGCATGTAGCGTGCTCAGCATCTCACCTCTATTTTGCAGTAGGTGAGTTTCGGCCCGGCTCTCATATCCGAGGGCGTCTAGCTTAGAGGCGTTCAGCCAAACCCCTCAGCTGGGAGCCTTAGCGTATGTGTCCGGACCAAGAATTTCTACCTTTGTGCGCCTGATTTGAACGTTTGACTGCTATCCTCAGTCTAATTGCAGAGCAGCAGGTTGTGTCTGTCTTAGTCTGGCCCCTAACCCAAGTCCTGTCCGACACATAATTGTGCTTCCGTCGGCTTAGCTCTTGGGGTTATTGGGACAAGCATGCCCCCCCCCCCCACCGCAACAAGGTGGAGACACATGTGGGGGGGGGGGGTTGAGTTTGAAATACTGTATTTATCTTAGTGATTCTGACATAGTTTTTAATTATCATCCTATTAATTTTATTTCTGACACAGAAGTAAAGGACTCGTGTACATGTCTGAACGCGCATTAGGCGTTTATAGACCAATCGGCGCTCACTAGTTGATGTGGTCAGTACCGCGCCGGCCGCCTTGACCTCGCAAGACATTTTAAGGTAGCCATTTTAGGCTGGGTCTACCTGGGAGGACCTGCTCAAGTTAAAACATTCGAACCCGCCCCGTTGCCAATATTTCTTACTTTGTGAAACGTTATACAATGTTTTACAACATATCTATAAATACTTATTAGATCTGCGAGAATGTATAATTTGTCTTGAGGCATTCATTATTTATCTTGAGCTAATTTGTCACTTCTTGCTGTCTAACGTCTATGTCTACCGCGAGACGTTTCGTTTTAATTATTCTCAGAATGACAACATACTAGTGAAGCCAAACATTGAATCCAGCAAAATAAACCAGATGAACTTTTAATGTTAATGCTAAATACCCAGGGGGGTGGGACATAAAGCACAAATCTGCCTTTCTTTTTGCCGCCATTGCTTTCATACTTAATAGTTTTCTTTTTTTTAAAAATAGATTTAGTAACTGCCTGCGAGATATTTACATTGTTAAAAGTGTTATTTTACGGTGTTAATTGCGTCTGACTGTAAGTTAATTCTTTCTCTTCCTTTCTTCACCACTTATTTTACCCGCTAATTATTTACACAATGATCAGCAGACTTCCCGCTCACATATGCGACATATGTGCAAGGAATAAATGACAAATGCCATGTTGATTTGCATCAGGGCCTGGCGGAGGCGTGTTACTTGCCACGTATTCGCACGCAAAGGACACGTCATCGATCCGCCTTGCAACATTCGTACTATGTTGCAGCAGTCGATCTAAATACATAATACGCATTCAATTATTTATAGTTTATACAAATGTTATATAATAACATTTATGCAATACATATTTGTGATGTTAGTATTTTATACAGTAAAATTTTGACTATTTCGCGTGTTAAAGTGTGTAAGTCATTACACATATATAAAAAGAAGCAATATTCATCAGAGCGGACATGACCAATCATTGAACATTGACGTCACCCGGCTCAACCAATCGTTTTGCACCACATCAGCCCTGACCAGAACCTAACAGGAAGCTAAAGAGGACGTATGGAAGATGTCTTGAGTCCAAATTATAATAGCCTTTATCGCCTTCAACAGGCTCGGTATCGTATCCTTTTGATTTTGGATCTCAAAAAAGGACTTTGAATATGTCGGCGATCACATCTAAAGCAATCGTTATCACGGCGTACGCTGGTAAACACGGTACGATCACCGTGCCAGCCAGAAACGCCGAGTTCACTATTCTCGACTCCGTTGATTTTGACAGCGACGACAGTAGCAGTGGAGGAAGCGGGCCGAAGAAACGGCGACGTTTGACACACTTGTCCCCAGATGAGAAACTGCTGAGAAGGTATGTTGTTTCTAACTTAATTTACTATAATGCAGATGACAGTAAAACTGTGTGCAGGGACTAAATGCAACGTACAAGTCGTTCAATTGTTCAGTTTTATCGATCGGCCCAGCCCGAGAAACGACGACCAACCGACAAACAGTGCAGTGGTTCTCAACCTTTTTTGGCCCATGCCCCCCCTTTACCATATGTTCAGAACGTCATCCCCCCCGCCCTTTCGAATTTCCTTCCTATAAATCACCCCCCCCCCCCCCACACACAGTATACCTAAAAATGGAAGCTAAATTTAGTAACACATACAAGGCTTCGTGCAGAGTGGCTTGCTTCGCTTCGGAGGTCACGGGTAGCAAGCATCACCTGGATCTTTTCTCCGGGGCATGCCGGTGTGCTGGGGAATGAACAGGCGGACAGATTGGCTGGCTCAACAAAACTTGGAGGAGTATTGATGCATGACAAGGCAGATGTGGTTGCGGCCTTGTGGGAGCACGTGTACACCTCGGAGGAGCAAATTGATCACCATAGTCTGGTAAGAATGAGGCAGCGAGGTGTGACGAGGGGATCTGGCCGATGCTCGACGCTCAGATGAAAGGTGAGACGGACATATAATCAGATTGCTACTGGAACTATTAGTGTTGGAACTCTTCGCTGGCTGCTGAGGATGGGGACGGAGCGCTTATGGGAATGCCCCGATTGCTGTGATGTCGGTTCCTAAATCAATCAATCAATCAGAACAAGTCTATACATCACATCTACATAAAAGTTATTTGCGGGTCTACTTACATTATAAAACGAATTTCATTAGGGCGAGAAGTACAGAACCGTAAAATTTAGAGGGCAAATCAATATCAACTGGTTCTTGTATTAATGTGATCTTGAAATAATCTTATTCCCCCCCCCCCCCCCAGAAACCCTAAAATTCCCCCCTGGGGGTGGGGGGGGGGATTCCCTACCGGTTAAGAACCACTGAACTAGTGGTACTAACCACAGCAGACGTGGCAGTTTAGCCCACTTCTTGACTTAAATTAACCGTTGGTTGGGATTGTGTGTAAATCGTTGTGTACATCGCTAGTGCGAATAGAAGAATGGATAACATTTACACAGCTGTGGTATACTGAATGAATAACATGTACAATCACAGTGACATGGATTAAGTTGTACTAAATATAACACCGGGAAGTTTTTAATCCCCCTCATGTTCTGAAGGTCATGGGTTCGTTTCCAGACTCCCCGTCTTTCATTTCATGGGCTCAGCTTTCTCAGAGACTCCTGGCAGAGTCATCTTCTTCTTCTTCTTCGTTCATCCGGAGTTTTTTTTCGGATGTGATTGCGTTGTGCCTGTTTACAGCAGAGCTGCGTTCTTGCGCCGTTAGGCCGACACATCCGACTTCTGCGGGCATTTGTTGACCAGGTTAACCTTCCCGGGGGCCAGAGTCATCTAGTTCCTGCTCTGTGGGACACTTTCAGAAGGCCACCCTCCCTGCAGAGAAAGGGACCGAGCCATATGGGATAAAACCCAGTGCACAGAAGTCTAGCATCTCACCTTAGAACCCCCTTTTAATTACAGCTATGTTATCCTGATAGGATTTACACATACAATTATTACAGTTATGTTATACTCACTGGAACCCACCAGAGCTAGTAGCAAATAATCATTGTTAATTTTTACCAGATATCTTTGATTGTAAGTTGTAATTTTCTGTGTGAATCCACTCCATCTGAGGTGCTCTGAGAGAGAGAGAGAGAGACTGATTAGATGAGAAAAGATAATGTCTTGCTAGGTAAATTCAACGAAATCTCAATCTGCTTAGATCAGAATGAGATAAAATGGACACAGTAAAGTTTGAGATACGATTGTCAAAACTAATTAATTCAGTGGATATACATGTAGAGGTTGGCACAGCTGAGAGGTTTAACACTGAAACTTGTTTCTGAAGGCTGCGTTGTGTATTTGTTCCACATGCCAGTCAGTTGGATTGAAATGTTGACTTCAAGTTCAGAAAGCAATGGCAAACTTTTTTTCCCCTCATATCCTTTTACAGGACATCGCAGTTAACACCAGCATTTCTACCGCTGTGACCTCTTGGGAAGTTTACGTTTAGTAGTTTGCAAATGCTTTCTGAACAACCGGCACAGATACCAACGCAAAACCAAGACAATGTGGTCTGCTGCCACATCGTGTGCAGCTCAGTTTTGAACGTGGGATATACGGGATTACGAACCACATCCGTAAAACCTTCGCCACAGAGACCGGCAATGGCAAACTACAAAACATAAAATTGCTTAGTAAATCACAAACAGGCAAATAAAGGCTGGGATTGATTGCAACACCCTGCAATGAAACAAAAAAGATAAGACGTGAGATTACAAACAGTTAACAAGCAAAATTACCTCCATATAAAGTTTTGTAGCAAAATTGTATTCTTGTGAGTTTGTATTTGAGAGAATTGTTATCTGTGCTTCTCCTTCTCCCCTCCCTAAAGTAATTATTGCCAGAGTGTGTTCATACATTTCCTTTTATTTTGCTCACAGAAAACTTAAAAATCGTGTGGCAGCACAGACTGCAAGAGACAGAAAGAAAGCATTAATGGCAGAATTAGAAGAGAAAGTCTCACAGCTGGAGGAGGAAAACAAATTGTTAAAACGACAGAACTTGACATTGAAAGAAGCATCAACTACATTAGCAAAAGAAAACGCAGCATTGAAATCACAACTGGCTGATCATCCTGTGGCAGTCATCAAGACAGATTCTGAAACATTAAGGTATCCTAGGTCACCCACAAGATTATTGATTTGTTAATTGTTAGAATTATTGTCATGTTGTTTTCATGCCCTTACAAAATGACATTGCAGTAGGTGCTACATATTTGGGAGCTGTTGTAGTGTAGTGGCTAGCAAGCTTGTTTGCCACGACCTGGTGGTCATGTGTTCAAATCTTTCCAAGGTAGATTTTAACTGACCTGGCAACCTGATTTGACCCAGCCTACAATTGGTACCAGGACATTTCTAGGAAGTGAATGTGGCAAGCATAATATTGACCACATCCCCTGTTGAGTGTTGATTGGTTTATAAATATATAAACCATATACCCTGTACACCTCATATATGGTATTTAACCCTTTACAAGGCACACGTTTTTCCTTTTTTTTTTTTAACCTCTGAACGGCAAGATTTTTCAGGTTTTCAGTAAGATTTAGGGTTATGTTAGTAAAAACATCAAATCTAAGGTGTTGGTGAACAGATTTTTGTGAAATAAAATACAAAATCCCGGGAAGGTTAACCCGGTTAACAAATGATTGCAGAAGTCGGATGTGTCGGCCTAACGGCACAAGAACGCAGCTCTGCTGTAAACAGGCACAACGCAATCACGTCCGGAAAAAAAAAAAAAAAACTCCAGATGAACGCAGAAGAAGAAGAAATACAAAATGACAGAAAATGAATGCAGATTTATTATTTTACTCACATGTGAAATAAATAATCCAATGTTGCCAGCAATTCACACATGAACACAAATATCTACAAAATACAACATACTGTTTGTGATGGTCAGTCATCTATACCCTATTTACAAACACACTGCCAACTGCTCACTGGCTTCCAAGATGCTGGGGAAAACAAGTGTCCTTACAGTAGTTCATTTGGCACAAGTCACAGCCATATGAACTTTCAATGGCTTGTCCTGCAGGGGTACAACACGTTTGGTGTTTTTGCATGCCATGCAGGCTTTCTTCCTGCCCTCAAACTTCACGAGCTTTCAGAATCAGAATCGCTTTCTTCAAGGTCCGAGAGATCCGAAGTGTGTACACTGCTAACGCTGATATCACTGATATCTAGCTTCGATTCAGTCAACTTCGTGCACTTCAATGCCACTTAAACCCAGTGAAATCTCCGCTATCGCTTGAAGAATCGTCAAAATCCATTTTGAAAAACAAAGCATAAAAACCCTGAAAACTATTTTTTAAAAATATGATCAAATTTAAAGAAATCACTTGCAAATGGCACCCACGCTATCAAGCTATCGGCAAAACCGGAAGTAAACAATGGGAAGTCTCGCAAAGTTTCGAGATCGCGTGTTTACAACCCTTAGTTGTCACGGATGCTTTCAGACGTTTTGCCCGTTCGGTAGTAGAGACATTTTTGGCCGCTGTGCCCTGTAAAGAGTTAACAGGGTTCTTTACTTTTTTTACTAAACGTTGACCATTGTTTTGTTGTTTGCTTGCTTTAGCTGTACCCACAGTTGGCTTCTTCTTGTGTAGTTTTTCTTCAGTGTCTCTGGATAACTATCCATATTTCTAATTTCACAGATTTATGAGTATTGTTTAAAATTTTGAAAACACATAGTCATCCTTGTGCATAAAACAGATATTCACAGTGTGCTACTTACTGTTAACTGGGAATACTTGAAACTGAAATGTTGGACAGTTGCCAGTAGAGGTATAGTACAGGGTTCAGTTCCATACTGATCTTTGAAGAAAAAAGAGTAGTTTAACTTTCAGGTCATTGCAGTAGGTTGTCACTTTGAATAAATCACAGTTACTGGTTGGGTAAGCTTTGCTTCTGTTGTATAAATCCACTAGGAAGTCTTTGACCTGCTGTAAAGTGTCAGGTTTAAATCGTGCTTAGGTACCATCTATATCCAGGATTGAATAGATACGTGCATTTTAATTTCACCTTGCATACATTAAAGTGTTATTGATGATCTGCTAATATGTTGAAGAGTAAAGTTCTATACATTTAGGGTAGCTAGACCGTCTTGTGATGTACATTCATCTGAATCTTGTATTTACTGTTTCCTTTATTAAAGTTCTATACATTTAGGGTAGCTAGACCGTCTTGTGATGAACATTCATCTGAATCTTGTATTTACTGTTTCCTTTATTTCTCAGGTCTGCAGCACCTGCTGTTCCTCTGCAGAAGGAGCAGTTTCAGATTCTGTCTCGGTGGATGGCACAGTACGTCACCCTCGTGGTAACACTCAGGTGAGTGTGTTCAGTTTTTATAAATCAAAAAATTTGTTAGAATGTAAAGGGAAGCCATTCATACCTGTTCATATAAATCACTCTTTCATCCAGCAGCTGCCAGATGAGGTGAAATGACAATAACAGAATCACAAATTTTATCGCTTTCACAAGGACTTTGACCTGGCTGTAATTCTGAAGAATACAGTGGTGATGAGCTACTGTCAGAAGGTCATATCAGCTATTAAAATTGGTGATTACGAAGAGAAAGTGGTCTATGTCTTTACATACTTATGTTGTCAGTGACAGACTTACTGTAGTTGCAGATATTAACCACATCAGCAAATCTGCAGCCATTTTTTCATGTCGCAAAACGTGTATGAAGGAATCCAAAACTTTAGAGTGAAAATTTAAGTTAGTGTTATAAGCACTCTTTTATATTGTAGTGACCCTGACCAGCAAGAGTAGACTTCACACCTTCCATTAACAGTGTCTGCATTTTATCTTTATCTTCTCTTGAAAGTAAAGAACCAGTGATCTCTGAAGTGTTCTACACATTGGTCAAACGACCATGCACTTACTTCTTATACAGCATAGAATATGATAGGATGATCATGTGTACCATTCATTCATTCATTCAGTGGCATGTCCTTTGCATTCACTACCATAACAACCTTCCGGAAAACCTCTCGATCATAAGTAAGATATATTTGTGTCCGATATACCCATCTGGAGATCATCTGCCACATCCTGCACCCATCTTCTCTTTGGCCTTCCTCTTCCTCTCTTCCCAAGCCTCCATTATTGTTCTCGCCAAACTTTTGTGACGTTTCAAGTGACCAAAATATTTTAATTTTCTTTGTTTTATCGTCTTTAATAACCAACCTTCTTCAATATTCAGCTCTTGAAGTATGGATGCATTTGTTCTTTTCTTTATCCAAGATATTCTTATAACTCATCTATAACATTTTTATTCAAAGGCATTTATGTGCTGTTCAGCTTGTTTAGTAAGTGTCCAGGTCTCACAGGCGTATGTTGCAGAGGAAAAGATGCATGCTCTTAAAAATCTAATTTTTGTAGTTCTGTCTGTCCCACTCCATAATTTGTTCAGTTGTTCTTTGAAGAGCAATTGATAGTCGTTGTTTAATTTCTTTCACCGATGTTGGTAATAACAGCCCAAGATATTCAAAATTTTCCACAACCTCCAATTTTTCCTCATTAACATATATTTCTTTCTCCATAGTAATTTTATCTGTATGCATTATCTTTGTTTTTTGCTATGTTAAGATATAAGTTGCGATTTTCATTATTCATTTGGGTTGAGGCTATTAGATTTTCTATACCATTCTGTGTTTTGGATAGTAATAGTGTATTATCAGGATACCTAATCTCTGGTATGTCATGACCACCGATATTTAAGGCTCCCTGTTTATATCATCTCTGACATTTCTCATATTTTTGGTGTACAGGTTAAATAGGGGACAGCACACAGCCCTGACGGACTCTTTGCTTGATGTCAAACCAATCTGTCTCACCATCTATTCTAACCGCTGCTTGTTGGTCTAGGTAGAGCATTTTATGAGTTGTATTACATGTGATGGAAAGCCCATATATTCCTCATGATTTCCCAAAGTTTCTGATGTTGTACAGAGAATTGCCTTTGAATAATTCAAAAAACGTGAGAGTAGGTTTACATTAAATTTTCTGTGGGCAGATGGTGATAGAAAATGGGATGTCCATGGCTAGGATTCAAAGATTTGTGCAAGCCAGACATGAAAATGTTGAGGATTGGAGACTACATCAACGAGCAGAAGAGAAATGAACCAGCTGTAAGGAACGCTAAGCTATGTGGCTGGAGGCTTCCTGCTCATAGGGTATTTCAACTGACAGATATGTCAGATGGGGTGGGACTATTTTCATAGGGGCCAGATATACATCATCATCATCAAGTGCCCTGCCAGTTAACATGGGTGATCATGCTTCTCCACATTTCGCAAACTCCAACAGAGGGTATGTTTGCTGACATTTTTCCAAGCCAAAAGAAATGCTGTCTTCCTTTATCTCTTTTTTCATAAGTATGTCCAGTTGTTGCAAACTACGTTTTTCTCTTCTCATGACATGGCCAAATGTTTGCCTTGCCTTTTTCTGATGTTTGTGAACAGTTGTCTTTGTATGTTAGTCTCTTTCAAAACAAAAACATTTAAGATTACTTATTTTGGCTGCATTTTCAACGTTCTTCTCTGTAAAACAATTTTGTGACTTCTAGAGATTTTGTTGTTGTTGCTTGTTTGCTAATTGTCCTTGATTCACAGCCTATTGTTAAATTTGGTTCTGTTTAAAGCCAAGAGGTCCTCATCATTGCACCAATCTTTATCCCACCTGGCTCAATCTCTCGCCACAGAACTGCAGGCCGCCTGCCAAGAGCATTGTACAAAGCACGAACTCCGTAGCTCCAGCAGTGACTTCCAGATGTCTCTGGAAACATTACACTCATGGTCTGAAAAATGCTGTCCAAAAACAAACCCACGGTCTTCAGGGCACAAGACAGATAGCTTGACCACTTCTCCATGGAGACACATTGATTAATCACAGTGAAAAAGCATTAACATGAAAAGTAGCCAGTCAATCACACTTGGTGCTTGGCTTTTGACAAGAAGAGTTAACAGAATTGACAAATTTGACAATTGTCATTTTACGTTAGAAATGTTTGTATAAAATTGCCAGTGAACTTGTGTAGTTTGGTGATCTTGTGAAGTCTTGATCATATCTCAGTACACGGAGAAAGTAATTATAATTTTGTTTTTGCAGCCTGATGATTTCCTGGGCTTGCTACAAGAACTTGCAGAAGACAGCAAGTGCGAGCAGCCGCAAGCGCAAACAACCACATCCTTCCCGCAGGGTATCCATGGAGGAGACTGCGCTGACAACAGCATCAGTGCCAACCACAGAAGCGCCTCATCTAGAGTGGTGGGGCTGTCACCAGCGGAGCTGGAATCCCTCAATGAATTGATCTCCATAGATCACATCTATGTCAAGTCTCAGCCTATAACCTCACAGAAAGGGAAGGAAGGACAGCATAAATTACATGTTCCTGCTCATGTACATGGACATAGCGCTAGCATTATTTCTTCACAACAGAAATGTAATGGCAGCATGGTGTGTTCCAAGAGAAAACAATGCGATGAAGTCAGCAGTCAAACAGTGTCATTGTTTCAGCCTAACATTGCCTCACATGATCCTAAGAGAGAATTGCAAACACTGAATCATAATACCACTGATGATTTCACATTGTCCTCATATCTATCACCACAATCCTTGTCTTCGCTGCAGTCAAATGTTCCAGACATTGCCGATGAGTTCATCAGCTCTCTCGCAGACCCTGATATGGAGTCGTCATTGAATTTATTGCAAGACTTGGATTTCAGCATAATTGAATCAAATTTTGAATCGGACTCTGCTGCAGACATGAATGACAGCAAAAACGACATCTGTATGAACATGAAATATGATGAAACCACAGCAGAAATGTCAGAAAGTGAGATGAACACCACCAAATTGTTTGATGAGATTTACGAACACTTCTTGAACATCAAGGAATCCTCGCCTTCAGATTCCTCTTCATTGAGTGACTCTGGTGTCAGCAGTGACACTGATCCTATGTCTCCTCGAAGTATTGGAGAATCATATCATGATGATTTGTGGCATGACACTTCTTTTGCAGATTTATTTCCTGGCCTCCAGTAAATATCTATCATTAATACTGTTTTCTAGCAGATGTGCCAGGCTGCAGACAGAGATCAACATTGCTGGTTGTTTATTTGTCTGTCATAGGTCACGTAGAAACCTAGCCTGCGCGTGTTTGGGGTTGGCACCAGCAAGGGGCCTTTAGTCCTCAAATGGGAGATTGGGGTGATCTGGGGGTAAGAGCCCGCCTTTAATTAAAAAGGTGCTGGGTTCGATTCCAGATGAAACCCAGTGGTGCCGCACTCCACCCTAATCTCTGTGTAATGGGAGACATGATACTGTCTATAAACTGATCTAACCTTCTTGGGTACAGGCCAGACAAAGGCCTGAATTGTACATTGATCCAGCTCTCCGTGGACCACGATCTGGAGAAAGATGAACGCCTATGCCACTTTGCCAGGCACATGATGATGTGCACATTACAGCTCTTTTGGTGGCTGGGAACTGCAAATAGCAGGCCCTGGCAACATTTCAAACTTACAAACACAAAAACCTGGCAACAAGAGAATATTTATAGTATGAGAGCAAGTAAGGTGAGGTCCGGACAATGCTGTGCTGAAGTTTACTCTGGCAACCAAAAGTTATTGTCACAGCTTAGCTGTAAATGCACACACAAAATAAAAAATTCCTCAGTATAGATGAAAGCTAGGAGTAATCTCATCCTTCAAATAAAGAAAAGTCCTGGCTAACAACGGTAGCCCGTAGTTAAAGTGCAAAGTTTCATGTGGTTGAAACAAATTGCAAGTTTTTTTTGTTCTCTTATGGGTTTTTGGTGAGAAAAATACAGCTTCATGTAAGGATTTGCTACATTCTGTAGGAAACCAAGCTGTCAAGTCACATCAAGTATTAACAAGCCTACACAGGGCTTGGCAATAGCTGGTTGAGGGCCATTTCTCCATTGGGAGATGGAAATCAGGGGAAGGAAGAATCATGTCCTGATAGGACATGATTGTAGCATGTTATTTACATTGGCTAGAGGGGCATAGTGCATGTAGATTTGGTTTCCCTACTTCCCCCAGTGTTGTCTGCATAAGGCTTTGGGCATCAATCAGCTTGGTACCTTGGATGTGGGAGACTCTGGGAACAAAAGGCAGTCACCTCATCTCATAATGTCCTGCCTTGATGTGGCAATATTTGTTGTGGGATTGCCTTTGTCTTCTAGTAGTCATTTAAGAGCCATAGTAGCGTATAGTCAGTGCACTCACCTGGTGGTCATGGATCAAATCCTCCTTGGAGGGTGATTTCTCTATGACCACTTGGTTCTGGGTGCTATCCAGCCAAACAAACCTGCTATCAGACATTGGAAGATTATGCGGCAAAGGTGATACCACATCATCCACCACCACCTGAGATTGGTCCAGAAATATGGGTCTAACACTATATCAAAATGACATGACAACAGAATCATGTGGCTGCTGGGCTACGAGCAGGTGTTGACAGTGAATAGTGAATTCATTCTCATGATGTGATAACACGTGTTAACATCATTGATAGGTGAGTGAAAACGTTAAAATTGTGGCCTATTGGGACATTCCTGATACATACACCCTAGAAGGGGAACAAATCACACAACTGTGTGCCACAATATTGTGTTGTTGTGCCCGTATAAATGTGATAGTGAAGAGAGGGCTATTTATCTATATATATTGTATTATAAGAAATGATGTGTGTGATTGATGCCAAATAAGTATGACTGTGTATGTGACTTGTGCATGTTTTATGTTGTCCTTTTTCCCTGCTTGATGCAATGTGACATGGCCAATTTGTCACATTTAACTACAATAAACAAAAAAAAAGGTGAAAGGGCTGAAGAATAAATTGTGTGCATTCATTTGTTGTAGTTAATGTGGTTTATGTTGGTGAATTCAGTAACTAGTGTGTTTATAATCTTGTGTATTTTATCATCTAGAGGAGCATAGGCCCTGACCATGACTCTCTCTTTTTATCAGTGACTCCTTGCATGTCTTTCCAAGATTATTCATCTCTGGTCTCTTTTCTTCCTCTCCCTCCTCCCCCCCCCCTTTATTTCCATCCATCCATCATGTGCTATGCTGATAAGCGTGGGCGGTCATGTTCTGCCATCTCACTCGATCACCAGAGTCGTGGTTCAGCCCCGTGTTCCTGTCTCTACCATGTTACGTGGCCAAGCCATCCAGGTATTTACTTCTTGGTCTTCCCCTTGGTCTGTTCCCTTCGATCTTACCAGTTGTCACCAAGTTCTCCAATCCATTTCTTCTCATAACATGCCCAAAAAATTTTGACTTGTCTACGTCTAATGTTTCTAATCAGTTTATGATCTTCATTTCTTTCTTGAAGGGCTTTTCCATTGTTTTTTTCTGTCTGTCCATGGTATTCTTTGCATTGTCCTCAGAAATCACATTTCCACAGCCATCAGATGTTTTTCATCTTGTCTGCTCATTTCCACGCTTCACATCCATACAGAAGTACAGGTTCTGTGTAGCACTTCAACACGCTTTTTCTCCTTTCAATTATCTTTTTATTGGTTAGTATGTTTTTCATCTTGCAAAAGGCTACCTTTGACTTGGCAATTCTTGTTCTAATCTCTTCAAAGCATCTCCCATCAGATGTTATGACTGTTCCGAGATAACTACAGATTCACTTGCTTAAGAATATGCCTATTGTATATCATATTGTGGTATTTGCTTCTTCCCAGTGACTACCATAATCTGTGTCTTCTTACAATTTAATTCTAACATACAAATACCTGGGTACAATCTTCAACTGCTCTAACATCATAAGGTAAGAAATACAAACTAGAATCAATTCTGGAAATAAGATATACTATACACTACAACATCCACTAAAATCAAATGCGTTATCTCGTAACACAAAATTCTTCTTCAGCGTGCCGAGCCATTGAGGTTCTTTGCTGCAGATACAATCCATCTCCATTCGTCTCTCTGGTTGACCTTCTCTTGCCAGTCGATTCCAAGTACTTGTAGGTCTGTATATATATTCTCTCTCCACCGTCTTCTTGGTCTACCTCGGGGTCTATGGTCATTTATTTCCTGAGTGTGAGCGAGTTTTGTTTCCCTATTATCTTCCATTCTTTCTATATGCCCCAGCCATTGTAGTCTATTAGCCTTCATGATACCAGTGATAGAGGGGACTTAAACAGATCATAAATGTCTTTGTTACTACTTCTTTTCGGCGCTTCACTTTGTGTATCCCTAATGGGTGCAAAGATGTCTTAAAACTTTGTTTTCAAAGGTTTGTAGCAAGGCTTCGTCTCCTTTCGTTGTACTCCAGGTTTCAGAGCCATACAGCACAACTGGTCTGATCAGTGGTTTGTATATTATGATTTTGGTGTTACGAGATAGCGCATTTGATTTTAGTAGATGTTGTAGTGCATAATATATCTTATTTCCAGAGTTGATTCTAGTTTGTATTTCTTCACAAAAATCACAATACACAAAACACTGATCAGACCAGTTGTGCTGTATGGCCCTGAAACCTGGAGTACAACGAAAGGAGACGAAGCCTTGTTACAAACCTTTGAGAACAAAGTTTTAAGACGCATCTTTGCACCCATTAGGGATACACAAAGTGGAGCACTGAAAAGAAGTAGTAACAAAGACATTTATGATCTGTTTAAATCCCCTCTAATCACTGGTATCATGAAGGCTAATAGACTACAATGGCTAAGGCATATAGAAAGAATGGAAGACAATAGGGAAACAAAACTCGCTTACACAGGAAGTAAATGACCGTAGACCAAGAAGACGGTGGAGGGATAATATACATACAGACCTACAAGCACTTGGAATCGACTGGCAAGAGAAGGTCAACCAGAGAGACGAATGGAGACGGATTGTATCTGCAGCAAAGAACCTCAGTGGTTCGGAACGCTGAAGAAGAAGATATAAATGGAATCAGCATTGGAGGACGAAACATCAATAACATTAGATATGCAGATGATACAGTATTGATTGCTGACAATGCGCAGGATCTGCAACAATTAGTAGATTCGGTTGTTGTACACAGTGAGCAACGGGTTAGAATTGTAAAAAGACACAGGTTATGGTCGTCACTAGAAAGAAGTACCACAATGTAATATACAAGTAAATGGGAATATTCTTCAACAAGTGAATCCGTACAATTATCTCGGAACAGTCATAACGTCTGATGGGAGATGCCTTGAAGAGATTAGAACAAGAATCGTCATGGCGAAAGTAGCCTTTAGCAAGATTAAAAACATTCTGACCTATAAAAAGATGTCAATTGAAACGAGAAAAAGAGTGTTGAGGGGATACATAGAGCCTGTTCTTTTGTATGGATGTGAAACTTGCACAATGTGCAGTCAAGCTGAAAAACATCTGATGGCTGCAGAAATGTGGTTTCTGAGGAAAATGCAAAGAATACCATGGACAGATAGAAAAACCAGTGACCAAGTACTAAAGGAGATAAATGAAACTCGTAAATTGATTAGAGAAATAAGACGTAGACAGTCACAATTTTTTGGATATGTTATGAGAAGAAATAGATTGGAGAACTTAGTGACAACTGGCAAGATCGAAGGGAACAGAGAGGAAAATACCTGGATGGCTTGGCCACATGGCATAGACGAGTCAGGAACACTGAGCTGATTCACGACTCTGGTGACCGAGTGAAATGGCGAGTCATGACCGCCCACGCTTTCCGGCATGGCTCATGATTGATTGATTGAATCTTTCACGAACCTTCCTCTGATGATTTGTTGCATTTGAGGTAACCAACCTTTCACGAACCTTCCTCTGATGATTGGTTGCATTTGAGGTAACCAACCTTTCACGAACCTTCCTCTGATGATTTGATGCATTTGAGGTAACCAATCTTTCACGAACCTTCCTCTGATGATTGGTTGCGTTTGAGGTAACCAACCTTTCACGAACCTTCCTCTGATGATTGGTTGCATTTGAGGTAACCAATCTTTCGTCAAACTTATGACACTGGCCAACCTTACTCACCTCCTATGACAGGTAGAGAGAGTGCAGCTTCCCTTGTGTTCCCCAGAAACACATCCGTGTAGAACATAGAGAGAGTGCAGCTTCCCTTGTGTTCCCCAGAAACACATCCGTGTAGAACATAGAGAGAGTGTAGCTTCCCTTGTGTTCCCCAGAACCACATCCGTGTAGAACATTCTTCTTTTTTTACCCCTAGGCTATAGGCCTTCAACCAAACTCACGCCAGGCCATTCTATCTTTTGCTGTTATGCAGCTCCCACCCTGTCCTCCCAATATTATTCATCTTTACCTGTGATTCTCTTTTTGTGTCTTTAGGTCTCCTGCTATTTCGTTCACCTTGTGGGTTCCACACGTGCCTATGTATATTATCCGCAGGTTTCCTCAGTGTTTATCCTATCCAGATCCAGCGAATTATCCGCAGGTTTTCTCAATGTGTATCCTATTTAGATCCAGCAAATTATCCGCAGGACTTCTCAATGTGTATCCTATTCAGATCCAGCGTATTATCTGCAGGTTTTCTCATTGTGTATCCTATTCAGATCCAGTGTATTATCCGCAGGTTTTCTCAATGTGTATCCTATCCAGATCCAACGAATTATCCGCAGGTTTTCTCAATGTGTATCCTATCCAGATCCAATGAATTACCCGCAAGTTTTCTCAATGTATATCCTATCCAGATTCAGCATATTATCCTGAGGTTTTTTCCCCAGTGTGTCCAGATCCAGCGTATTATCCTTAGGTTTTCTTAATGTGCCGGCTTTCTGGCCTAGAGGTTAGCAACTTTTCTCTGTAATCTCGTATACTCTCGTAGGTAACGTGACGACGGTGAGAATCAGCAGTGGTTCGAATCGCGTCGGTAACTTACGGGGTATGTGAGCCGGCCGCTCAGAAAGCAATGGCAAACTACTGAGCGTAATCTTGCCAAGAAATCAACAATCAGCTGAAAGATGCTGATGTTGACAGCGATGTCCTGTAAAGGATATGCAAAACATTTTGTTCTCAATGTGTATCTTATTCAGATCCATTGTATTATCCCCAAGTTTTTCTCAGTGTTTTTCCTACCCTGATTCAGCATATTATCCTCCATTTCTTTCTCAGTATGTATACTATCCAGATCCAGCGTATTGGGAACCTGTTTAGTTATCTCCATCGGCGGTTCTGTCATACCATTTTAGTCACACTGTTCTGCGCACCAATTAATGAATGGTTGTAGTTTATCAGTAATTCATTTATCCGTTCTCCGTGTACCTGACGCATGCAGTAATACCAAATTAACACTGGAAGACCATGCATTACTCTACAAAATCTGAAACAATTATATCCTGGTTGGATTGAACAGATAAGACGACAACTGTCAGAGTAACTGGGATGTTTGTATTTCCTATAGCAACATAAGATGTTGAATTTTTTTTTTTTTTACATATATATATTTAACTACTGGCACCTTACCGTCTTGACTGACAATAGTTTCTTACAGTGTGATTTTAAAAAAAGACATAATAATTACAACCCATGGTGAGGACCAGGGAGGGAGTTAACGACTTTCTACATAATCCCGTATATCCACGTGAGAAACACGGCTGCGCGAGATTCGGCAGCGGATGGCGTCGCGTTGGTTACTTAGGGGTATGTGAGCCGGTCGCTCAGAAAGCAATGGCAAACTACTAAGCGTAATCTTGCCAACAGCAGCTGGAAAATGCTAGTGTTGACTGCAACGTCCTGTAAGGGATATCTCATCTCATCATGTTCCTCTTGTACCTTGCGGTGTCGAGGTGAAGTATAAACTTCGTGAGAGTGCCCGGTTATGGGCTTCGTATATCGACATTCCCATGGATTCTGTTATTCCCTCAGTCCAACGTTTACGTGGTCGGCCTCTTCCTCTGTTTCCATCTGGTCTGTACATCATTGCTTGTTGTGGCATGCTGTTGACTGGTAGCCTACTTGCATGGCCAAACCATTTGACTTGCTGCTTTCTAATAAAATCTAGAGCAGCTTTAACCCCTACTTTAGTCCTGATTTCTTCATTTCTGATCTTATCTCTTCTTGATACGTTGAGTATTCTTCTCAGAAACCTCATTTCTGTTGTTGTGATTTTTCTTTTCTCTTTTTCTGTCATTGTCCAGGTTTGGCATTGGTAGCAGAGAGTTGGTAGGAAGATTGTGTTGTAAAGTGCTTTCTTAGTAGTTATTGATACATGTTTGTTCTTTAGTATTGGTGCCATTTGTCCAATGAGTTGATTTGCCTTATTGCACCTATTTTCGATCTCGTCTTCTGATCTGCCATTTGATGATATTATACTTCCTAGGTACTTGAAGCTCTTTTCTTGTTTCAAGGGATGTTCGTTTAGGTGAATTGTTGCTGTTTGTTCTTCTTTAGTTATAGTCATTACCTCTGTTTTGCTTGTGCTAATTTTCATGTTATGTTCCCTACACATTTCGTTTAGACTATTCATGTGGTCTTGTAATTCAGCTTCTGATTTTGCTATTAGTGCTTGGTCGTCCGCAAACAGGAGTTCTCTAATGGTTAGATTTGCAGATGGTTCTTCTTCTGTGTTCTCGTCATGCGGTATTCTTGCTGTCTCTGCTTGGCTGGTTTCTTTACATATGTTGTCTATATATGTTATGAACAAGAGAGGGGACAGGACACAACCTTGTCGTACTCCAGATCTTATGGTGAAGGGTTCTGAGTGTTCTCCAGTTGCTCTCACTATGCATTCACTGTTGTTGTATAAACTTCTGCATAGGTTTGTTAGATGTGTACTCACTCCATATTGTTTAAGGATTTCCCACAGCTTGTTTCTATCTACCCTATCAAATGCCTTTTCTTGGTCGACAAAGGCTAAGTAGAGTGTTTCATTGAATTCAATTGATTTTTCTATAAGTTGTCTAAGAGCAAAAATGGCGTCTGTGCATCCTTTGTTTTTCCTAAATCCAAGCTGCGTTTCGCTTAGCTGGGGTTCTAAAGTAGTTCGTAATCTTTTTTCAAGAATTTTGCAAAATATTTTCCCAGTATGACTCAACAGTGAAATGCCTCTGTATTGTGTGCAATCTCTTTTGCTGCCTTTGTTTTTCCAAATTGGGATAATTATGGCATTTCCCCAGTCTCGTGGTGTCTGTTGTTCTACCCAAACATGGTTGAATAGTCTATGTAGCCAAGCTGTTCCTACTTCCCTTGCTGCTTTAATTAGTTCATTTGGTATTTCATCCTGTCCTGGTGATTTGTTTAATGGGGCTAATCTGATGGCTTCTATAATTTCTTCTTTTAGTATGTCTGGTTCTAGTTCCTCGGTGACATCTGTGTAGGTCTCTTGAATTCCTGTGACATCTGATGGGATGTTGAGAAGTTGTTCGAAATACTGCTTCCATCTTATTAGGATCTGTTTTTGTTCACTTATTGGTTCTCCATTTTCGCTGTTAATTATTTCAGTTGGGTCAAAGGGTTCTCCTCTGGTTCGCATTGCACTTATCTTTTTGTAGAAGTTTCTGGTTGCCTCCTTGTAGTTTTTATTTAGGGTTTCTCCATACTCTTCCCAGTCTTTTTGTTTTTCCCTCTTTACTATTCTACTCACATGTCTTCTCGCTATTCTGTATTCTCTGTAATCACATTCCTGTTTGCTCTTCAACCACTTTTTATATTTTTCCTTTTTTTCTTTTACCGCTTTCTTTACTTCTGCGTCCCACCAACTTGTTATTTTCTTTATCCGTGTTTTGCGTTTTTTCGTGGTTCCGCATGTTATTTTTGCAGTATTTAAAATGCTTGATTTGAATATCTCCCATTCTTCTTCCACTGTTTTTCTTTCCGTAGGTAATTTTACAAAGAGTTCAGTTAGTTCTTTCTCATAATTTTCGTAAGGGATATGCAACTTTTAAAAAACAAAAGCACAAAGCCTGGGCTGAATTGTAGAGACCTTGTGTTGCCCATGCAGCACGATCCCTGTCTCAGCCTGTCTAGTTTACTCCAGAGGAAAGGTAACACCAATAAATCTAGATCAAGACACGCTGCCGGGTCAGAAAAGCAATGCTCTAACTGTTCGTCTGTCGGACCTTCGATCAGCAGCCAACCAAGGCTTAGGGCCTGGTCTGCCCTGCCATGACATTTAGTTCTGTAGGTTGCATTTCCTCACACCAGGATAAGGCTTGTACCCTCCCAATTAGCGCCTCCGTCCGAAGTCGTTGGCACAATGTGGGATGTTAGGTTTGTTGAGCGCCGCCCAACATTTAATAGAAAGCAGGTAGTACCGTCTTCTGTCATACCGTAGCGCATTCATATCTGACTGACTGACTGGACATTGATCACACCAGCTGAAAAGCAGGTATACACTTATTGTTACAGAAGAGTGTGTCGCCACAACTTGAAATCTGGAGGGCAAGAGAAAATATGCAAGAATGTTTGACAGCACGTCATGGGGGAATATCTGTGTCAGAAATTAATGGTAGCACATGAGGCAGACATGATCAACAACGCTATACGTGTATATACTATATGAAGATCTCTGCAGAAGGCATTGTACATGACATGCATCAGCGCTTTTGGACTTAATCAATTATTATACTCCCTCCCTCCCTCTCTCTCTCTCTCTCTCTCTCTCTCTCTCTCTCTCTCTCTCTCTCTTTTTTTTTTTCTCTGCCCCTTCTCTCTCTCTTTCTCCCCCCCCCCCTTCTCTGTCTGTCTGTCTGTCTGTCTGTCTGTCTGTCTGTCTCTCTCTCTCTCTCTCTCTCTCTCTCTCTCTCTCTCTCTCTCTCTCTCTCTCTCTCGGATAGACATAGGGTCCTTCAAGCCAAATGGTACATGAGAGTTGCTGCTGATAGGTAATCTCTGTCATCTCCAGGGTCCTCCTTGAATTGAAAGGAGCATAAGGGATCTGCAAGGCCACGAGAGAATCACCTTAAGACATTCTCAGGTGAACCATGGACGTTCCGGACGGCCACGGGCTAATGACTCCAATCAAGGAATCAATGTCCGATTAGTCCTGATCTAGTGGCATCCTTCAGTACCCGCTCAATACAAATCCCATCGCCAACATTGGAGTGGTTGAACCTATGTTCCTGGCTGGACCTACAGCTCATTCTCGGTCCTACTCATCCGAGTCAGTGACATTGAAAGACCCATACCCATTCCACACTCATGAAATATTCCCATTATTTGAAGTCCTACTCATCCTGTCAGTGACATTGAAACACCCATACACATTTCCCCATTCAAGAACGGTTCCCATTGTGTCAAGTGATATATTCCTGTACCATGGGGCTACAAAGAACACAGGACTCATTGTGTAGAGAAGACCACTGGAACTAGTAGGCCTGGTTCTACAGGCGCCTGTTGTTTGTACAACCGATCGGGAAGGAGGTAAATACCTAAGGACCTAATCGGTGAGGCAGATGTCGACTGACGGGACTTTGTAGTACTCTTCGGTTTATGAGGGAAAGCCATGAGGCTCTGTGCTTGAACTTGATCTTTGTTGTATCTGTTTAGAACTATCTGTTTTAACTGCCTTAATGTTTTCCTGTGCTGTTCTTTATTAGGTTAATAAAATTACTTTCAAGTTACTCTGACGAGCGCCATGTTATTTATGCGTCAGCCAGAAAGACACCTTAGGGAATAGGCCCCGAGGTCGAAAGAGAGAGTGACAGTGAGTCCAGGGAACGGAGGAGGGTTGGCAAGCAAAGACCTATCCCAGCCAGAGCTATATAATAGTATTGAAGAATTGTGACAGGAGTGATTGGGACCCTCCACATAGCTTGTTACACTGTACAATGTCTTTGATGTCGTAAATCCATTTTCTTCTCGGACGTCCTCTTGTTCTCGTATTCTTTGATGTAGCTCCAGTGCTGATAATTGATAGTGTTGCATTCTTACAAGATGGCCGAATCATTTAATCTTCTTCTGTGTACGAGTGTGTGTTTGTGTGTGTGCGAGCGCGTTTACATGCACTATGCCATAAATGTCATATTATAACTGTATATTATATGTATGTATTTGCTTTGTTCACACATGTGACACCTAACACTAACAAACGGCAACGCTCTGTAATATACACAAACAAAATAAACACACATTACACCTTGTAAATATACATTGATTTGTATGAAATAAACGTTTAAAAAAAAACAAAAAAACTGGCCTACTAAGGCCACACAAAATTTAATCTTCTGCTTTCCATATATGTGGCACAAGGGGTCGATCCCACTGTTTGTCAGATAACAGCATTTCTTATTCTGTTGCAGATAATTAAGTTTGCAGCTCTTCTCGTGCATCTCATATTACAGGTGTTGATAAGATATTGCGTAGGTGTGGTTTGGAAAAGGTCCAAGTTTGAAATTAGTTGCAGAGGGTTATGTGAGATTTGCTAATAGTATTATCCATCGTTTTGGGGACATGTGTATATTTAGATGTCTCAGTATGGGTGAGAATTGTTATGTAAACATACTTGCTTTTTGACATCTGATTTTGATTTCT
Organism: Cepaea nemoralis; assembly: GCA_014155875.1. Classification (NCBI taxonomy): domain Eukaryota; kingdom Metazoa; phylum Mollusca; class Gastropoda; order Stylommatophora; family Helicidae; genus Cepaea; species Cepaea nemoralis. The sequence goes on along the minus strand of JACEFZ010027829.1, from coordinate 334,691 downwards.
CTGTCTATTCTGCCATCTTCTGTTATCATACTTCATAGATATGTAAATTCGTTAACTTATTTCAGAAGTGTGCTATTTATCAGTATTTTTAGTGGACCGGGAGATCAGCTACCTTCATTGATTCAGTTTTCGTTGTATTTATATTCATATTGCATCTGCTGCATGTTGAATTAATCTTATTAATATAATTTTGCAGTCTGTCCTCATGGTTGTAAAGCAGACACTGATCGTGGGCAAATAAAAGCACATTTATTGCGGGTTGATCTGTTGCTTCGCCTAAAGAAAAGAGCTCGAATTGTCTGAATCTGTTTTGTCAAGGCTTGCTTCTTTCGATCCCATCTAAATCAGCAGCTTTCCCTTCTTTCGGTAGTGTGACAGCTTTTTTAAATAGACACGCTTTCTTCTTTTGGACTGCACTAGCCAGGCGGCCTTTATTCCTCAGGCTCAAAGACCCCTCTGCCATACACCGCAGTAAATGAATAAATGACAGATATCTCGCTTCACTTCTGCCGGCTGAATATCAAGAGGATCGTTTAGAACTGGTCTATTCGGAAGATTCTTAAATTATTTAACCCATCTGTTAATTGATCTTTAATACGTTTGAGAACTTTCCCTTTACTTTTTTTGCTAAGTCCACTTAATTGACTAAATTGTCTTACCAATTTATGTGTGGTGTTGTAAAAGTCTTTGAAGTTTTAACTTTGCTGCTGCATCCTCTGTCTTTCTTGCTAGTGCATCTAAAATTATTTTTTATCCGTCCTTATGGGCTTCTAAACTTCTTTGTTAGCTGATGTATATTTTGTCCCCTGCGTTCTGACTTTAGCAGCTGTGCTTGTGTTATTAATTAAGTCTGCCTTTTTATTTTCCCTTTCTTCTATTTTATTTAGGGTTTCTATGATATCCATGCTTTATGTTTTCATCCTATTCTTCGCAAGACTTCCATACACGAGTCACTCCAAATGCCACCGTTTGCCACCTATTTTCTGTGCTCTGATCATCTACTAAGTGTTGCAAGACTTGGTACATAATATATACTGCGACCGTAAACTGTTCAGGATGTATCACGTAAGTAGGAGATCACAACAGTGCTGAGGCAATACTTCTTGGCTTTCTCGGTTCCTTTCTTGACCTCGGCGCTCACGACCGCATGGATCGTCCACTAAGTGGGCATAGCGATTCACGACAATTTGCGACCAGGCGATGTAATCATCTACACTGATGGCTTTGTGTCAAGTGGTAAAAGAACTGTCTGGGGGTTCGTGGTGAAGGTTGGTGTTTTGTGCAGAAGAGCCTGGCGTATGATACACCATCTATCCATCCATCCATCCATCCATCATGTGCCATGCCGGTAAGCGTTCCGTAACCGGTTCTGCCATCTCACTCGATCACCAGAGTCGTGGATCAGCTCCGTGTTTCTGTCTCGACCATGCCACAAGGCCAAGCCATCCAGGTACTTGCTTCTAGGTCTTCCCCTTGGTCTGTTCCCCTCGATCTTACCAGTTGTCACCAAGTTCTCCAATTAATTTCTTCTCATAACATGCCCAAAAAATTGTGACTGTCTACGTCTAATGTCTCTTATCAGTTTACGATCTTCATTTGTTTCTTGAAGAACTTGTTCATTGGTCTTTCTGGCTGTCCATGGTATTCTTTGCATTTTCCTCAGAAACCACATTTCTGCAGCCATCAGATGTTTTTCAGCCTGACTGCTCATTGTCCAAGCTTCACATCCATATAAGAGCACAGGTTCTATGTAGCATCTCAACACACTTTTTCTCGTTTCAATTGACATCTTTTTATTGCTCAGTATGTTTTTCATCTCGCTAAAGGCTACTTTTGCCATGGCGATTCTTGTTCTAATCTCTTCAAGGCATCTCCCATCAGATGTTATTACTGTTCCGAGATAACTGTACCTATTCACTTGTTGAAGAATATGATATACCACAACATCTAATTTGAGAATGCAAGTGGGGGAAGTCACGACGGCGAATCGCTGGCTGGAGGACAAACAGCACACGAATATCGTGATTGCAACGGACTCACAAAGTGTGATGAGAAATGTGAAGAAAGGCAGAGTGACAGGCTTGCATTCAACAATCACAAATAGACAGCATCTGTTGGATCCGCTCCCACCCCACCCCACCCCGAGACATGCTGGTGTGGTGGGAAACGTGCAGACTGGCTGGGTCTTGACCCGTTGGTGGAGTATTGGTGCATGATAAGGCAGATGTGGTCGGGACCCTTTGGAATCGTGCGTTTTATGCACAAGAACAGGTAGATAGATCATCACGACTTGGAGAGAATGGTGTTCCAGGGAGTGACAAGGGGGATCTCACCGACACTCACAACTCCCAGGAAAGGCCTGACTGACATATAATGAGACTGCTACTGTTACCGCAAGTATTGGGTCTCTTCGTTTGCCGTTGCAGACGAGGACGGAACACGTACGGCAATGTCCTGAGTGCTGTGATATCGGTTATTGACTCGATTGGGTGTACGACTTCAGGGTCACAGCGTTACATGTCTTTCTGGATGCGACCACCTGCTACGTCCGTGGGCGAGTACAAACACGATTGCACATACCGTGTTTCCCCGAAAATAAGATCTACCTTTTATATATATACTAGCTGACCCGGCCCGGCTTCGCCCAGGCCCTGGAGGGGATCTATCTATCTATCAGTCTGTCTGTCTGCTTGTTTGTCTGTCTGTCTGTCTGTCTGTCTGGCTGACCCGGCCCGGCTTCACCCAGTCCCTGGTGGGGAGCTCATTTAATTCATATAAGTAGTCATATAAGCTCTCCCGTTCCCGACTATCTGTCTGTCTATCTGTCTGTCTGGCTGACCCGGCCCGGGTTCACCCAGTCCCTGGTGGGGAGCATCTAATTTAATTCATATAAGTAGTCATATAAGCTCTCCCGTTCCCGACTATCTGTCTGTCTGTCTATCTGTCTGTCTGTCTGACCCGGCTTCACCCAGTCCCTGGTGGGGAGCATCTCATTTAATTCATATACGTAGTCATATAAGCTCTCCCGTTCCCGACTATCTGTTTGTCTGTCTATCTGTCTGTCCCTGCCCGGCTTCACCTAATCCCTGGTGGGGAGCATGTCATTTAATTAATTCATATAAGTAGTCAAATAAGCTTCCGTTCCCGACTATCTGTCTGTCTGTCTATCTATCTGACCCGGGGTGGTTTCGCCCAGCTCCTGGCGCACAGTAACTTAAAAGAATGTCCTTCCACACACCATTCATTATTCTTAATGAAAACTGTTTTTAATCACCCGACATGAAAGTTGATAAGTTCTTTAAGCAGAAAAAGATGGGTTACAATGTTATGCATTATGCATTATTGTTATGCAAACTTTGAAAATGCCTTAAAGATTATATCATTATTTATTATAACTCATATGCCTAAAAATAACTATAGACAAAGAGTTTAACAATAGTGCAAGTAAGTCCAACAATATGACTATAAAGTATATAGAAATGTTATTAAAAGTTATATCCCCTTGAAATAACTTTTCAAGAGTGAAGTCCCCCTGCTATATAAACATTATATAATGAAAATGAAAAAGTAAATGTTATTAAATAAGTAGAAGATTTTACACTATGAAACTATTATAGTCGGTTGCACAGGAATGAAAGAAAGACGTGTAGAAAATTTCATCTCAATCGGATGTACCGTTATCGAACCCATCCAATACAAACATAACCACAAACAAAGTCAGTCACATACACTCTGTTTTATAGATATAGATATATGACTTCCCCCGAAAATAAGCTCTAGTGCATTTTTTAAAGCTAAACTTAATATAAGACCCGGTCTTATTTTAGTTATTTCTTATTTAGTTAGGAAGAAAATACAACTCGAAATAGGAGAAGAACAATGTGGGTTTGTAGAAGGTAAGGGCAAAGTAAATACTGTGTATATACCGAGAACAGTCATTGAACGTTCTATAGAAATAAACAAAGATCTCTATCTTTGCTTTATTGACTACACAAAGGCTTTCGATAAAGTGAGACATGATCTACAAATTGATGGAAAAGACCTTAGACTTGTTAAAAAAACATATTTTGGAAACAACAAGCTGCCATCAGAATTTATAACGATGTAGGTCAATATCAACATATTAAAAGAGGTGTGAAACAGGGATGTGTAATGTTTCCAGATCTCTTTTCCCTGTACAGTGAAACTATTTTCAGAAATATAGAAGATATGGAAGGAATCAACATTGGGGAACGATACATCAATAACATTAGATATGCAGATGATACAGTCTTGACTGCAGACAATGAACAGGACCTGCAAAATTTAGTAGATGCGGTTGTTGCACACAGTGAACAACTAGGGTTAGAACTGAATATTAAGAAGACACAGATTATGGTCGTCACTGGGAAGAAGGAAATACCACAATGTGATATACGAGTAAATGGGCATATTCTTAAGCAAGTGAATCGATACAGTTATCTCGGCACAGTCATAACATCTGATGGGAGATGCCTTGAAGAGATTAGAACAAGAATTGCCATTGCGAAGGTAGCCTTTTGCAAGATGAAAAACATACTGACCAATAAAAAGATATCAATTGAAACGAGAAAAAGAGTGTTGAAGTGCTACATAGAACCTGTACTTTTGAATGGATGTGAAGCATGGACAATAAGCAGTCAGGCTGAAAAACAGCTGATGGCTGTGGAAATGTTGTTTCTGAGGAAAAAATTCAAAGAATACCATGGACAGACAGAAAGACCAATGAACAAGTCCTTCAAGAAACAAATGAAGATCGTAAACTGATTAGAGTCATTAGACGTAGACAGTCAAAATTTTTGGGCATGTTATGAGAAGAAATGACTTGGAGAACTTGGTGACAACTGGCAAGATCGAAGGGAAGAGACCAAGGGGAATACCGAGAAGTAAATACCTGGATGGCTTGGCCACGTGACATGGTCGAGACAGGAACACGGAGCTGATCCACGACTCTGGTGATCGAGTGAGATGGCAAAACATGACAGCCCACGCTTATCGGCATGGCACATGAAGGATGATGGATGGATGGATGGTCTTATTTTCGGGGAAACACAGTACTCAAAGAAAAATTTTATAGCTTTCATGTCGAGTCAACATCGAATACTTTTGCGAAACAACAAGATCCGTCTAATGACGCATTTCTAAGGAAATGTGTTGTAAAATTGCATGTGACTGGGTGACTGTACACAACAAACATTTATAGGAAAGAGAAGAGGGGGGAAAACTGTAAATCCCCCGTACAAAGCTATCGATATCAGGTGCTCTGTCGACTGACGTAGGCGATCATGCTTCTGTACATCTTACGATCTCCAACGGCATTTATTATTCGTGTATTGACTACCATCCGTGCCATGACACAAGGCTGTCAAGAATTTTCTCCTGCAGTCTTTCTCTACCTCTCTTTCCACAAATCTTTCCAGTTGTCATAACATGTTCCGTTGTTTGTTTGTTTGTTTTATTTTTTTTTTCTCATTTCATCTATCGGATGTGTGTGATAAGTTGTCTTTGCAACTTAGTTTCTCTTAAAATGTCCAGATTGCTCATTTAATCTATGTTATTAACAACCAGACAAAGACTTCACACTCTAAATTCACACAGAGCACTTCAACTTCACATCGATAACATGCCAGTAGAAAGTGTAAGTGAACACAAAACATTAGGCCTCATCATTGATAGAAACCTAACCTTTAATCCTCACGTTCAAACGCTCACTAAACAAACAGCGAAAAAAGTCTACCAACTCGCCAAAATTAAAAATTTCCTTGATGAGGACACAAGGAAAATATTCTATACGTCTCACATACAGACACATTTTGACTACTGCTCTTCAATCTGGGACGGTTGTTCCAATTCAAGCACGAAGCGACTTTACTCACTCCAGAAACGGGCCATGAGTTTAATTTATAGCAAACATTTAACTGACAATCCTAGCCTGCATAAACGCCTTCAGTTACTACCACTCCGCAAACGTCTGCTTTTCAATAAGGCCAAACTAATTCACAAAATCCTACATCGGAATGCCCCAAATTACTTTTGGCCATTATTTAAATATAATGCTAGACACAGTAAACGATTAAATATATTACACATTCCGAAGCCTAGGATAGACTTATACAAAACAAGCTTAACGTACTCTGCAGCTCAGCCGTGGAACAATCTTCCATATGGAATAAAACACATCACCAATCCCTATACATATAATCGCAAATTATTTGAACACTAGGATTACCTTCCCCCTTAATAATAGAAGTAATAATATTAATAAATCCCTAGTATGACAACCAGTCCCCTTTTGGTAGGCCATTATATGCCACATAGCTAATAACAAGTGCCACACCAGTTATTACTATTACTGAGTCGTGTAGTATTGATTTTTAATTTTTCCACATGCCTTTATAATGCATATCTTTTATATTGTTGCTGTTTTCAGTTAGCCTTGAATGATGTGTGAATGGTACAATGTATGAAAGAGAGTGATAAAAGGGCAGAGTGTTAGACGGGCCTGCGTGCCCAATTCTTAACCCTTTCAAAATAAAGTTTTGTTGTTGTTGTTGTTGTTGTTGTTGTTGTTGTTGTTGTTGTCCACGGAATTTTCAGCATTCATCTATAAAACCACATATCCTGAATCCTCCAGGATTTTTTGCACCTGTTTACCAATTGTACACGATTCGCAACCATATGTTAATCTGTTTCTATATTACACGCAAGAATTCTTTTCTAACTTCCAATGACAAGGACCTATTGCATAAACTATTCTTCTTTTAACAGAATGCAGTTTTTGCTAGTCCTTTTGTGTTCCTTATCTCTGTGTCGTGGGCGGGGGTCGCTGACACAGAAAGATCATTATGTCTAACGAACGAGGGAAGACAAAATACAGAATTCCCACACAGTTTCCAGCGTCAGGAAGATTTTAACTGAAAGTTAAGAAAATGCTGCTTCCCATGGAGACTTCCCATGGCAAATAAGAGCGACTTCCTAGACAAACAGTATAATAAAGAAATGACTGCTTGTGAAATCCTACCTAAAAGCTTTGACTTACTAACTATTTGGTTAAAGACAGAGTGCTCGGGTGACTGCATGGCTTGCTTTAACTTGTTTTATGTTATTAGACTTATGTGCAATAACAAAATATACAGGGTGTTTGTAAGGTCTCACTACACTTTATATATAGGATACATTTGAAAAATGAAATACATTACGTCATCAAAAATGTGCTAAAAATTCGTTAAATTAGTTATAATAGTTACTACTATGGTCTAACACTGTTTTGAGGAAACTGGGAAAGGACCAATGAAGTATTCATTGTAATAGGTGTCGGAAATGTCCACCACGGGCTTCAAGACATGACTGTACACGTCTCTTTATATTGTCAAATATCTTCTGCAACGTGTCTGTTGTTATTTCCGTGTGTATCGACCGCCATTTCGAAACATTTGTACAACCAAAACAAATTCTTTCTTCCGTTGATAACACAATTCTGTTTGGCGTGCAAAGAAATTCTCCAGCAGACGACAGCCATTCTCTGCATATTGCTTCACGATGGACTGTGGACACATTTATTGATGACGTCATGTACTAATTTTAAAAATTTCTATTACATACAAAGTGCAGTGAGACTTTACAAACACCTCGTATTTACTTTACAGATATTCACCGACAATACTACCGAGGTAAAATTTAAGAAAAAAAACAACTTTACCGAGATTTAGAGAATGGAGACGGATTGTATATTTGCAGCAAAGAACCTCAATGGCTCGGAAAGCTGAAGAAGAAGAAGAAGAAGAAGAAGAAGAAGAAGAAGAAGAAGTAGAAGAAGAAGAAGAGATTTAGATGAAAGGTTAAAGGTTAAAGAAGCAGCATCTACAGGATATAATATTAGTAAAATGTTAAAATCACAGGATTTAGGGTGGTAAGTGTTTTGCGGCTTACGTGTAGTCAGCAAATTAACCGTTTCCCTTTTTGTCTTCGTAGTCTGTCAAGGTTTTGTTGATTTTTAGTTTTATTACATTTTCATGTAGTTATATCTGTTTGTGTGTGTGTGTGATTGTGTATTTGTGATTGTGTGTGTGTATGTGTGTGTGATTCAATGATTGTGTGTGTGTGTGTGTGCGCGCGCGCGCGCGCGAGCGCACGCGCGCGGGCGCGTGTGCTGACGACGGCTTTGGTCGCAACGTCCATTTTTTAAAACTCGTGATCGTCTTCTAGTAAAGCTTGTCGTCTACATCTCGTGATTTGGTGATTCATTCATTACCATCTTATATGTTATCTGCCTGGTACTGCCACTTCCAGCTTCAACTTCTACACTTGACACCAGATGGTCTTCACAGGGCTTGACTGATCAAATTATATTGATACTCCAGCTTCTAGTCAGCACTATTCATCTGGAACTGCATAAATAAAACAAAGCGGACTCCATAAATACTGTCCGAACTGTTTTCCAGCTCATGACAGTTATATGACAACAATCCTCATAAAGACAATATAGTGAATGGCATTTACCATTAAGTATATTTTACACACGAAAAAAGTGAAAATCGTAAACTGATTAGAGAAATTAAACGTGGACAGTCAAACTTTTTGGACATGTTATGAGAAGAAATAAAGAACCTGGTGACAGCTGGCAAGGTCGATGTTAAGAGACCAAGGAGAAGACGGAAGTAAATACCTGGATGGCTCGACAACGTGGCATGGTCGAGACAAGAACACTGAGCTGATCCACGACTCTGGTATCTTACACATCTGCATATCTGTTCTTGGGTATACAATCTTACTGATAACTGTGCATATCAATGCTCTGTCTAGATCAGGATCAACACGAAGCCCGCGGGCCGCATGCTTTAGCTAAATAGTTAAAGGAATGTTCGAAGAGCGTCGTTGAAATTCTGTGTCCAGAAAAGAAGAAGGATTTCTCAAAAATAAGTCTGGCTCGTCAGACTATTACTAGGCGCGTGGACGACATTGGAAAACATATTGAAGATAATTTGAAAAGTCGAGCATCCGAGTTTATATTTTATGCTCTAGCAGTGGATGAAAGCACAGATATGGCAGATACTGCCAACTGGCAATTTTTATCTGGGGTGTTGATGTCCATTTAAAAAAGACAGAAGAATTAGCGGCACTGTATCCACTTAAGGACACTACTAAGTCACGAGATTTGTTAGAAGCAGTTACATCGACATTGAATCACTTTTCGTTACAGCTTATCAACTTATCGGGCTTAACAACGGATGGTGCTCCAGCAATAATTGGGAAACAGGAAGGTTTAGTAAAATTGATTGAAAATGAGGCCTCCAAAGTCGGTAATACTTCAATACTAAATTTTCATTGCATTATCCATCAGGAGAATTTATGTTCGAAGTCCCTCAAAATAGACTATGTCATTAAAGTGGTCGTCAAAATAATGATCTTCATTACGTCGAGCAGGTTGAATCACTGTCAGTTCCAAGAATTTCTAAAGTCTTTGGACTCAGATTTTAATGACGTTAATTTTATACAGAAATAAGATGGCGGGCCCGTGCCAAATTGTTGAAAAGAGTGTTTGATTTGCAACAAGAAATAAAATCATTCTTTGAGAGCAAGTCAAAAAGTATCCCAGAGTTTGAAGACAAAGAGTGGGTTTGCGACTTTGTATTTCTGGTCAATATAACTAGCCACCTAAATGACGTTAATACTCGTCTACAATGGAAAGATAAATTAATTAATAAGATGTATGATCATATTTCTGCATTTCAAATGAAACTTGGTCTTTGGCAACAACTGTTGAGGACAAAAAATTTTACTTACTTTCCTACATTGTCACTGCAACCAGACGTCACACAGGAGGAGGCGGATAAATACGCTCCTTTGATATCTAGCTTAAACCTCGAATTTGAAAACAGATTTCAGGATGTAAAAAAAGACATCATGTGCTTTTTTGTGCATTTGCAACGCCATTCGCGGTAGACGTGAATTTATTACCAGGAAGATTACAAATGGAACATTGTGAAATGCACTTGTCAGAGTCTTGCGTAGAGCAAGAACTGTGGCTCGTATCTTGACAAGTGTGATACTAAATATGATTATCAAATAACGCGAGGCGAATAACCGATGATATAATTCGCGCTCTTTATTCGCGCACTGCACACATCAGAAACAATACAGGCGTCGCGCAATCACAATCCACAATATCAAATAGATCATAAATACAAGCAATCAATACATCAATATAATAATACATCAATGCACTCCACTTACAAGTCAAACACACAGGCGTTCCATCTCCAACGGTCATACAGGCTATCGATCAATACATGCACAAACTCTCAGGCCGCATTCACACGTCTGTCCGGTACGGCGCCCAAGCCCAGTCTAACTGGCCTTTTAGCACACGCGTCAGTTGTGCTCGAGTCAGCTTGCGTGACCCCCAATGTTCACGCTGTGTTCTTGCTGACCCCCGACTGCTTAGCATCGTTCAGTATTGAGTGCCTGGCGTTGTCGACGACGCCGCGTTATAACTGTAGTGTTTATCATAGTTCAGCGTTGCCTTGTCGGGCGTTGGTACAGACAACGCGTTGTAACTCCGGGTGAGACTCTGACATTCTCCCCCCCCCCTTTCTCATGAAAGGTTTTCCTTTCATGTACTCTATATAGCTGTTCTTTATCTTGTCAGAATCGAACTTTGCACTTCATCTGACGTAAATCTTTGGGTTTTCTTAACATGTACAGGTGATTAGTAAGCAATATGCATACAATCTCCATGCCTATCCATCAAGCATACTTGTCAAGTACAATCAATTCCATGGATTTTACCTCGCTGAGACACAGCCAGTCCGGTAGGTTACGGCTAACTTGCCCCTACCTCTCAACCAAAAACAAAAATTACAAATAATCAGGTTAGCCTATAAGATAACCCCGACATTGGACATCTACCCTGATCTCATAGAATATCCAATGAAGGTCTTCAGTTTTGGCAAGTTTCCCCATATACACATGACGTCACATTGACGTGTTACTCATTAGGCAAACATGGTAGTTTCAATACATATTCACACATCACCAACAATTTTTAGTTATGTCTCTTGGTTATTGTACAAAAGTTAGGGACAGTAATTTTATTATGCTTTCAACAAAATAAATTACAAGTAACATTTCCTTTCTTAGTGTCATAATTTGATACTTATTGACAAAAGTGCACAAAAGGTCACTATTGTGAAAAAGTAAATCAAGCTACGATGCTGAGATTACATCTAACAAACCGCGACATATACAATTTCGTATATGGAAATGTTTCATACCCAAATTTTCATACAATTGTCATAAATGTATAAACATTTTAGTATCGTCTGCTAACTTTCAAATTAATATGCAAATATAACGGAAGTGTAGAGCTGTGTTGTTGTACCCATGTGTTATGTTGACATTCACATCAAGGTCTTCCGTTTTAGATGGACTTTAAATATACGGAGCACCCAGTTCTTGTCATCAGCTGTTGGATATCTTCTTCCGTCTTATTCTCGGATTAGGTTGTCATGGTCATCATTCGTACTTGTTAAAACGTCGTGGACCATCTTTGTAGATGTACTCAGGATTACTTGACGCTGTTCAAGCTCGGTAAGTCTTTGGGTCCTGTAGTACTGTCCTGTGACACTTGTGGTGCCTATTTCTTATAATATTACATATTTACAATACTAATGGCATTCTTTCACATCTCTCACAATTATACGACACATTCATTCACATAATAATAATAGTATGTACACAATTTATTTACAATGGGAGATTAAATCTTCCCTATCACACCGTTCTTCACAGCGTAACTGACATGATGTCACAATTGGCTGTGGTGTTGAGCACCATTTAATTTGCAGTTTATACACTATCTGCAATGTACTCGGGTGTTACCTGGCTATTGGGTGAGTCGTATGGACATCTCGATAGAAGATCGGCCAATGAGTTATGTGAGCCTCTTATATGTCTGATTTCGAAGCTATAATCCTGCAGAAGAAGGGACCATCTTGCCGCTCTGTGGTTACTTGGGGTTCCACTGGTGATAAATGTCAACGGGCTATTGTCTGTTTCTATAATGAAGTGTTTACCTAAAAGAAATTTTGAAAGTTTACGTACCGAGAACACAAGAGCGAGGGCTTCAAGTTCCGGCGTGCTGTAATTTCGTTCACTGGTGTTCAATTTCCGAGAGACGTAGTATACAGGGTACAATATTTGGTCGTGCTCTTGAAGCAGTACCCCTCCAATGGCTACGGAGCTCGCATCGCATCTTAGCCTGAAAATAGTGCTAAGATCGGGTAATTTTAGAATAGGTTCACTGGAAAAATAAGATAGTACTTTCGCAAATGCAGGCTTTAAACATTCGCTGTTTACAATGACATTAGGATGGTTTTTATGTTAGTAAATCAGTGAAACATTTGGTCAATTCAGCAAAATGAGGAATAAATTGTCTATAATAATTCAAAAGACCTAACACACTTCGCAACTCTTTCTTGGTTGTCGGAAGCGACAATTTCAAAATTCTAGACATGATGTTATAGTCAGTCGATATAAAGCCATTTGAGATCTTATAGCCCAAAAATGAAAATTCTTGAAAGGCTATTTCAACTTTGGATGGTTTTATTGTCAGTCCATGTTGTCTAATCCTGTCGAATGTCTGCTGTAGTGCTGTTATGTGGTCTGTCATGTTCTTTGTATGTATGCAAATGTCGTCCATGTACCAAATGATGTTAGAAATACCTGTCAAAAGTCGTCTTGTGTCGCTTATCGTCCCTGGAGGAAAGTGGACTCGACAAGCACATCTTTAATATCCTTCTACTATTGGGAGTATTGAATGACTTTTGTCTACATTCCTCCCTTCCGTCTTTTATACACTATCTCTCTCTCTCTCTCTCTCTCTCTCTCTCTCTCTCTCTCTCTCTCTCTCTCTCTCTCTCTCTCTCTCTCTCTCTCTCCTTCATAACATACCCTGACAACAGTTTCCTCCAACAATTAATAACCTGTTTATTGTTGAAAACTATGTCAGTTGTATGTATTGAATATGTATCTGTAGTTGTTGGTGTCTGCTAATGTGAGTGCAAGATAGGACTTGTAGACGTTAGTCTTCGTAGTTTCTCTAGCCTATTCAAACGGCCAAAACATCAGACATTCACATAGAATTGAAACAGTCTCACCCTGGATGCTCCTTTCCGGCTTGAGTATGGACTTAATCCAATTATGGAAAACAATTGTCAATGTTTTATCATCAGAAACATAATCCAATAAAGGTAAGTCACTGAAGTTCAGATATGTCCTGTTTTGGAAGGTAGTATAGTCCACCACTGAATACACATCATCACTGTATATAAATGTCTATTTCTATGTTAAATGTTCTTGTGTTCTTCAATGTTTCTTTTAGGTGATTACCTAATTGCACTATATTTTAGCCTATTTGCTCTGCTTGAATAAAGGTCTTTCACTGAACTTCACCAAAACATATTTCTTGCCATTCGTTATGTCACCCCCTCTTATTGACTGTTTAGGTTGAATTGGCTATAGTGACATATTTTCACTGCACCTGTGAAGTGACTGATTAAAGTGACAGTTCTTTCCTTTATTATCAACACGGCTTTCTCTGTACAAGAGATGTACTGGTTTATCTTCTTTGATATGTCAGGCTGTGTAGTGGAACCTGGGTAATAAACATTAAATCAGATGATTTAAGTCTGCTTCATATTACTGTTTATGTGATTGTCTTTCTCCAGCCGTAATGAACAGCTTCCGAAAGACTACTCTGACATAAACAGCAGAATTCACTAAAGTCTAAACTATTCACTAAATAGAAAGCAATAGTAAACCCTAAGCACACACTCATATTTCCCTATGCTAATATTACTCTAATATTAGTGTTACCTTATATATATATAGAATTAATGTAAGTCCCCGAATCGAAATTTATCCGCACATAAGCACTCTATCCCATTATAAGGGAGGATATTTCTTTTCATTACGGGACACATAAATCCATCTTTCCGTCCAGTTTGGTAGCCCACTCAACAGAAACCCCATGTTCTGCTATTTATAACGAGTGTCCAATCTTCCGGTGATTGTTTGATCTACCATCCTCAACCCTCATCTCTTGACGTATCCTGCCCATCAAAAGCGGTGAAATCACGTAGTGGTTAGTTGTTCGTTTCTCTCCGTTGTCACGCTGTTCCCCTGACGCTGATACTTCAAAGCAGTCTCCGTTCATTTTTCCTCCCCGCGATTTCCCCCGGTTCTCCGTGTCCGTACGATGTCCCGTCGGCCGGTACGAGCGGCAGCCACTGACCTCGGCGAGCACCTGTCCCTGATAATCGGTCAATAACCTTCCATTTATCCTTCTCTCAGATTGAACGACTCGATTGTTAACCCTTCTCCTATATTGCCATTAATGGTACATCCAAATCTATCTGGGAATCACTAAACTATCATCATTCTGTGACATCTTGTCATTCTGACAAATGTTGCTGGAGCATTAACTAGCCCGAATGGCAACTTGCACCATTCGTATAGTCCCCAGGGTGTGGCAAATGCTTTCAGATATATACTGTCAGCATGTACAGGTATTTGCCAGTAACCTTTTGTCATGTCAAGTTAAGTAAAGTAACGTGAGTCAGTCAGTTCAGTTAGTATGTCTTCACAGTTGCTCATTGGTTCTAAATCCAACTGTGTAATACTGTTGAGTTTCCTATAGTCAACACAGAGTCTTATTGTGTTGTCCTTTTTTCTCACAATGACAATCGGTGAACAAAAATGTGATTGTGAACGTCGGATGATATGGTTTGCTTCTAAATCAATAATTTCTTGGTGTAATTTGTCTTTGTAGTGTATAGGAATGGAATATGGTCTGCATTTTATTGGGATGTCAGACGTCAAAATAATATGATGATGCACTAAGTCTGCCTGTCCTGGGTTGTTAGAAAAAATTGTACTATATTCTTGTAATACTTGTCTGCAACTGTCGGTCTGTGTCTGCGTCAGCTTGGGATTTACCTTTATGTCCTGTAGGTTGGTTGTCGTGTCCAGTACTGGTGTTGGTATCTCGTCAGTATCGTTGTCGTCTGTCTGGTCCACTATTGTTGTGCTTGCTGTAGTCTCTACTTGTTCGTCGTCCCTGTGGTAATATGGTTTAAGCATGTTAATATGAAAAATCTTGTGTTTGTCCCTAATTGCAATTTCGTAATCTACTGTCGAAATTTGTCGTAACACTTTAAACGGTCCTTGCCATGAGTCTGTGAGAAGATGTCTGTCACTTGGCAATAGAAGAAGAACGTCCTGTCCTGGCGTCAGAGTAATTGTTCTATTTCCTCTGTTAGCGTATTGTCGGTAGATAGCACCAGATTTTTGTAGTGCTTCTTTCGCTAACACACATGATCTCATGATTCTATCGCGCAATGATGTTACATGTTCATACGATGAAATGGGTGTAGATATAGTTTTAATTTCAGTCAGCATAGACTGGTACAAAGATAATGGGCCGCGTGGTTTGGCACCATATACAATTTCAAATGGTGAGAATCCAGTGCTGGAATGTGGCACTTCCCTATATGCAAATAAAATAGCAGGTAGATACGTGTCCCAATCTTCGGGATGTTCTTGGGTTACTTTTGAGAGCATATGTTTAAGATCGCCGTTAATCTTTTCTATGATACCCGTGGAGTGTGGGTGGTACGGGCTGTTAAAATATTGCTTCACCCCCAACATTTTAGTAAAGGCTTGTGTAGCTGCGGCAATGAACTGACTACCCCGATCTGAAAGGATGGTATCAGGGAATCCTACCCTTGCAAAAATATGGAAGAATACTTCCATGATGTCTTTGGAAGTTATGTTCTTCATCGGAATGGCTTCTGGCCACCGACTACATAATCAATTATTGTTACAATATATTTGTTTCCTCTCGATGTTACGTGGTTAAGAGGACCAACTATATCGACCGAGATCTTTTCAAACGGTCTACTTGCCAAATCAGTGATTTGCAGTTCTGCTTGCGGGTGTTTCCCCTTTTTAACAAGCTTTTGGCAGATGTCACACGATCTGCAATACAGTTTGGTATCACTGCAAAATTTAGGCCAATAGAATTGAGTAAGTAACCTTGCTCGTGTTTTAGCATACGCCATATGCCCTGCAAAGGGTATGTCATGCGCTAGCTGTAATGCTTGGTTGCGGTTTTCTGAAGGTAGCACCGTTTGTTCTGTAGTGCTAGAACCTTTGGTATAGTACCGTGTCAGAATTCCGTTTTTCAGAGCAAAATACCATTTAGCGTTCTTTGCTACTCGTGGCTTTTGGCCTATTAGTTTAAAATACTTCTGCAAAGATCGATCGGCTTTTTGAGCTGTTATAAATTTCTCCCTGGTTGTTTCAGGAGATGTTACAACTGGGCTTATTAGCTGTAAAGCCTCTGTCTGATCGATTCGATCTTGCCTTTGAGCAGTAGATCTGGTTACTGCATTTGTAATATCAAGGTTATCATTTACATTACAACTTGGTGTTACATTCAAACAACTACATTCATGTGCTGGCGTTGCCGAATTGGCATACATACATTCATTTACAGGTGGTAATACATCATGAATGGTGATTTGTGATGAAGGTGAAATTGTATTATCAATGTTACAAGTGACAGTGGATATAATACTGTCATGTGGCATATCATTTACCTCAGGAAGGTTACCAATGATGACATCACAACAAGGATTGGTTAATGCTGCGCATTTGACCTTTCCTGTAAGAAATGGTGTACTTATGTATGCCCATGCAAGCGGGTATCTCTCGATGTTACCCGAGAAAGTTCTGCATGTAACATATTTACCACTATATTGTGATGGTAAGATATAGTCTCTCTTAATGCCAATGAGGGTACTGCCGCTATCACGTAAAACGGTGGCAGCTCTACCATTAATATACCCATGGTGGATATTTAATTTACCTTGGGAGTTGACTACTAAATTGGCTTCCTCATTTGTAACAGGTATGGAATGGCCGCATGTCAAAATGCCATCCTCATGAAATTGATCACAGATAGTACATTTGTCGTGTTGAAACACATCAATAGAATGTGCTGCGTTTACAGGGTGATCTTCTACACTTTCATCTTCTGAGGAAGAACTATCAATCATGGCTGCATTAGCCTTTCTGGACATAGCTTTGGCTTTACAATCTTTCCGCCAATGGCCGAAAGCCTTACAAAGGAAGCATTTTGTGACACGTCTGTATATCTTTCTTTCTTTGTCTTGCTTCGCTATGTAGTTTTGTAAGTAAGACATGTATCCAGGATGTTGGTCACACATTTCACTTTCGTTGTGTGATAAGTGGCAATATTTGCATTGATTAAACTGTTCAGTAGATTGCCTATAGGGTTTTTGTTTGTTGTAGGGCACTGACTTAGATCTATCATATGTAGCGGCTGCTACAAAGTCTTTGCTAGTCAGACCAGTAATGAAACATTGTTTATTGGCTGAAAAATAACCTGAGCCACGACTTTCAATCTGTTGTACACTTTCACACTGAAATTCTAATAGAAATTTCGCAAAAGGAGGTGGGAGAGATGTGATAATTTTATCTCTCAAAATAAGATCTGTCAATCTATCAAAATTACCATTCACTTTGGCTGCTGACAGCCACTTAGAAAAAACATTCTGTATTTCTGAGATGTAATCAGAGAACGTATGTGTTGGTTTAGGAGACAATTTATCAAACTGTTCTCTGTAGCCTGCTTCATCTAGCAGAAAATGAGACATAATTTTTGTCTTAATATACTGATAATCTTTCTTCAGGTCATTTGGAATAGAATCACTTTCAGAGGTTCTCCAGAAAGACTTCTCATGTATATTATACTCCATTCTGACTTTGGGATCTGGTAATGATCCATAATACACTCAATTTTGGGTGAATGCTGCAATGCAATCACCTGTGGTGTAACTTTTAATCAGCCCTTGGTATTTCTTGTATGGCTGATCTTTGTCTGATTTTCTATCTTCCTTTTCTTTGGAAGTTTCTGCTTTCAGCTGTTCAATTTTTAGCTGTACTTCAAGCTCTTCACGTTTATTTCGAGCATTTATTTCAAGTTCTTCTTTCTTGGTTTGGGCTAAAATTTCAGCTTTTCTTATTTCTGCATCTGTTTCTGCTTGCTTAAGTTTTAAAACAGCGTCTGACTCTGCCTGTTTAAGTTTCAAAGCAGCTTCTGACTCTGCCTGTTTAAAAGATCTTTCGGCTGCTCTCTCATCACGTTCATTAACCTTCTCCTGTAGTAGGAGGTATTCTGCAAACTTTTTCTCACTCCAGGCCCTTAACTACTCACCAGAAAGGTTCATCTTTAAACCCATTTCGATGTAGTAGTTTA
The DNA here is from genome assembly GCA_014155875.1 of Cepaea nemoralis. Lineage (NCBI taxonomy): Eukaryota > Metazoa > Mollusca > Gastropoda > Stylommatophora > Helicidae > Cepaea > Cepaea nemoralis. The sequence continues at coordinate 316,330 of JACEFZ010027829.1, read as the reverse complement.
AACTAGACATGATGATCAATATGTATGATGAAATAGATAGACACAAAATTAATAATGTTCTTAGTAATTTAAGTTCAAAAGTTTACAGTACTTAATATTACAGCTTATGTTTAGGCCTGATGAACGAAAGTATAAGAAAGAGAAAAACATTTTTATACTCAAGTACTCCTGAGACAATGTGTCGGACAATGGCTGCTCAGTACTGCCCGAAACCACACTGGTTTTTAATTCAGGTCGACAAAAAGTTCGGAGTTTACAAGGGACAGGTGTAGATGACACCAAACAACCTGTTATTTTTGGAACAAGAGAAATTAGAACATGTGCAAGTGTGTGGTGTATGTAATGTCACTTAAGTTTTTGTAGGTTTGTATGTCGTCAAGTATTGTTGTTAGTCGTTTCACCACACTCAACAACTCTCTTTTCACACTTTCCAGACCTTCCGCTTACACTACGTCTACTCAATGACATTCAAGGACATGGCCGCCATTTTTGTTTTTATCTACTTCACTAAATCGGTTGGAATTTACTAAGTCCGAAGACGCACTTATGGTTCCAATAAATCAACCCGAAAGATAGTATTTATCTGTTCATTTATTACCTACACGCTCGCCTTTGTTCAAAACTCGCACTTTATACAACCAATTGATTCTTAAAAAACCGACAACAGTCACTACGTTCGCATTTATTTAACACTGTACTTTTCGTATTTAACGGTTCAAATCCAATGAGGACGAAGACCCCACGTTAGCACTTGTCAGAGTCTTGCGTAGAGCAAGAACTGTGGCTCGTATCTTGACAAGTGTGATACTAAATATGATTATCAAATAACGCGAGGCGAATAACCGATGATATAATTCGCGCTCTTTATTCGTGCACTGCACACATCAGAAACAATACAGGCTTCGCGCAATCACAAATCACAATATCAAATAGATCATAAATACAAGCAATCAATACATCAATATAATAATACATCAATGCACTCCACTTACAAGTCAAACACACAGGCGTTCCATCTCCAACGGTCATACAGGCTATCGATCAATACATGCACAAACTCTCAGGCCGCATTCACACGTCTGTCCGGTACGGCGCCCAAGCCAAGTCTAACTGGCCTTTTAGCACACGCGTCAGTTGTGCTCGAGTCAGCTTGCGTGACCCCCAATGTTCACGCTGTGTTCTTGCTGACCCCCGACTGCTTAGCATCGTTCAGTATTGAGTGCCTGGCGTTGTCGACGACGCCGCGTTATAACTGTAGTGTTTATCATAGTTCAGTGTTGCCTTGTCGGGCGTTGGTACAGACAACGCGTTGTAACTCCGGGTGAGACTCTGACAGTGTTGTGATACAAGTTAATGGAGAAATTCGACCAAGTTTGTTTGGAAGAGTTCTATAAAACGTATTTGGACAAGGATAAATATCCTGTGTTTTACAAACATGCTCTGTCGATGGCTTCGCTATTTGGAAACACTTATGCGTGTGAACAGCTTTTTAGTCGCATGAAGCACATCAAATCACAAGTGAGAACACGAATTACTGATGTTCATTTGGAAAACTGTTTACATGTAGCGACAACATCAATTGAGATAAATTCTGATGCACTTAGTTCTGCAAAAGAAAGTCAGATGTCTCACTTTTAAATATTTTTAAATTGTCTAATAAACATGTCTGATTCTCAGTTATGTTTTATTTTCTTTAAAAAAAAATAACTATACCTATTTCTTGTAAAACCAGGCACGCGTTTGACCACGATCTCACCTGCTGGGAAGCGACGATGTGGTCGAAGCTGTAGCACGCTTGCTTGTTTACTTTAATTTAAAAAAAAATAAATTAGGTGCGTAGTTCGGCAGGAAATATTATTTCTGATATTTGGGCGGCCTGCTGAAAAGATTGGCCACCCCTGCTCTAGATAGTTAACAACATTATTTACATCATTCTTTGCAGTATCATGGTTTAAACCACAGAAGATTTACAACACAAGAATGGAAAACATTACACTTACAGCATTTCATTCATCATGTGCCATGCCGATAAGCGTGAGCGGTAATGTGTCGCCATGTCACTCTATCACCAGAGTCGTGGATCTACTCAGTGTTCTTGTCTCGACATGCCACGTGGGAAAGTCATCCAGGTATTTACTTCTCTGCCTTCCCCTTGTTCTCTTCCCCTCGATCTTTCTAGCTGTCACCAAGTTCTCCAATTTATTTCTTCTTATAAGGTGACCAAAAAAGTTGACTGCCTACATCTAATTTCTCTAATCAGTTTACGATTTTCATTTGTATCTTTTAGGACTTGATCATTATTATTTTCTGTGTGCGAGATTCGGCAGCGGATCGCGTCGCGCTGGTTACTTACGGAGGTATGTGAGCCGGTGATTCAGACAGCAATGGCAAACTATGGAACGTGAAACTTGCCTAGTACACCAACAGCAGCTGAAATACGCTGGTGTTGACTGCAGTGTCCTGTAAAGCAGGTGTGGGCAAACTAGGTCCGCGGGCCACATGCGGCCCGAACACTGATATTATGCGGCCCTCGGGGGCATTTAGAAAGAGAAATTCAAGTCAGATGGTGTCACGAGATCGCCATGAGTTAACCAGATAATGAAAATACAGAAGTTTGATTAACGGGATATTTTCTAGGTCACAGCGATTTTAACTAACAGAGTAAATACAGCTGCACGAGTTACATCGGGTCAGCAAATAGTAAACATTGGGAAGTGAGTGCGCTGAATCAGACACCGCGTTGACAGTTCAATAACAGATAGAATCACATAGAATTGCCCATCTCAGTACATGGAACAGCCCTGTCTGTCATTTATAGTTCCGGACATCAGGCGAAATGGCGGCTGGGATTGCCACCACTGAACAGAAGATTGACAGTTTATCAACAGGTCGGAAGTGCCCGACTAGGGAGAAAACGGTGAGACTGTCATTTGGTATTTCCCGACATCAAACGGAATGGCGGATTTGACTGTCACCACATGACATAAAGTTGAGGGCTTGTTATGGGATACAGTGGAACACCTGCCGGACATCAACAACGTCACGTGCACAATGTAAGGGTGTTTGGAAAACCATGATTGGCAGCTTGGTATCGAAACTCTTTGTTGGAACTCGACAGTAACTCTCTAGATTGTTTTGGATGTCTAAACCAGTGATGACAAATCTAACCTTGATGGAGCCAGAGGGGGGATGGATCCCTGACAGGGGATGATCTGCCAATGTGCCACCTGTGTGGGGGAATAAAGGATAACGTCACGTGGCCAACTTTGGTAGTTTGCCATATAAACCCGAGTTGGGGCCAACTAGGGGGACTTGGAAATGTGGCTCTAGTCGGAATGCAATGGCACTGCAGTGCTTAGTGGAAATAATATCTACCGTGTGTTAATTAGTGACTTAATTTTACACGTGCCTATAATGGCAGATGTAGATATGATTGATAGGACTGCAGTAGTGCCATTTAAGGTATAACCTATTATAATATTAGTTCTAATTATATAGACTGTAGCCTTGTTAAAACTATAGTGTGATGATTAGCACTGTTAGTGGAAAACTAGTTAGAGTAGAATAGTGATATTGGCTCTGCTAAGGTGAATAGAATACTGAGGTTGCACTCTGTATTGGTCTTTCCTTTTCATAGCCTGATTCGGCCCTAGGTGGGTAGCTAATCTGCTCTATGACATAGTTTAGTTAGCTAAAGATCATTAAGCAAGGCAATAGGCTTACACGCAGCCGATAGGATCAGTGACTAGTACTATCACCAGATGTGTTGTTTCTATCCTAGGTTCCCTACCAGATCCGAGGAAACTCAACAAGTTTTTAGGAAAGGTTCAAATCCCATTCGGAAGAACACCAGTGGAACAGTCAAATAAAGTTTCGTACAGAACGTAACTGAAGCTAGAAGGAAGATGATTCACCAAAGAGGGGTGATGATTACTGATGCACCACACAGCATCAGACAGTAGTAACTAACTGAAAACATTAATTATAATAGTTACCTAGTGTGATATAATCTCGTGTAATAGAACACAAGACATGATACGTGAGGCTAGATAGACACGAGTGAGGATCAATTACATTAACAATTAACATTAATAACTGTGTACACACTACAAAGGACTTGTGCATTTTTTTTTTGGAACGATAGGAACGGACATTGTGTAGGGTGCAACCGGTCCATGATTAACTGTTAATACCACCGGTGTCTATTTCGGATGATCATGAAATGGGATTCAGAGTCTACAGAGGCAAACCAGTATCCAGCAGGATGGTTTCGGCACTGGGTGAGATGTACATGTTCTGACGTAACGTGCTGTGGTCTATCCTTGCTGGGATCAGCTGACTGGGTTGTTGTCTGAGAGTCCGATTCTACACACTTTATAGAACACGTCACACATTTTCTTCACATACACGTCTCATATACGTTACACTTTTCTTTTAATAAATTTATCTTTATTAATTGTTAGAAGCAAGAGTTGTTGTGTATTGTCAGGGTCTTAAACTCGGCTCGCTAACCTAACAGTGTGAGACAGTACAAGTACAACGTGATTTGACGTAAGACTCAACGACACACCGTTCTATGGATTTATTCACATATCAAATACAGAACGAGGATCACAACAATATATACTCGATACTTCAATACACTTACATACAGTTCAGAAGTCTCACTCAAGATGTCCAGACACTCGACTTTCAGTACAGATACCACACAACGCCTTTCTCTCTACTCTTGCGTCCGTCCAAGTCCGTGTCCCAGAGCTGTCTGCCGCTAGTTCGCCACTGGCCTCCCACCACAGGTGGCTTCACGAGGCATGCGTGCGGTTAGCGTCGTCCAGGCCTGACCGCTGGTCGTTCCTCAGCCAGCAATCTTGCAGGCCAGTTACTACCACTCGCCTGGCGGCGTAACGAAGTTGCTGCCTCCCTGCTGGGAGCTAAGTCGCCTGGCGGGCGTAACGATGTCACTGCATCATCGTACCCTTTTGGGACTCTGACACGCTCCCCCGGCAAATTCATGAAAGATGCCATCTTTCATGTATAATATATGTACATGCAGGGTTAATATTCTAACCTTGTCAGAGTCTACCCTTCTATTGTTATATACATTAGTATCTAAATACACAAATACATATATGCCATAGAAATATATAAGAAATGGAAGTTGCATTCAACGACATGTGGTGTTCAAATTTTAACACATGTCAGGTTTCATCGTCTCGATGGCTGATTACCTCAATTGCATAAATGACCCAGTCAGATCGGTAGTACCAGCTTCACGCATCTACCTCGCAGCAAATAGAAAAAAACGTAATAATATGGTTCTTGAAACAAAAACCATCTAGCTAGACCGAAATGCGGCTGTTTATAAGTCGCATAAAACGCTCAAACCCTGACCTTACTTGGCCAGTAGCTCTTGTGTTGGTCTGCAATGTCGGCAACCCTCTGCCATGCTAGTAGATTGGTACCTGTTGTGTCAATAATCTGGCAACACTTGGCTATTTATACACAACACATTAGAATATACATTTCAAATTATGGCCCTTTGTGAATTGATGTAATAACAAATAAATGAAAGGGAAATAATTTTCACATTAATGAAATACAATAATTTACAATCATTATTCTATTTCTTAGCGTCATTGCTTGACGTTTCTTCATATTAACGAGAAAAAGTCGGCAATATGAATACATTAATCAAGATATGATTCTAAGATTACACTACATAAATATATGAATACACAATTCGTGTATTTAAGTTTGTTGATTCCTAAAGATTTTTAGAATCGTCATAGATTTTTGAACTTTTATTTGTCGTCTGCTAATTTTACTCTAAATTTCTAACTAATCCGGAAGTACACACGAACACTAAAATCAGCTGATGTTTAAGCTTGCAGAACACACTTGTTCCGGTCTGATGTAGTTACGGAAAATACCATGTTCTCACAGTTCATGTGTCGGATGTTTCATTACAAAACCTTCTGGATTACGATTGACTGTTCATGTGTTGGATGTTTCACTACCGAACATTATGGATTTCGGTTCACTGCAATGGTGTAGCTGTCAATGTTCAGTTCACACGTTCACACACGTCATTAAAATATCCCTGGAAAGTTCCAAACGGAGATGTCACTGTCAAATTGGATAATTCGCTTACGGTAAGTTCTTGAGCGAATGTGACACTGTTCTTGTTCTTGGTATATACAATTAATAAAGTTCGCTTTCTACCACACACTACACAATTATACACGACAATCACTACATGAATTAGTAAAATAAGAACACTATGTATAATGGGAGTAATCCCTATCACAATATTGTAGACATTGCACAGCTTTTTGTGAATGGAAAAAATTATTCACTTATAAATAACTGTGTCGGTCTGAGTGTATTTGTACACACTGCACTCAGACATTGGTGCTTACTGGGTCGGTCGGACAACGGGACAAAAGATCGGCAATTGAATTGGATCTGCCTGGGATATGTCGAACCTCAAAGCTGTAATCTTGAAGTTTAAGAGACCAGCGCGCTACCATATGATTTGAGGGTACTCCTGAATTTATAAACCGTAACGGGCTGCTGTCAGATTCCACGATAAAGTGACGTCCTAGAAGAAATCTGGATAACTTTGTTATACCCACCACCAAAGCTAGGGCTTCCAATTGAGGGATAGACCACGCCCGTTCTCTGGGCTTTAGTTTCCTGGATACAAAGTAAACGGGATGGAGTATGTTGTTGTATTCCTGCAACAAGACTGCTCCAATCGCCACGGAGCTAGCATCTGTACGCAATCTGAAAGGTAAACGGAGATTGGGCAATTTCAGGATGAGATTATTCAAACTATAATCAGAAAAATATGCAAGTACTTTGCGGAATGCAATTTGTAGGCATTCATTGTTTACAATTTTCTCTGGTTTGTCTTTGGTTAGTAAATTAGTAAACACTTCGGTCAGTTCGGAAAAATCAGGAATGAACTGCCTGTAATAATTTATTAATCCCAACAAACTTCTGACTTGTTTCTTAGTAGTCGGAAGTGAGAGTTTTAGTATTTTGGACACAATTTTATCGTCTGTCATGACAAAGCCATTGGATATTTTGTTCCCCAAGAAAGTTATTTCCTGGTAGGCTATGTCTACTTTCGCAGGCTTCACTGTCAGTCCGTGCTGTCTAATACGTTCAAATGTCTGTTCTAGCGTCTTAATGTGCTCTGTCATTGTCTCTGTCTGAACACAGATGTCGTCGATATAGCAGATTATGTTAGGAATGTCTGCTAGAAGAAGTCGTGTCATACGTACGAATGTGGCCGGGGCATTGACTAGCCCAAATGGAAGTTTGCACCATTCGTACAGGCCCCAAGGTGTGGCAAATGCTGTCAGATGTCTGCTCTGTTCGTCTACTGCTATTTGCCAATATCCTTTCGTCATGTCTAGCGTCGTAAAGAACCTAGCGTCTGTCAGTTCTGTCAGAAGATCGTCAGTGTTTGTCATTGGCTCCAAATCTAGAACAGTTATTTTATTTAGCTTCCTATAGTCGATGCACAGTCTTATTGTATTGTCCTTTTTGCGTACAATCACCATTGGAGATGAGAAGTCTGACTGGGATCGTCTTATGATGTTGTTTCTCTCTAAGTTGATGATTTCCTGGTGTAAATGTTCTTTGTAATGTAATGGAATGGTGTATGGTCTGCATTTTATGGGTGTGTTTGATGTGAGTGTGATGTGATGCTGTACTAATTCTGTTTATCCTGGGTTGTTGGAAAAGATGGTGTTGTATTGTTGTATAAGCTGTTTGCAACTGTCTGTCTCTGCTTGAGTCAACTTGGGGTTGATTTTGATCCCCTTCAAGCAGTTTGTCGTGTCTAATGCAGGCGTTGGAATCTCGTCACTAGCATCGTCGTCTTCGTGATCTATTATCACTGTACAAGCTGTCGTATCGTCTTGTTCGTTGTCTCTGTTGTGGTATGGTCTTAGCATATTTATGTGAAATATTTTGTTTGTCTTTTATGAGGATTTCGTAGTCTACAGGTGAAATCTGTTTCGTCACTTTAAAAGGTCCCTGCCAAGAATCAGTCAATAAGTGTCTGTAACTAGGTAGTAGAAGAAGAACGTCCTGTCCAGGTGTCAAAGTTATCGTCCTGTTACCTTTGTCAGCATACTGTCTATAAGTAGCACCAGATAGTCTTAGTGCATTCTTTGCAATAACACACGATTTGATGATTCTTTCACGCAATGATGTGACATATACGTATGATGATATGGGTTTAAGTACTGGAGTAGAGTCAGTTAACATTTGGTGATAAATGGTCAATGGGCCGCGTGGTTTGGCACCATAGATAAGTTCAAAAGGAGAGAAACCGGTACTAGAATGAGGTACCTCGCGATAAGCAAAAAGAATAGCTGGTAGATATACATCCCAGTTATTGGGGTGCTCTTGCGTTACTTTGGCAAGCATGTGCTTTAGATCCCCGTTAAATGTTTCCACAATTCCACTACTGTGAGGATGGTAAGGGGAATTGAAACATTGCTTCACTCCTAACATTTTGGTGAAAGCTTGGGTGGATGCGGCGATAAACTGAGTGCCCCTATCAGATTGGATAGTATCTGGAAAACCTATCCGAGAAAAAATATGGAAGAAAACTTCCATTATATCATTGGCAGTAATGTTCTTTAGCGGAATAGCTTCTGGCCAGCGACTACATTGATCAATGACAGTTAGAATATATTTATTCCCTCTAGTTGTTGTATGATTAAGAGGGCCCACTATGTCAACAGATAGTTTTTCAAAAGGTCGACTGGCTAAGTCAGTAACTTGTAACTTTGCCTGTGGGTGTTTACCTTTTCTTACCAGTTTCTGGCAGGTGTCACAACTTCTGCAATATTCTTTAATGTCATTGCAAAATTTTGGCCAATGGAACTGTGTCAGTAACCTTGATCTGGTCTTAACGTATGCCATGTGCCCTGCAAGAGGTATATCGTGCCCTGCAAGAGGTATATGTAAGGCTTGCTTGCGATAATATGATGGCAAAACAGTTTGCTCTGTTGTATTGTCACCTTTGGTGTAATACCTGGTGAGTATATCATTTTTCATAGCAAAATGCCATTTTGCATTCTTTGTTACCTTTGGCTTTTGGCCGATCAGATTAAAGTATTTTGACAATGAAGGATCAGCTTTTTGCGCTGTTACAAATGTTTCCTTCATGGTGTTAGTAGGTAGTGATTCTGGGCTAAGCATCTGTATAGCCTCAGTTTGATTACTTTCATCTTGCACTCTAGCAGTAGATCTAGTTACTGCGTTCACACATTCAATGATATCAGATGGTGATGGAACAATGTTATCAATGATGTCATGAGAACTTAGTGCTACATTAGCTACTATACAATCAATAGGTGGTGTGACATTTTCAATGATGACATTGGATGGTGATGTTATGGTATCATCAATACATAGAGATGTTATATCATGAGGTTTATCATTCACCTCTGGTAAATTTCCAATGATTACATCACACACTGGGTTTGTTAATGCAGCGCACTTTACTTTCCCAGTGAGGAAAGGTGATTCAATATATGCCCATGCTAGTGGGTATTTCTCAATATTGCCTGAGAATGTTCTGCATGTTACGTGCCTGCCTGTATAGTCTGTAGGCATTATGAACGTTCTCTTCAGACCAATAAGTGAGCTGCCTGTGTCACGAAGGACTGTAGCTGACTTGCCATTCACATATCCGTGATGGATGATTATCTTGCCTTTTGAGTCTACTTCCAAATTCGCTTCTTCATTGGCAATAGGGATGGCGTGACCGCATGTTAAGATACCATCTTCATAGAAGGTGTTACAAACAGAGCATTTATTTTCGCTAAATATGTCAAAAGCCTGTGCTGAGTTCACAGGATGTTTCTCTGGTTGTTCTTCATCTGACGACGAACCATCAAACAAGGCGGCATTTGTTTACCTTTACAATCTTTTCGATGGTGTCCGTGCGCCTTACAGAGGAAACATTTACGCAGAGTTCTGAAAGATGTACGTTCATTATTTAGTCTGTTTACCATGTTTAGAAGGTAAGTCTGATACTCTGGGTGTTTATCGCACATTTCATTCTGATGATGTGAAAATTTACAATAAATACAATGTTTAAACTTCTCAGAAGTAGGCCTTTGAGGTTTCTGCCTACTGTAGGGTTTGTCATAGTTAGCCGCTGCTACAAAGTTAATGTCAGTAGCTTCAGTGGCAAAACAATGTTTGTTGGCTGTGTAGTACGCCGAACCCCGTCTCTCAATCTCATCCACACTAGTGCATTCATTCTCTTGCAGAAACTTTGAAAATGCTGATGGAATAGATGAAATAATTTTATCTCGAATGATGAGATCTTCTAGTCTCTGATAATTTTTGTCAATTTTAGCTGCTGAAGTCCATTTGGTGAATATATCTCGGACTAAGCAGAGGTAATCAGAGAACGTTTGAGTCGGTTTTGGGCTCAACTTACTGAATTGTTCTCTGTAACCTGCCTCGTCTAACATAAAATGTGCCATAATCTTAGATTTCAGATAATGGTAATCTTTTCTGAGGTCTTTGGGGATGGTTTCAATGACTTTAAGAGGTTCCCCTGACAAACTCCTCATGTAAACAATATTCCATTCAGACAGTGGAACTTGGTAATGTTCCATTAAAATTTCAAAATTTTGGGTAAAGGCTGCGATGCAGTCACCCGAGTGACAGGAAAAGGTGTCCACGGGCTGATGGAGTGTGTTGGACGGAAGCTGGTGGATTCTCCAGAATATTAAAAAGGAGGAAAATATTATAATGTGGGTGTCGGCTCTCTTCACTCCAGGGACGACACTGTAAAGGAGGACACGACATTATTGGGGGCTTGTAAACGGAATCTTTGGACAGCGGGATCTCTCGTAAACGGAATATTTGGACAGCGGGATCTCTCGTAAACGGAATCTTTGGACAGCGGGATCTCTCGTAAACGGAATCCTTGGACAGCGAGATCTCCTGTAAGCAGGAACCTTTGACAGTGGGATCTTCTGACAACGGGGTCTTTTGACACGGGATCCTTAGTTATAAGAGGGAGATATCATTTTGGAGAATCCAGCTAGAGTGAATGTGGATAGGGGTTAGGACAAATATCTTACCTGTTCACACTTCACACGTCTGCATAGGTCTGTGGTCCTGATTCTACTCTTGTCACTGAGTGAATGTGCTGTGCGTGGTAATATCTAGATTTATAGTACTTGTTCATATATCTGTATAGTAATTTGCAGTTATATTGTACTAGACCTGCTAGCTTACCTCTCTGTATAATGGCCACGTAGCGGGTGGTAGTCCTGTTGAGCCATGAGGAACTTCCCGATAGGCGAAGAGTGCTGCTGGGATATATTCATCCCACCTATCAGGTTTTTCCTGCGCTAGTTTCCTGAGCATTGTCATCAACGTGCCGTTGAAACGCTCCACTTGTCCATTGGCTTGAGGATGGTAAGGGCTGGTATGTATGTGGTTAGAGTGAAACACCCTAAATACCTCCTCCATGAGTTTTCCACAAAACTGAGATCCATTGTCCGTCAGAATTTGATCCGGAAAGCCTAATCTGGTAAAGGCCTCCATCAGTGCGTCCGCCACTCTTTTCGAGTCAATCGTGGTCAACGGTATAGCCTCACCCTACATTGTACAGCAATCCACCATTGTGAGTATATACATGTTCCTCTTCCTAGTCCTGGGAAGTGGACCCACGATATCGATGGCTACCCTCTCGAAAGTAGAGTTCATTATGGGCATCTCACCCAACACCACCGGTGCTGTCCAGTGTTTCGGTGCCACCCTCTGGCACTCAGGGCATGACTTCACATACCGACGCACATCATCTGTCATTCCCGGCCAATAGTAGTGGCAGGAAATCCGCTGCATGGTGGCGGCAATACCCATGTGTCCACTAAAGGAGATGGTATGCCCCATATGAAGAATCTGGGATCGGTGAGCTTTCGGGACGACCAACTGACCGTATAGGTTGTCTCCCCTTCCTGCTCTCCTGTAGAGTATCCTATTCTTCATGTAGTACTGCCCCCGTCCAGGTGGATCAGCACTTTTCTGCAGCTTTTTGTAGCAAGGACGTAAAGTATCATCCTCACTCTGGGCAGTTCGTAGCTCCCCCGGCATTGGGTTAGTCACAATTGCGTCTGCCTCTTCCGTTTTCGTCTGAGAGCGAGTCTGCATTGCTCCCATATGGATTGGCTCCCTGGGCATTCCCAGAAAGACATACCGGCAACCTAGGATGACTGGAAAAATGGGATCGGTCAATACAGCGGCCTTGATGGTGCCGGTGACGTACCTTGACCGAATCTCCACATTAGCAATAGGCAACTTCATGACTACAGCACTCTTCTGTGCAGGCTGTATATCCAATGTCTCACCTGTGAATTGTTCTGGATGCACCAGATCCGCAGAAATCACGGCCTCTCCGTCCAGTCCTGTGTCGTATAAACACTCCACTTGACGACCGTTAACCTCTACCAATTCCACTACAGGTGGTTTTTCCTGGTCTGGAGTCTCTTCCTCGGCCTCGACCTGTTCGGTGGGCTCCACCTTAGGTTTCTCGGGGCACACGACGAATTGAGTGTCTCCTGACTCTCCTCTGCAGTCAATAGCATTGTGCGTATTCGACTGGCATTGGTTGCACCATTTCCCTGTCCTAGATTTTCTATTGCCAGACTTGAGTGAGCTCTCCTGGTGGCGAGCTTCCTTGTTGACCTTGGCATTTTCCGTGACCACCTCCTTGGAAGTCACTTGACATGCTGCGAAGTGAGGGTTCTTAGCCTTCGATTTGCAGTCCCTCGTATTGTGAGAGGGTGACTTACAAATTGAACACCACTTCTCCGACCACGGTCGTTTAGGTGTAGAGCTTGAAGTGCTCTTGCTTCCCTCCTTCTTCTTCTCTGAACTATCCTCTGATTTTTGCACATAAGGTTCCCACTTTTTGGTTCCTGAGTTTTTGGCTTTCTTCTTGTCATGTTTCTCTTGACTTTTGGTGTTGGTGGAAAGGTTTTCCCCTGCCTCCCCATGTACCTCGACGAACCGTTCCGCTCCTTGTTCTCCCAGGAACGTCCTGAGAGGTTTAGACATTTGCTTCTTCAGCTGGCCGACCACCATGAGCTCTTCCAGACTCTCATAGTCATGTGCGAACCCAGCCAAATCCATCCACTTATGGAGATACGATTTTAAACGCAAACTGTAGGCGGCAAACAACTCCCCCGGTTCTCGTTTCGCTGCTCGAAATTTTTTCCGGTAGGTATGTGACGTAACCTCGAATCGTTTCAGCAGAACCGTCTTTAACTCGTCATAATTGTTCTCATGTCCTGGTGGCAGGCGAGTATAAACCTCGTATCCAGTCCCGCGTAAACCCTGGGATAGCTTAAGATTCCATTTGTTATGCTAAAGACCCATAGCAACTGACATAGCCTCGAAGCGTTGAAGGTACTGGTCAATCTTCTCTTTGTCCTCCTCGTAGACCGCTAAAGGAAACTTCATAGCATGGTACCCATGTCCACCTACTGGTGTTGAGCCTGGGATGGAGGAACCTCCAACTGCTCCCTCAGTTTCTCCATTAGATTGACTCTTCAATTCGAGTTCCCTCATCCGGTACTCGTGCTCCCTTTTCTGTGCTTCCTGTTCAGCTTCTAATTTCCTAGCTGCTTGCTCAGCTTCCAATTTCCTAGCTGCTTGCTCAGCTTCAAATTTCTTAGCTGCTTGCTTAGCTTCCAATTTCTTAACTGCTTGCTCAGCTTCCAATTTCTTAGCTGCTTGCTCAGCTTCAAATTTCTTAGCTGTTTGCTCAGCTTCCAATTTCTTAGCTGCTTGTTCCAACTCCATCCTTCTCAATTCCAGCTCGGCCTTTCGATCTTCCCTTTCTGCTTGACGATACTCTCTCTCCACTTCCTGTATGTAATCCGTTAGAGCAGAACCCGACAGTCCCATTTCTTCCCCCTTTGCCTTTAATTCTAACGTGCTTAGTTTAGGGGTGGCCATTATACAGAGAGGTAAGCTAGCAGGTCTAGTACAATATAACTGCAAATTACTATAAAGGACCGTTGGAAGCCATGTTGAGGAGTTGGACTGAAGAGGGGACGTCAGAAGAAGTGATCTCATCCTATAAATACGTGGAGGAACTGAAAAAAAAAACCCACAAGGGATGGACTCTGGCAAATCAAAACTTGAAAAAAGCCAGGAAAAGACATGCGGCTTATTACAACCGTAGGTCTAAAGAAAGATCTCTAGAGGTGGGAGATAAAGTCTTGTTGCTACTCCCAACGGGAAACAACAAACTGGAGATAGGTTGGCAAGGACCATTTCCCGTGGAAAGGGTGATATCCAGAACCAACTATCAGATCCGGATCCGGGGAAAGTCGAAGATTTTCCATATCAATCTCTTGCAGAAATACGAAGAGAGACCCGGAGACAAGGCAGCTCACCTCATGGCAATGGCAGTTGCAGTGGAGACAGAAGTGGGAACCAGCGAGGGCAGGGAATATCCCTTGGAACACCAGGAAACCTATAGGGATGTGCAAGTGAACCCTGATCTGACCTCCCAGGAGAGGGAAAGGATAACCCAGGTTCTCAAGTCTCATAAGGAGATACTGACTGATAAACCAGGACGAACGAGGTTGGTTGAGTTCGAGATGACTTTGACCACACAGGAGCCTGTTCGCCAAAAGGTTTACCCCGTGCCATTCTCTAAAGAAAAGGCCCTGGAGGAGGAAATACAAAAACTGCTGGAGGATGACGTGATTGCACCATCCACATCCCCATACAATGCGGGGGTAGTTTTGTTACGCAAACCAAGTGGAGAACACAGGTTGTGTATAGACTACCGACTTCTGAACAGTCACACACAATTTCAGGTGGAACCTTTGCCGAATCCAACTCAGCTATTCGCTAGGCTCCATAAGGCTCGGTACTTTTCAAAGGTGGATCTGAGTCGGGGGTACTAACAGATACCAGTCAAACCGGAGATTCAACCACTGTTGGCTTTCAGTACACCCAGTGGACACTACGAATTCAAGGTCATGCCCTTTGGACTCAGCAATGCACCTAGTGTGTTTACACGCATGATGAGGACTAGATCCGTTACAGGATCCGTCCATCATCTCATTCATGGATGATATTCTGATTTCCAGTGACAGCTTGGATGACCACTTACAATCCTTGGAGAGAGTGTTTAATAGACTTAAGGAAGCAGGGCTTACTGCTCGTCCAACCAAGTGCATGATTGGTTACCAGACTCTGGAATTTCTAGGTCACACCATCACTCCAGGACACATTGTTCCAGAAGAGAAGAACCTGGAGAAAATCAGAAAGGCACCTAGACCAAAAACGAAGAAGGATGTGCGATCTTTTCTCTCGTTGTGTGGGTTCTACCACAAATTTATCCCACATTTCACTGAACTGGGAGCTCCGTTGACGGAAACCTTGAAAAAGGGATTCCCGGACCAAATCATTTGGACACCAGAATGTGAGAATGCCTATAGTCAGTTAAAGGAGGCCTTGGTCAGCAAACCTGTATTACAGCTCCCTGACCTTTCCAAACAATTTGTGTTGAGAACAGATGCGAGTGCGATTGGAATTGGAGCCGCTTTGTTACAGGAAGGAAAAGACGATGCTTCGGTTTTGAAACCTGTGGCATACGCAAGTAAGAAACTTCTACAGGCGGAGAGGAATTATTCAACCGTCGAGAGAGAGTGCTTGTCTCTCGTATGGGCAGTGCAAAAATTCCAGCCCTATTTGTATGGAGTTAAGTTTCGGGTCCAGTCGGATCATCAGCCCCTGATGTTCCTGGCTACTTCTCAGAAGCTCAACGCACGTTTGATGCGGTGGTCGTTGTTACTTCAACCCTATAATTTCACAGTGGAGTACATTCCTGGGAAGGAAAATGTTGGAGCGGATTTCTTGTCAAGACACCCAGCTCCTGAAGAAGTGGAATGAATCATCTGGATTGAACTCATGGTGGAGAAGAGTGAGATGGACTACTCTCTTAAGAGGGGGCCTATGTCACGAGATCGCCATGAGTTAACCAGATAATGAAAATACAGAAGTTTGATTAACGGGATATTTTCTAGGTCACAGCGATTTTAACTAACAGAGTAAATACAGCTGCACGAGTTACATCGGGTCAGCAAATAGTAAACATTGGGAAGTGAGTGCGCTGAATCAGACACCGCGTTGACAGTTCAATAACAGATAGAATCACATAGAATTGCCCATCTCAGTACATGGAACAGCCCTGTCTGTCATTTATAGTTCCGGACATCAGGCGAAATGGCGGCTGGGATTGTCACCACTGAACAGAAGATTGACAGTTTATCAACAGGTCGGAAGTGCCCGACTAGGGAGAAAACGGGTGAGACTGTCATTTGGTATTTCCCGACATCAAACGGAATGGCGGATTTGACTGTCACCACATGACATAAAGTTGAGGGCTTGTTATGGGATACAGTGGAACACCTGCCGGACATCAACAACGTCACGTGCACAATGTAAGGGTGTTTGGAAAACCATGATTGGCAGCTTGGTATCGAAACTCTTTGTTGGAACTCGACAGTAACTCTCTAGATTGTTTTGGATGTCTAAACCAGTGATGACAAATCTAACCTTGATGGAGCCAGAGGGGGGATGGATCCCTGACAGGGGATGATCTGCCAATGTGCCACCTGTGTGGGGGCATAAAGGATAACGTCACGTGGCCAACTTTGGTAGTTTGCCATATAAACCTGAGTTGGGGCCAACTAGGGGGACTTGGAAATGTGGCTCTAGTCGGAGTGCAATGACACTGCAGTGCTTAGTGGAAATAATATCTACCGTGTGTTAATTAGTGACTTAATTTTACACGTGCCTATAATGGCAGATGTAGATATGATTGATAGGACAGCAGTAGTGCCATTTAAGTTATAACCTATTATAATATTAGTTCTAATTAATATAGACTGTAGCCTTGTTAAAACTATAGTGTGATGATTAGCACTGTTAGTGGAAAACTAGCTAGAGTAGAATAGTGATATTGGCTCTGCTAAGGTGAATAGAATACTGAGGTTGCACTCTGTATTGGTCTTTCCTTGTCATAGCCTGATTCGGCCCTAGGTGGGTAGCTAATTTGCTCTATGACATAGTTTAGTTAGCTAAAGATCATTAAGCAAGGCAATAGGCTTACACGCAGCCGATAGGATCAGTGACTAGTACTATCACCAGATGTGTTGTTTCTATCCTAGGTTCCCTACCAGATCCGAGGAAACTCAACAAGTTTTTAGGAAAGGTTCAAATCCCATTCGGAAGAACACCAGTGGAACAGTCAAATAAAGTTTCGTACAGAACGTAACTGAAGCTAGAAGGAAGATGATTCACCAAAGAGGGGTGATGATTACTGATGCACCACACAGCATCAGACAGTAGTAACTAACTGAGAACATTAATTATAATAGTTACCTAGTGTGATATAATCTCGTGTAATAGAACACAAGACATGATACGTGAGGCTAGATAGACACGAGTGAGGATCAATTACATTAACAATTAACATTAATAACTGTGTACACACTACAAAGGACTTGTGCATTTTTTTTGGAACGATAGGAACGGACATTGTGTAGGGTGCAACCGGTCCATGATTAACTGTTAATACCACCGGTGTCTATTTCGGATGATCATGAAATGGGATTACCAGAGGTCTACAGAGGCAAACCAGTATCCAGCAGGATGGTTTCGGCACTGGGTGAGATGTACATGTTCTGACGAAACGTGCTGTGGTCTATCCTTGCTGGGATCAGCTGACTGGGTTGTTGTCTGAGAGTCCGATTTTACACACTTTATAGAACACGTCACACATTTTCTTCACATACACGTCTCATATACGTTACACTTTTCTTTTAATAAATTTATCTTTATTAATTTTTAGAAGCAAGAGTTGTTGAGTATGTTGCGTTGGTGAAGTATGAGAGGGGGCATAGTACGACAGTGAGAGAGTGACAGGAAAAGGTGTCCACGGGCTAATGGAGTGTGTTGGACGGAAGCTGGTGGATTCTCCAGAATATTAAAAAGGAGGAAAATATTATAATGTGGGTGTCGGCTCTCTTCACTCCAGGGACGACACTGTAAAGGAGGACACGACAGATGGTTTGCTGAATTTCTAGGGATCTTTATCAGAAGGATAATTTTAGAACTTGAAAAACTTTGCAGCTAAGCTTTTATCATTGTTCGGATCAACATACATTTGCGAACAAGCATTTTCCTGCTTGAAGATCAACAAATCTAAGAATAGGTCTTAATTGTCTGACTGCACCTTGTATGCTGTCAAGCGAATTTCAACAAGCAAACTTCCTCCAGATTTCAAGAATATTGTCAAAAATTGGAAGCAGTTACATACATCTCATTAGAAATCAACAATTGTAGTGACAATGTAGTCGGGTTGTGTCTAAATTAAAGCCATTGATAGATAATTAAAAAAAAAAAATTATTATAATAAAAAATTTTAAAATTTTGTTAACAAATTAGTAGGTCTAACAGTTTTTGTCCATATTGTAAAATATAATGTATAAGTGTATAAGTAAAATAAAATTGCATTAATTAGTTATTCATACTGTTTAATGACCTATAACTAATTCATAATTACTTATTGTGATAGGTTGCCGTAAACAAAGTGGACATAATATATATGCGGCGCCACAATAGCTTTACATTTGTCAATGTGGCCCTACGCACAAAAAGTTTGCCTACCCCAGCTGTAAAGGATATGCGAAAATAAATCTCCTTAGAATTTAGTGATGAGAATAATTATTAAACGGATTTGGTATAACTGTACTATATATTTGCCCCGATCTTCTCATGCGACATTATAACATAAAGATATCAAACATGACAACACAGTATTGTGAACTTAAATAGCATAATTATTTAAAGAATACTGTGGGAATATGATTATTGTAGAATTACATTAATCCTTTCAGGATTGGATATTCAAATCAGTACTATGGCATCCATAGTAATGGCCTGGAAAGAAGTCAGTACACAAAATGACATAAGTTGGGAAGGATAGAACCGTGTGAAATGGCAAGATCACCCTTGCCAGTTGACAGAACACACGAAGATGATGGTATTCTATGTGTGTCTTTTCCATCCATCGAACTTCTTAGTAAGGTTTTTATTCGAAATATAATAACGGTCAGTAGCAGCAAACGCCTATATTTTCGATACAATAGCTAGTGTATGGCGAGAGAGATTCTCGGAGCTGTGAAAAACCAGGGCCGTGCCGTGCTATGATACAGAGAGGCGACCGCATCAGACGGGAAAGGGGGGGGGGGGGGCTTAATAAGGGGGCGGCATTTTAAAGAAAGAAACACGTAAGAGGCGGCATTTCGAAGATTGCATGATACTGAGAAAATCTACCGCACGGTCGTCGCCGCAACCAATCGTGACACGGTGTGTTGAAACAGTAGGTTAGGGGAGGGGTGTGGATTTCTTTTGTTAAAGCCTTGCGTGTAAATTACATGTTCATTGTGTGTGTGTGTGTGTGTGTGTGTGTGTGTGTGTGTGTGTGCGCGCGCGCGCGTGTGTGTGATTCACATCAATAACAATAATAACACTAAACAAACAACTGATAAATATGTATTGTACAGGCTAAGAGTTGTACCCCCACACTCCTGCCACCTTCTGATCGATGATTGAATACCCGAACCAATGATCCGTGATTGGGACATTCTGACCTCTCGCGCCTCTCACGGAGAAATGACTACAGCCAAACGTTTGCGGTTACCTGGACTGAACCATACAGTTACAAGAAAACAACCGTACGCATACAACAACACATCTGTTACATCTGTCTCATAGTTTTATGGAATACTACAGAGATGACGGATGTAATAATTAATCCTAGTATGGCTATATTGGTTTAAAATAAATTACTGTAAAAGTTCTATTTTATTTTCATATCCTATTTACAGGACATCGCTGTCAACACCAGCATTTTACTGATGTTATTGATGTTTTGAGAAGTTTTACGTTCAGTAGTTTGCCATTGCTTTCTGAACGACCGACTCCCATACCAACACGTTAAAACCCCAGTGCGACACGGTCTGCTGCCAAATCAGTCGTCGCTGTGTTTCGAACGCGTGGTAAGGCCTCACGAATCGCGTTCGCAAGCCTTTAGTCCACGGAGTACGGCAAATGTTCTATTGAATTTCGCTATATCCAGTTCTATTTTTTTCCTCACGCTTCTGTTTGTCTTTGTGTCCGTCAGTCTGATCTCGTCTCATTCTTGTCCTTCTTGTACTTTGCGTTGTCAATGTGAAGCATAAACGGCATGAGAGTGCCCATTTATGAGTTTCATTTATTGAAATTCCCATGGACTCTGTTATTCCCTCTGTTCATGTCCATCGTTTACAGGTCGGCCTCTCCTTCTGGTTCCATTTGGTATGTACATCACTGTTTGTTGTTGTATACTGCTAGTTGGTTGCCTAGTTATGATGACCGAACCATTTTACTTGCTGTTTTATAATGAAATCTAGCGCGGCTATAACCCCAACTTTAGTCCAGATTTATGATTTTCTCTCTTTTTGATAGATTGAATATTCTTCTCAGGAATATCATTTCCGTTGACGCTCCCCCGATGTGTCTCCACCTTGACCTGGTGGGGGAGCTTGCGTGTCCCATCGACGCCATTTGCTTGCCGATGGATGAAAAACTACATATCGGACAGCTTATGGGATAGGGACCAGACTAAGAGAGACACAACCTGCTGCTCTGCAGGTAGACTGAGGATAGCAGTCAAAAATTTAAATCAGGTGCACGAAGGCAGACGTTCTTGGTCCGGACAAAACTCTTAATTAAGGCTCCCTGTCGAGGGCTGTGGCTGAACGCCGCTAAGCCACAAACCCTCGGATCTGAGAGCTGGGCCGATACCCGCCTACCGAAAAATAGAGGCGTGATACTGAGCAAGCTACATGCTCAGGTCTGATACATGTTCGAAGGCTCTCAGCTGGGGGATATGAAGGATTCCCGGATGAGAGGGCCTGGCCGTTTCTCGTTCACTGCTGCACGAAGGTAAGGTGCTGAGCCGGCAGCACATGTAGCCTACCTCGTGAGCGAGTACAAAAAGTCAGAAAAGTGCCCCAGTCGAAGGAAATGGTTACGAAAACTGTCTGTATCTAACTCATAGAGAGTGTAGACAAAAGTGGAAGAACGTCTCAATGACGCGAAATGGAACGCACGGCGAGCGAACCTATTGCGTGGTCTGAAGTCAAAAGCAAAAGCTTACCGAGTGGATGTCGCTCGCAGTCTGACCGCTCCTGGTGTGTGCTTGAGCGATCAGTGGCAAGCGAGATGCCCAACACATGGAAGTGAGGAACTAAAGCAGCCATGAGCAGGACGTGGCAACTCCTCGGGTGAGCCCAGTCTCAGAGCAATATGTGCCGGCTCTGCAATTATGGAAGCCGCCTTGGATAGCGAGGGAATGCCCATGGTCTGCCCCTGCCTTCCCTTGAGGGCCGACCGCGATGTCGTTGATCGTTCTATCTTGACCAGCTGAGATGTTGGCGACATCACAACAGTCTAACGTGCCTCGAAACCAGAGGAAGGCTAACCTCATTAAAAAAAATGCCCGCCGGAAGTCGGAAGTGTCGTCCTACGGGTGGCAAACTAAAAATTGACACTACGCAATTACATCCGAGTGAAATGTCTCGTCCGAATGTCTCTCGTGCTAGGAACAGCTCTGACTACCTAGTTTCCGAATACCGCTATTGTTCGGAACAGCTCTGACTAGGTAGTTTTCCGAATGTCTGTCGTGCCTGGAACAGCTCTGACGGGCGCAACGACAAGCACATGTCCGAAAACTCGCTGAGTGGATACCGTCTGCAGACCCCTCTGGTTTGTGCGGGAACGGCACGGGGCGAACGAAATACCCAATATATTGAAGTGAGGATTTAAAGCAGCCATGAGCAGGACGTGACGATTCCCTCGGTAAGCCCAGAACCAGGGCGCTATGTGTCGGCCCTGCAACTATGGAAGCAACCTTGGATGGCGGAAAATGCTATGGACTGTCCCTGCCTTCCTTTGAGGGATGACCGTTGTCTTCGACCGTTCAACCTTGGCCAGCTGGGTTGTAGATGGCACCACAAAAGTGAGAGTCTCCCAGG
The DNA here is from genome assembly GCA_014155875.1 of Cepaea nemoralis. Lineage (NCBI taxonomy): Eukaryota > Metazoa > Mollusca > Gastropoda > Stylommatophora > Helicidae > Cepaea > Cepaea nemoralis. The sequence goes on along the minus strand of JACEFZ010027829.1, from coordinate 294,170 downwards.
AATGCTACCTGGTCAAAAAAAGCACGCTATTGTCGGATGTGTTGGCCTGCGGGTTTCGGCCCAAGGGCGCATAACAGACACACCGCAATCACATCTGAAAAAAACACTCCGGATGAACGAAAAGAAGAAGAAGATTTCCGTTGACGTAATTTTTCTTATCTCTTTTTCTATCATTGTCCGGGTTTGGCATTTGTAGCATAGAGTTGGTAGGACGTGTGTGTGTGTGTGTGTGTGTGTGTGCGCGTGCGTGCGCGTGCGTGCGCGTGCGTGCGTGTGTGTGTATCTAATTTGCTGAGGAGGGGATCCGAGCACTTATGGACTGAATGGTTCGATGTGCAACGAGGATGATCTGTCGACTAACTAACTAACTAACTAACTAATTGTCAAAATTGTGTGCAATTTTATACACAAAATAGAGATACTCGCAAATTTGAAGTGTGCAAAATTTCAATTTACCATCTCGCTGAGATAAATAAAAACACGTACTATATTATATTCGAACCGACCCTCGTATCTCTCTGTGTATCTATCTACTATCTCTACAAATTCTTGTCAACTCTTAGTAATGGCCCAAACAAAAATCGACGTGTTTTGCAAATTAATGCTGGGACGCACATACGCGCGTTGAATGACCGTGTCGCGTTGTGTTATAACTTGTTGGTATGGGAGCCGGTCATTCAGAAATCAATGGCAAACTACTGAACGTAAAACTTGCCTAGTACATCAACAGCAGCTGAAGTGCTGGCGTTGACTGCAACGTCCTGTAAAGGATATGCAACATTAAAAAAAAAAACATTACACAAATAAATACGCATGTTTTTGACAACCAGCACCGACATGCTATAAGCCATCCTTCTTTCGTCCGTCTCCCACTATGTTGAAAACCCTTGCACCCCCCCCCCCCCCCCCGCGACTTTATATAAAATGGGTGATAACAAACAGCCAACCAGTTTGTACTCCAGTGCGAAACTAAACTCCCAGTGTAGAGGAACATCACATACAGTGCTTTAATATATATATATATATATATGTTCTAAATCTATGTTATTTTAATACGTTGCTTTCTCATGGCATGTTGTTTCATGAAATTCAAAATGTCTTCACGCGACACACTGTCAAATGCAGTTTTAAATCAACAAACGCGTATATATACGTGTATATTTCCTGAATGCTCGTATTTTTCACTGAGCTCTGATAATATAGAGCAGGAACGAAATGTACTGGTTATTTTTAAGTAATTTCCAGTTCATTTCCTTCGCGGTCATGTGATTGAACTTAACCCGATTTTTTTAAAGAGTAGTTGAAGCGAAATTAGGTTAGCTTAAAACTGCTGTGTGGTGATAAGAACATGAGAAAATAACTTTTTACCGACAACGTACTGTTCATCAAGAGTGCTTCGCTTAACTTTATAAAACACATGATATTCAGTATAAACACTTGCAACTATATAATAAATATAACATCTTTTATTTCTTTATTATTAATATTATAATCTATATTGACAACAATTTCTATGTAATATTAATTATCAATAAAGTTGCATGTTCTTTGCAGGACGTTGCGATGAAAACCAGGTTGATTTTCTAGACAATTGTACGTACAGTAGTTTGCCTCTGACTTCTGAAAGAGGAGTCAATGTTAAAGTCCATCTGTCCGAAATGAATACTTAACTATGTATGTATAACATATGACAAGTGGTATATAAATTCACAACTATATGATAGACAGAATTTCATTCAACAGGCTTTATAAATTAAAATAACATTTTTTGAAAAAAAAATATCACTTTTAAATTACTATAACATGTTACAAAATGCTATCTTTGTTAAATTATATAGACAATGAATACACAACTATATAAACTATATATGGTAATAAGTGTAGGCCTAAACATTCACAACTATACGATAGACATAATTAACCATACACACATTATAAATTAACGCAACAAGTTGAAAACCGATATTTATGAAAAATTATTTACAAAAGGAAATCTCAACTATGTACAACGTATAATACATTTCATATTCATAACTCAGAAGTGTTGAACAGGATCTTGAAAAGAAAATATAAATAAATTGAAGGCGCAAACAACAGCGCCATTTCATAAGGGCGAAAAACCCCGCTTTGTTATAAAACCCAGTACTCTTTTACTTTTAGTATTTACTTTGTTATGAAACCATGTATTCTTCTAGTGTTGTATAATAGTGATGAAGCAGTTTTCTCTGATGACGCGCGCTGAGCGGAAAATCAATATTTGAGAGGCCGATTCTGCTAAGACTGTCGAACCTGCACATGCTATGTCTTGCGATAGCAGTTTGTTTGTTATTTCACGTGAACGGACTCATTATTTTCTCCTGGTGGAGTGGCTAGACGATCACAGAGGAATTAGGGCCCCCCAAAAATGTGTTTATATAAAACAGTGATAATTATTAGTCATAATTAAATTAGCGCTTAGAACAAGGTGACTAAATTGAGACTTGCTATAATTAGTATAATACTAGTACTAGTAACTACAACTACAATTATTAATATACAATACAAAAGTAATAAATAGTAATTAATAATCGCAGCTGGTATTGTGGTATTGTTATAACTTATACTAAGTATTTATTAACAACCGAAATAAATAGAGAAATGCACTGTGATGGTACCGTAAGCAACCAGTTGAGTTAGCTTTTGTTGGCGTTTGGGTATCAGTAATTTGAAAACCACGGACATAGTTGTTGGTGTAGTTTATTGAAATATTAGAAAAATTCTTACATAACATAATTACATAATTCATTACGCGTCGTTTTCAGCTGTCGATTCTTTTTAACGTTTAAACTATGCGAAAGAAACAAACCATGATTAAATTAAAATTATTACAATCAAATGTAACATATTGAATGTAAATATAACAACTTATTAACATACAGATTTTATGTATTTCTAACAGAAAATAATTATAACTGTAAATAAGTAATTAATTGAGTAGTTAATTTTTGTTTGTTTCATTGACGGCGATTTATCTTGTAGATTCATTTAACCGTTTATCGTCTGCGGAGGCAGACGTGAAATGATGAGGCAGCTGATCTGTCATGACTGTAATTTCAATTAGCTAGACCGTTGTATTTTCTCTTATTATGTGGTTTGCATGTTGCAGCTTTGGCGTCGTTTGAATAGAAATACTGAAGTGCTACAGGTTTGTGTAGAAGCCCTGAAAATCCAGAGAACACTTATACAAATTGTTATATAATAAATCGATATTTTTGTGGTCTGCTATTGTAATTATAAAAATGGAGTTGTCAAACGACCAACGCAAGTTTCATAAAGCTGATGAAAGACAGAAATGGGGTAAGAAGCTGGAGTTTATGCTTGCAACAATCGGATACGCTGTAGGACTTGGAAATGTCTGGAGGTTTCCCTATTTGTGTTTCAGAAGTGGCGGCGGTAAGATTGATTTTTAATTATTTAATTATTTATAAGTTATATAGAGCACTTTAAGTTAATTAAAAAATAACGACAATTTTCCACGTCGTGCAGCATTTCTAACTTATTAAATTATGCGTCCTTTATAGTTGGAACCGCTAGTAAATGTTTTCCTAGACCAATCTGCACTTTATGGGTGATGTTGCCAGTATGATATGGGTCGCTTTTATTTCCCAGGACATTTTCTGGTGCCAAGTTTAGGCTGGGTCAACCTAGGAACCCAGGTCAGTTTAAAAAAAAATCCCCTCCCCGCGGTAATTGGGATATATGGGAACATATGCACACTGAATATAATTAACTGTAAGACAATAAAATACCTGCTGACTCAGTATTTTAATTTTGTAAGTAATATTTTAAATCCTAGCAGTTAAATCATTGCAACTTTTTTGTTTTTGGTGAACAAACATTTCAACAACAATATAATTCATATATCTATTCTATCACAATATTTATAGAGACCTAATTTAATAAATAATAATTTGTGAAATATTGTGTCATATGATCACATTAATAATAATTTCTTTAACATAAATCATCATCAGTATGGAGCAGCTACATTGCAGAACATCCCTCCCATCGTGGTCCACAGGAAAGATTCTCTATGCCGTGCCAATTTCCCTGTCTCATGCAATTTTAAGCCCAAGGTGTCTTTAATGTCCTACGTCCACATTCATGCTGGCCTCGTATCCCAGGCACCACGCCTTTCATTACTACTGTTCTTTCTAAAGCAAGGCTGCAGTAGCAAGGCTACAGTATTTTGGTTTCCGAAACGTGATGCTGTGTATGGGCCACTTTTCTTCAGTGATCAGATCTTGTAAAGTTTCAGTAATTTTTTGGTGCTTTATCCAACCCAAACTGTTTTAAGACTTCATCTGTAGAGTTGTTTTTCTTCAGTGATTGCAATATGGTCTACCGATTACATGCATATGTTGCCACGGTAAAAATATATGTTGTAAAAATGGTTACGTCACTTTGTTTGTTGGTATTATGTCATAAACTCTTAATACTGTTTACTCTCCCCATTTATTTTGCCAGTTTCCCTCCGACTTCTTTTGGGCAATCTCAGTTGCTGTTAATTATGGAGCCATAGTATTCATTCAAAGTCTGATGCATTTTCAATTTCTGTGTATATATATATATATATATATATATATATATATATATATATATATATATATATATATATATATATATATATATACACATACACATGGGCACACATAAATATAACAGACACACATATATATGTGTGTACATGTCCTCTTCAGGACCCATCCCCCACTGGTCCAAGCCTGATATCCAGCTCACGCCTGTAGCTCCTAGTAGCTGTCAGCATGCGACAGCGGCCACCCCCCTGACAACAGCTGTGAGAGGCTGGCTAAACCAGGCATGGGTATCCGATTTGGTGTCAAACCAAGCGGTGAACTAGGGTATGCCTACCCAGCTTGTGAAGACAGGATTCGGCAGACTGTGTGGATGAAATCACTGATGATTCAACGGGCAAGACAGCGTTTACCTGCAAAGCGTTGTGGAACGTAATGAGCACGGCAAGGCACATAGAGCGCCCTGGTCATCCACTGCACCTGTATTCATCTCCAGTCATCTTGACTTGTCTTGCCACTGGACTCAGATGGACTCAGGCGAGAGAGTGAGATTGACGAATTGTGCAAGTCTTCCTCACTTTAATCCAATTCATTGCGCAAGTCATTCTTCATCCAACTTCATATATCACCTTCAAGCCCTGTGGCGATGGCCGAGTGGCAAAGCGGCAGGCACGGGTACGCTGGCAGTCATAGTCACAGACCTGCACACAGGCGGCTCAGGCCATATGGTTGTCTTCTACTGACTGGAACAGTAGTGGGATTCGGCAGCCCTCTATAGGAAAGCACTGCTCACCTCCATAGCATGAGGAAGGGGCTAGAAAAGGTGCCCTAAACATTGTCTGCTCCTTCATTACCTAACCAGCTAGCCGCGGTTGGTGGGTACCCTATGCTGCGGTCGACATACAAATAAAGTAAAAACAGGTAAATCTAAAAGAGCTAACCATATTCCCTTGACAATCGGAACTTGGAATGTACGCACCCTACTTGATAGAGACGGCGCATCGGGCCTAGAGAGACCAACAGCACTGATTGAGAGAGAGCTGGGCAGGCACAACATCGACATTGCAGCCTTGAGCGAGACACGACTTGCAGAAGAAGGCCAAATCTGTGAAGTAGGTGCTGGCTACACATTTTTCTGGAGTGGAAGGAAAAGCGAGGACAGACGCCAATCTGGTATGGGAATTGCCGTTAAGTCAGTCCTGGTTGGCTATAAATGACAGGCTTATGACTATTAAGTTACCCCTGCTGAAAGGAAAGTAGCATGCAACCATCGTGAGTGTCCATGCACCGACCATGACAAATGAAGATGACGTCAAAAACAAGTTCTATGAAGACCTGCATAACGTATTAACATCTGTTCCCAAAAGAGACAAACTTATACTCCTTGACGACTTCAATGCCAGAGAAGGCAAGGACATCGCCTCTTGGAGTGGCATCATTGGAAAGTACGGAGTCGGAAATTGTAACAGCAATGGGCTCCTCCTCCTTCAGACCTATGCCAAACACGATCTCCTGATCACCAAACAATTATCTGTCTTCCCACGAGAAATAGAACATCATGGATGTACCCTCGCTCAAAACACTGGCACCTCATTGAGTATGTCATCGTCAGGAGGAGTGACGGACAAGACGCTCGAGTGACAAAATCCATGTGTGGTGCCGAATGTTGGACAGACCATCGTCTCATTATCTTGAAAATAAACATGCACATCAAACCACCACAGCGTCCTCAAGGGGTAAAAATGAAAAAAACAAACAACTAAATGCCACCAGCCTAAATAGCAAAAAAATGCAGCTGTCATTTGAAAACATGCTGGAAGACTGCCTCAAGCCAAATTCTGCAGCTAAACAGGATGCGGAAACAGAGTGGAGAGCCCTAAAGGACATAATTTACAACACTGCTATGGAAATCCTGGGTCCTGCCCCCCGAAAGCATAAAGACTGGTTTGATGAAAATTCTGAAGACATCAACCAATTGCTGGCCGAGAAACATCTTCTCCTCAAGGCACCATTTGAATGACCCGAAGTCAACATAAAAAAGATGCCTTAAACAACAATCGGAGAGCAGTGCAGCAGAATCTTCGGCACATGCGGGACTCCTGGCTGAGCAACTAAGCTGATGAAATTCAAGGCTTTGCTGACAGACATGATATGAAAAACTTATACGACTCACTGAAAGCGGTCTACGATCCTCCATCACCAGGCATAGTTCCCCATCTCAGTGCAGATGGGGGAACATTGGTCACCGATAAGAAAGAAATCCTTCAACGCTGGGCAGAGCATTTCAGCAACATCTTAAATGAAACTTCCTTCTTCAATAATGAAACCATCAACTGTCTTCCTCAAGTTCCCACTAATGATACACTTGATGACCTGCCAACTATAGTGGAACGAAACAAAGCCATCCAGCAACTTTCCAGTGGAAAGGTGCCTGGTCCTGACTCCATCCCAGCAGAGATATACAAGGCAGGTGGGCCGGTCCTAATAGAGCAGCTTCACCAAGTCTTTACAAACATATGGGTGAACGAGACCATGCCACAAGATTTCAAGGACACGTCTATAGTCCACCTTTACAAATGTAAAGGAAACCGCCAATCCTGTGACAACCACCGAGGCATCTCCTTGCTCTCAATTGCAGGGAAGATACTCGCCAGAATTCTTCTCAATCGCCTCACGGCCCATCTCGATCAAGGTCTTCTTCCTGAGAGTCAATGTGGCTTCAGAAAAGAACGAGGAACTGTTGACATGATTTTCCTGCAAGGCAGCTGCAAGAGAAATGTCAGGAACAGAACTCTGAAATGTTCTCCACTTTCATTGACCTTACCAAGGCTTTTGATACATTCAGCAGAGAAGGACTGTGGAAGATTATGGCGAAATATGGCTGTCCACAAAAGTTTGTCCAAATAGTGCGGCTATTTCATGACGGTATGCAGGCAAGAGTACAAGAAAGTGGTGAACTGTCTGAGCTCTTTCCTGTCACCAATGGAGTGAAGCAAGGATGTGTCCTGGCACCAACACTGTTCAGCCTCATGTTTTCAGCTATGCTGACGAATGCCTTCGAGAACAATGACATTGGAATAGACATCAACTACCGCATGGATGGAAAGTTGTTCAATCTCAGAAGGCTGAAAGCCAAAACCAAAACTAACAGCGACACCGTCAGAGAACTGCTGTTTGCTGATGATATGCTCTATATGCCAACTCAGAGGCAGACATACAATGTTTCAGCTTTCTCGTATGCCTGTGCCAACTTTGGGCTCAATATCAACTTGGAGAAGACTGTAGTTATGTACCAGCCAGCTCCAGGGAATAATCACACCGTGCCGAATATCAAGGTGAACGGTCATAGACTAAGTGTTGTGGACAAATTCACCTATCTTGGCAGCACTGTGTCACAAGCTGCCACAATTGATGATGAAGTGAATGCAAGAATCTCCAAGGCCAGCGCGGCCTTTGGCAGACTGTACAAGAATGTATGGGACAGAAATGGAATAAGCCTGCAAACAAAGCTGAAAGTCTATAAAGCAGTTGTATTATCCACACTGCTATATGCTTGTGAAACATGGACTGTTTATCAGCGACATGCTAGGAAATTAAACCACTTCCACACAGTCTGCCTTAGGAAGCTATTGAAGATTAAATGGCAAGACAAGATCCCAGACACTGAAGTTCTAGAAAGAGCGTCCATGCCCAGTATCCACACTCTACTAATGAAAAATCAGATTCGCTGGGCTGGTCACTTAACTCGTATGCCAGATCACAGGCTCCCTAAACAAATTTTTTACGGCGAGCTGCGTTGTGGTAAACGCTCCCAAGGCGGCCAGAGGAAACGCTTTAAAGACACTGAAAATCTCACTGAAAGCTTTTGGAATTCATCTTGACACCTGGGAGACTGCTGCTAAAGACCGTAATTCATGGCGTACATCATTACATAAGGGTGCAGTCACTTGTGAAGCAACCAGGACTGCAAGAGCTGTGAAGAAAAGGCCTGACAGAAAAACCACTGCAGGAGATCCTTCTCCTGGAACGTCAAGCATTCTTTGCCCACATTGTCGAAGAACATTTTGAGCAGGCCTTATCAGCCATCTTAGAACTCACGGCTCCATACTTTCAGCTGGTACATAACTACAGTCTTCTCCAAGTTGATATTGGTCATCATCATTCTTGATGGACAAACAACATGTGTATTTACACACACACAACATGCAAAAACAGTTATGTATACAAATGCATAGCTGCTGCTCATTTCAATTCTCTCATTAGACGTAAGCAGAACTCTGATGCTCATAATTCATATTGATATCCTGACCAGTAAATATATTCATCCCATTTATTTAACCCACTTTCATCTTGTATCTGCTTTACAGCTGTTAAGGCTTTTGTTGACAACTGCAGTAGCCTGTCTCTCCTGCAGTAGTTTGTCTTGCCCATATTTCCTTGCTTTTGATATTATATTCTGTGTATAGTGAGATTTAGACAAGGAAGAGGAACAAGAGATCACATACTCAACATGTGTTAAATCATAGAGAAGTGCAGAGAATTTAATGTAAACCTATTCTCATGTTTTGTGGATTATTCAAAGGCATTTGACTGTGTACAACATCAGAAACTTTGGGATATCATGAGGAATATGGGCTTTTCATCACATGTAATACAACTTATCAAATTGCTCTATCTAGAGCGGTTAGAATAGATGGCGAGACATCAGGTTGGTTTGACATCAGGCAAAGAGTCCGTCAGGGCTGTGTGCTATCCCCTTAATTGTTTAACCTGTACGCCGAAAATATAATGAGAAATGCCAGAGATGATATAACCAAGGGGGACGCAGAGGTGTTTCCAAGGCACAAGGGCCGGGTTATGTACTGGCCAAGACCTATTGACGCGTCCTCGTCGAGCGTCCTGGGCAACAGGTCCCTTCGGGGTCCTGGCTAAAGTCAGTAGAATCGCTGATTCCTCCGAAGTCGGAGAGTGTCTGCCTGTACGGCGAGGAACCACCAGTCTGCACACCAATAAGCCAGACATGGGACAACGGATACTCACGCAAACCTCAGGTCCTGTATGGCATCACACTGATGTTGAACAACAGGATGCCTTCATCCGACATACAGGACTTCACGTTGGAGCTCAAGCCAGGGAACACAAGCAAGCATATAATCAAGGAGCAATATAATGCCCTAAATATCTGTGGTCATGTAATAACAGAGATTCAGTTTGCTAATGATACAGTATAACTATCCACATCACAGAATAGTATAGAATAGACTAATAACCTCAACCCAAAAGAATAGTGAGGGACACAATGTATCTTAAGATAGCTAAAACAAAGATAATGCATATAGATAAAACTAATATGGAGAAAGAAATATATGTTAATGAGGAAAAATTGGAGATGGTGGAAAATTTCAAATATCTTGGGTCATTAATTACCAACAATGGTGACACAATGAAAGAAATTAAAATATGAATATCTATTGCTCTTCAAGAACTAAAACAACTGAATAAATTGTGGCATGCGACAGATAGACCTACACATATTAGAGTTTTAAGAGCATGCATCTTTCCCATTGCAACATACGCCTGCGAGATGTGGACACTTACTAAACAAGCTGAACAGCACATAAATGCCTTTAATTATAAATGTTATAGACAGGTTCTAACAGAAAAGAATAAATGCATCCATACAACAAGAACTGAATATTGAAGTAGGTTGTCTACTAAAGATGATAAAACAAAGAAAATTGAAATATTTTGGTCAATCGAAACATCATGAAAGTTTTGAGAGAACACAATAGGTGTATATGCTTGGAAATAGAGAACGAGGGAGGCCAAAGAGAAGATGGGTGCAGGATGTGGCAGATGATCTCCAGATGGGTGTATTGGATGCGGGACATCTTGCTTATGACCGAGAAGTTTTCTGGTAGGTTATTGGAGTAAAGCTCTGCAAAGGACATGCTACTGAATAATGAATCTTTCTCCCCTTCTGCTGCCTCTTATCTTGCAATGGAGAATAAGCCCTCAGCCTTCTCACTCCAAGCCCTCCTTTGGTTTGACTTGTTCAAGGTTGGTTAGATTTTGCAGCTCAAGTTTTCTACGGGATGAAGTAGCCAGTCCCACACCAAGCCCCCTTAGTCGCCTCTTACATGATGCATGGTAGTTTGTAGTGTTAATATTCTTGGCTTCCCTTATGGGTGTCAGTACACGTGGCCGACTATCTGTGTTGTTCACATTTAATTGCTTTTGATTGAATCTCTTCTCATGTATATTTATTTCACGCCTAGTGAACCATAATAATGGCATGTTTTCTCGGCTGTTTCGGATGTTAGATTTTACGCAATGCTGGTTTTGAATTCCATAGTTGACTCTTTACGTTCTGTCATAATTTATCTTGCCAGTATTTTTCTGATTTTTGTCTGCATTCCTCCTTCATGTGTTCATGTCAAGAGAGCAATGATAACAAGAAGTTTTCTCATCAGTATTATTATTGGCCATCTTCTACACAATGTTGATTGGTTGGTGAGTCCTCTCGAAGATGTAGCCCTAAGTCTGAGGCACTGGTGTTAAGGTCATTTGAGCACTGAAAAGGGCTTGCATCTAATGGAGTGAGATTGGTCTGGAGGATTTCTGCTCGACCTGGTGCCGAAATACCATCTCTTCGAGTTCTATATTGCAGAGCTCTCCTTCCCCTGTGCAAACATAAGAAAGAGACACTCATTTGTTTGGCCACTTTGAGACAAGAAAAATTTAACATTGTTGTGACCACTGAAAAGATTTATGGGAAGAGAGACAGAAGAGAACAACAAGAGAAGATTCTTGAAAACCTTTTTTCATTGCACAAAAAGTTGTCAGCCCATGAACTAAAACATGAAATTGGAGATCGTAAGACGTGTAGAAGTATGATTGCCCATGCCAGCCTATAAGACACTTGATGATGATAATGGTGAGCAGGAGAAAGTTAATAGATCAGTTTCATGTAACTGAAAAGTTATACTAATGCATTGCAATACAAGCATATACATTTCCAAAAACTGAAATGTAGCCATGAATGATTGATTGTGCACAGAAATTCTTGACATTAACATAAAGCTGTGCCAAAACTATAAGGATATAGAATCAACCCTGTTGCATTATGTGTTTATATAAAAATTAAATCCTGTTCTGAACATTATACATTGATTCAACAGATGATAAAAACTGCCATTATCAGGTTCACATAATTCACTGGCTGTTGTTAGCCAGTGTTAAGAATGTGAATAATGCAGCATGTGAATAGACACTGAAGTTTTCAGAAATCATTTAACTAAAGATCACTCTTAACAACATTAGCAGATTTGGTTGTTAATAATACAGGTTTTACTTTAGATTGGGCAAGCCCCAAGACGCTTAGTATCTCTCAGTGCATCTCAAAGGCTGTATGAATTTGTTGTCCTTTTACCATGTTCATTATGTAAGCCAATGCTAGCAAAACCAGGGTAAGATAAATTCAAACACTCAGGAATGAGATTAATAGAAAATTAAACAGATACATGGGTGTTCTTTGTTCTTCTGTTTTTAACCCCACCAATTTCCCCCCTATTGTGGCCTAGTGTCTCAACAAACTCACTCCAAGCTCTCCTATCCTTAGCTATCCCATGCAGCTCTGTCAGTATACTCCCCATATTATTTATTTCTGTTTCTACTTCTCTTCTCCATGTGTTTTTAGGTCTTCCTCTGTTTTTTTTTCCCCTGTGGGTTCGAGACAAAGGCTTTTATAGTTAACTATTCTTGGATTTTCTCAGTGTGTTGCCTATCCCGCGCCAGCATCTTTTCTTCACCTCTTGATTTACTGGTATTCGTCTAGTTCTCTACACGAGCTCCACATTCATGACTCTATCATACCATTTATTCCTTCTATTTTGTACAAGCACCAGTTAGTGAATGTTTGTGGTGTATTTGTAATCATTTTTGTTGTTCTCTAACATTTCTGATCCATACAGTAGTACTGGTTTAATGTTAGAATTAAATATTCTAAGCTTGGGTTGTAATGTTTGTGTGTGATTTCCACAAATTTCACAGTGTTATAAAAACTCCTGTAGTCTTCTGTATCCTTACTCTGATATCTGTATCTGTTCCACCCTCTTTGTCTACATTGCTACTTAAATGCAATATATAAGTTGTCAAAGTTAGGTTGTCAGAAATCAATTCACTAAATATCAATGTTAACATTATTAGTACATTTATTTGTTAACAGTTCAGGTTTTACTTGACATTGAGCAAGCCCCTAAGGTGATTAGTATCCCTCAGTGGGTATCTGTGGTTGTGTGGTAACTGGTTGTCCTTGTAGCATGTTCATTATATACAAGCCAGTGGTAGCACAACCAATATATGATAAATTTAAACACCAAGAAATTAAATTAAGAGAAAACTGAACAGATAAATGGGTGCTGGCTGAACCTAGTTTTAAGCAAAATCTTTATTGGTTTCTTCATTATGTGTTTCTGTTCCAAAATATTCTTCTTATGTTTACGTTTGTTTTGTTCCGATCCCACCCAGTGTTTACATTAATCCATTTGATCCTAATTATTACTTTATAACTCCTTTATTACTTTATGTTTACATCATCCCTTTCTTTCCTTTTTGCTTCTTTTGACTCCTATCTTAGACACTAAATACATTTTTCATTTGACAAAAAATAGTTATTAGTTTACAGCAATAGTTATCTGGGACAGAAAGGAATACATTACAATGGTCTCTGAGAGAGTTAGTCAATAAGATATCATGCAATGATTTTACATTTCTGAAGCCAAATTATGAGCTGTTTAATTGACATTCTTTTGCTAATCTTATTGGGTCATTATCTTGCCAAATATGTACATTCATTACTCATGAATGGAACACTACTGTATGTTCGATAGGCTTTTTAGTGAACTTCTTTTCCCATACTAAATCTTCTGTGGTCGCCAGATTGATATCTTAGGATGAGATTAGGCAGTAGCACATACTGATGGCCCTTTGCAGCTTGAAGTTAAATCTGGCTGGGGATTCTCACTGAGAGTCAAAGGGAAGGTAATTGTTTAGGAAAATAAAGTCTATAGGATGGTCCACCACCTCAGATATGAGCATGGAAGAGGCTGGGATCACTGAAGCTTTGAAGTTGGTAATAGGTGCACAAGTCACCAATGCAATCTTAGTGTCCATATTATGTACAGTTCAGAATAGACAGATGCAGCCTGAGTGGAAACCAAGTATAGATAACGAACAAATGAACAAACTTTATTTTCAAAGGGTCACAAATTGGGCATGCAGGCCTGTCTTACATTTGGCCCTTCCATTCACTCATCTTTTGTTTATCAGTTGTGCATGTTGCATTCACGTAGGAAAAAAAACATTGTCAAATGGATTTTGTAAACATAAACAATGCACATTACCACGTTATGAGACAGACAGACACACGTAGACATGCACATTCATAAACACACACACACACACATACATACCAGCATACATACTTATATTATTCACACAAACTCTCACAGTTATGCACACACTCAATAACATAAAATAGACACTCCCTCATATACACTGCATGCATAATCATAATTCTCTCATGTTGACACTTACATGAGTATACTGCCTGGGTCATGCAGGAGTGTGAGGTAATGAGCAAGCAGATGGATGGCTGTACAAGTGCCAGCTGTTGGAACATTAATTACGGACAAGGCAGATATACTGAAGACTATCTCTGAATGACTAATAGTTAAAGACACAGTAGCTGATGATACAACATACTCAATGATGCTTGAATTAGAAGTTAAGTGTGGATCTAGTAGGGGTTAGGGAGCTGCAAAGGCACAGTGGATAGCACAACATGTCTGCCAGCCTGACGGTTATGGGCTTGATTTTGTATCAAGGCAGATCAGGAATCCAAAGTCAACCCAGACTAAAATGCATACCAGGAATTGCCTTTGGAAGTAAAGGTACTGATGTGATATTGACTACAACCTCCCTTGGGTGTCATTTGGTCTATACAAATATGGAGTTAGCACCATACGCTCAGTTTGCTTTACACGTGTAAATTGGGTGCTTTACTTACTGTGCTGGTAGGGAGGGGTATATGAAAGGATGAAGTCTACACATTTATAACCAGTGTGTCAGGGGAACAATTAGCATCTATACCATGACCCATTTTCCATGATTCTTGAATCAGTCAATATATATCTCAGGCTATTCCTAGTAATTTGTTATTCTAATGGTGTTACATTTACTTCTTTACTTTGTCTGAAAAATGTATGTGGGTTAAGGTTGCATGAGTGCATTGGTGTAATGGTTCAGATGTTACACTGACAGTGGCATGAGCACAGTCTGACAGTGTTTTGATATCAGCTCTCATTGTTCACCATGGGAGGAAAAGACTGACCACCTATTCCTCCAGCACTCAGGTCTTCACAAATGGCATGGACCTGGAGCTTCATATAACCATAGCTAGTTCGTGCTGTGGGACTTGTTTGTTTGTTTGTAAAGACTGCATATTAATGTATTTTGAATGTACTTAAGTAGGTTATGAAATTGTTTGTGTCTAATCTGATATGTAAACAAAGTATTAAGTTTCCTTCCTCCCGCTAGCCTACAGGACACCCTTGTGCAAAGTGGAGTACCATTTAGCTTCCCGATCAGGGTTCCGTGAAGCCATGGGTGCAGGTGGTGGATGAAGCTGAAGAGCAGTCGACAGATAGTTGTAGGTTATGGTTTCCAGCTTCACGACGGTAGGCAGAGGATCTATTTTTTGAGGAGACAGTGGCTACGGTCATTGACCAGTATGGTCACTGCTAAGAAGGAAAGCAATGGCAAACTACCTTCTTTACAGATGGCAGAAAATTATGTTGTGCGGTCTCATCGAAAATCGGAGAAACGGCGTAAATGGGGGCTCCATAGGAGCAGCCTCACCTGGTACGGAGCTGATCCATGACTCTGATGATCGAGTGAGATGGCAAAACATGACCACTCACGCTTACCGGCATGGCACATAATGGATGGATGAAGTTTCCATTTTTGACTCAGTTTGTATCAAACAGCTGAATATATATTTATTGTTTGCTCTATATAATATGCTTTTTGTCCTCCTGTCCCTGTTGTTACATAATTGCTCTATATCTCAATGGCTATTTTCACTTTAAAGAAATCCTATAATACTTTGTTAATTTCTTTTAAGTAACGACTGAAAGACAAAAATAACTACTGTAAAAACTGGTAAGGGTTATCTTGCAAATATTTGCCAAGGGCATCCATTTTTTCCCCACGGAAATTCTCCAGGCTGTATATTTATGATGTAAGTATAAAAATACAGGGCCGTGTCGTGCTATGATACAGAAATGCGGCGACATCAGGGGGCACTGTAAGGAGTCTGCGCTTTTAAAGAAAAAACATTTAAGGGGCGGCATTTCAAAGACTTGCATCATACTGAGAAAATCCACCGCATGGCTCTGATAAAATAAGATTATTATTCCTTGCAAGACATCTTAAAGTTAGAGATCATATCTCATTCAGCAAAGGTGAAACTTAATATGAATATCCACAATTGTATATGAATTCAAAACTTGGAGCAAAAAGAATGGGGAAAAAAACCAAGATCTCAGCTGTAGCATCAAGACAAAAATATCCTTAGGAAGGCAGTTTTTTTTTTGGGGGGGGGGGGGGGGGGGGGGGAATATATGTTTTCTCTTCACAAAAGTGGGAGGGATAATGGGGAATGATATTCTGAATGGTGAGAAAAGTGCATGGAGTCAACAAGGTTGATAATAACTGTAATAGAAGATAGAGAGAAATGGAAATGATTGTGCTTGTAGCAAAGAGCCCTACAGGCTTGGGAAGCTGAGTACTAGAACATTCCTATATTAATTGATTATGTAATCAGATGACACTGAATTAATCTATTACTTGTTGTCTTCACATTCCCTATGTTTAGTAATCATTTGATGGTATTTATGGTCACAGAAATTGTTGCTTGTTCATTTGCATTGAGCACCTACACTTGCTTCATAATCTCTGTTATTAATTATTGTCGGGTTATTGAGGAAAGTGATAGAACATCAGTACATTTGCCTGCAAATATACAAGGTATTTGTAAAGTCTCACAACACTTTGTATTTAGAAAAGTTGTTTGTTGGAGAGTGTTTTCCTTTTGCAAGACACCCGTGTGCCGTGATATTGATCCATCGACTAAACTAAACTAACTTCCCTTCTGTGTTGTTTGAGATTTGGAAAATATGAGCCCAAAACTATTCTCCGAAAGTCTCATAACAGCATCGCAAAGGACTTAATTTTTTTATTCACTTTCATACTTTCTGTATTGCTCCAGATTTTCCTATTCTTCCAGTAAGTTTTTTTTCCTGTAATCTTCCACCTTTCAACTGCCAGTGGAGAATGTGCCATCAACCAGCTCAGCCCTTTCTAGACTTGTGCATGATTATAGGATTTTGCTGCTCAAGTTTTCTACAGGATAAGGCAGCCAACATCACACAACTGTCCTTAGTGGCCTCCTACGGCATTGCCTGTTAGGTTACAGTGGGTGCTTCTTCTTCACCTTCCAGTGCTAGAGGGGTTTACATGTTCCAATGACTCCCAGAGCTATGCTGACAGTAGCACACCGACTGGTAGATTCTCGCATGTCGGACAGGTCAAGGGGTAGGAACTAGATAAAGAGTGACACAAACCTATTGCCTTACGGGTGGACTGGGGTCAATCAAAGGCTAGAGCAGGCAAACCCCAGAAAATGCTTGTCCTAGTTGGATGTACCATGTCTCAGGCTTGATGAAATAGTGCAATACAATTCACTTTATGATGTCAAATGATTAAATCATCTCTGGAGACTCAGTAGTCAAGCATGTTTTAACTTTTACCCCCCAAGAAACTGTAGATGGTATTTCTTAAGTAGTGACTACAGAGAACTGAGCTGTAGAGTAATTATTGCTGAGTGGTGAGGTCAGTGGCCAGATATTGCTTGCAGCTTTGTGTGTCATTTTCAGAATCATAATACACATTTTAGTACACCAGTAAAGAGATATTTTATGTTTAGCATTTAGTAAAAACGTTTTACATTTTAAAAAAACAACGCGAATGCCCACATATCATATTTTATGTTTGATATTTAGTAAAATAAAGATATTCCACACACACAAAAAAGAAATTTGCAAAAGAACCACACATCATTTACCAATGTGAACAGCTTATGCTATATCTAACCTGTTCATTGCAGATCAGGATAAAGTATCTTTCATTTTTTAAATTTATTTCCACTTCCTTTGCAATAACTCTGAAATCACCCATCCTTGTTAGTGCAAACATGTTTCATTTTAGCAGCTTCATAAAATTTTTTATTTATCTGAATAATCAGTTATAATGGGCATAATAATTTTTCCTTGCATACCCTCTCTCCTCTTCCCTCCCACATATACAACACACACAATCAATAGTGTTTAGGCTTATTAGCTATGTATGTATAGGACAATGTCATTCACTATGATTATATGCTATTAATGACACTGATTTTATCTACACAATTCTAGGAGCATTCCTGATTCCATTCTTCATCATGCTAATTTTGTGTGGAATTCCCTTGACTTACATGGAAATGGCTGTTGGTCAGTACACACGACAAGGACCCATAGGAGCAATTGGAAAGCTGTGCCCATTTTTCAAAGGTATTAATTACACTGACACATTACGTTTTATTAATTCTTTCTCCTGACTGTTTGTTGGACCTTAGATTTATTTCTTCTGCTGTCTGATTCTTCTGTCTTGCTTTGTGTTTTATTATTATATTGTTCGAATTTTCCTGTCCGCTTATAGTATTTCTGCCATCCACCCCCTTACCCACGACCACCATCATCATCACCACCACCATAACTCATTTAGTACGAGGAACCCACAATGCTTTATTATTGGTTACTACTTACATGTAAAGCTTTTCTTAACTCTGTGCATCTCATTTAATTTTACACAAACCTACAGTGCTTCAGTTGTTACTTTCTTGAATTGTTATTCATTCTGTCTCATATTGTTATTATTTTAACTCCTTTAGACTCAAACATGTTGTAGTTTACAGTAAAAATTCCTTAGGCTTGAACACATTAAAGTAATATTTGACTGGGACTGGAAGAATTAACAGCCAACAAACAAAAACAGCCAAACACACTTTGAAACTTGATTTATATTCTTTTACTTTAATTGTTCCCCTCTTGTCACTTTTCTATATTTATTTATTTGGTTTTTCCCGGGATTTGAGATTTAAACATTGAGCTCAACTCACTATTATCTACCTGTGGATAGAGCTTGTAACGCTTAATGGAATCTTTAGGAAGTAAACCTTACACAAATGCATACCGAAGTAAGATGTGGATAGGTGTTTAGTTTTTTCCTAGCAATTTTGCCAGGGCAGCAGCTTTACAGCCTACTTTTTGTGATTTCCGACTCCTGTAGTATTGTTAGCATATCCGATCTCACTACTCAAGAGATCAGGGGGACGTGTGATATCATTAGACGCTAATGGTTCATGGGAACATTCCAAACCTTTTGCAGGGATTGAACCTTGTATCTTCTGAGCTTAAGACAAATAACCTCTCAGCCACTGCGCCCATGAGTCAGTTTATTTAATAACTGATTGTTATTATTAAACCCTGTCAATTCAGGTCAGTCAGTGTAATGCCTGACTCTGGCACATCAGTGCATCTGCAACTCTTTAGAACTGATTAAAGGTAATCATATGGAAGGAACCGCACCGCTATAGTGATGTGAAGTGACAGTTCTCACAAGTAGGTCACACAAGTAGGGTGGGCAACTCTTCCTCACCACCTCTCATTCTGAGCTAAATCTGTTGTATGCATATTATCAAGATATATTGACTCCAAGGAGTCATATGAAGTTGGAAAGCATTCCTCAACAACTGGGTAATCAAAACTGTGCCAGTAAGTTTGTGGATTATTCACTTTGCTATAACAATTGCAGTACAGATGCATTTATGAACACAAATTGTTAGAGCCATTGAAATGCAAGGTATCCTAGTCCTGATAAACAAATGATCCCAAGAGATCTGAGCTTCTGTCAAGGCATTGTTGTTGACATGTTCTTCTGCATGTCATCTCCCAGTGAAGCATAAGTCCTCATGCCATGCCCTTTGAAGACTTGTTCGTAATTTGTGGAATTTTGCAGCTAAAGTTTCTTACAGGGTGAAGTAGCCGGTTCTACCTCAACCCTCCCTGTGTCACCTCTTATGTTATTAAAATATTTAGTTGCATGTCCTTCACCAGACGTAGCAGTCAACCCCAGCATTTTGGCTGTCAACCCCAGCATTTTGGCTGTTCATGATTCCTGGGCAAGGTTTACGTTCAGTAATTTATCATTGCTTTCTGGATGACTGGCACCTATACCTGTTTAGAAAAAACCAGCACCGCTGTGTTTCGAACCCGGGTATACAGGATTACGAATCACGTCCGTAACCCCTTCACCATGGAGACTGGTTTCTCTTATGAAATGCATGGTAGATTACAGTGTTACTATTGTTTGATTTTATTATGTTAGGGAGTCTCTGTGGCGAAGTGGTCAAGCCGTTTGACTCGTGCTCCGAAGGTTGTGGGTTCGATTCCGGGCCGCGTCCTTCGGTTTACGAGTTAAATGTTTCGGAGACTCCTGTGGGTCGTCGCTAAAAGCTACGGAGTTCGTGCTTTGTGCGATGCTTTCCATGCTGCGGAAAGAAACCGAGCCATATGGGATATAATCCGGTGCAATGAAGTCGACCCTGTCGACTTTTAAGCGACTTTTTTTTTTCTATGGGGCTCTGGTATCACATGGGTGCTGTTTAACATCAAGTAGAATGCTTTGATTGGTGCATCAGTTATGATATAATGAGTATTGTATAGTCATCATCACTGAACAGTTCTTGGAGCAGCATGTAGTTTAATTTTTTCATTCTTCATAGCTTGTTTCAGGTTAATGTATAACTTGATAGTTTATTGCCAGAAACAATTAAAGCGTATCATGTACGTATCATCAGATGTCAGCTTAAAATGCTAACATATTTCATACATGTTACTTTGAAGAACATTTATTTTAGCAATCTTAATGCAATCAATGTTAAAAGAAGCAACCTTTTTTGTGCAGTTAAGGCAACAGAACCTAGAAGACTTCTTGAAGTAATCTAAAAGTAAAGACTCATCATTTGGTCTTACTCTAAGATGTGAAGAAACGTACTGGAAGAAAAATACTAGGAATAGGAGAAAGGGGTAAACCAAGGACAGCATTCATAAATATATAGATCTATCAATGCAGACATATATAGAATTAAAGAGAATGGCACAAGACAGAAAACCATGTTATGGAATGATCATGAAGCTGTACGAACAGTCCAAGGGTTGAGATATGTGATGGCTATGATAATGATGGGAGTTGAATACTTTTAGTGACCGAATGGCACCCAAGAGATGATATGGTCAGTATCAGACTGCCCGTCTTTATCTTCCCAGAGAACATTCTAATATCCATTTATGAATTTGGATTGAGCTCAGATTAATTGGGAATAAAATTCACCAATAATAGAATTTGAACTTAGACCTCTAAATAGGTACACTAACCACTATTCTACTGCTCATATAAATTGGTATTGAGTTACAAACAGATTTAATCATGTCAAAGCATTTAAAAAAGATTGCATATTGCTACGGCAATCAAATACTCAGATTGCTTTGTCTTAAATTGTTTATTCCATCACAAACATCAGTCAAAACCACACAAAACTAGTTTTATTTTAGAAGATTATAAACCTTAGCTGTCTTATGTGGCAATTACATCTGTGATACTCTTTTACATACTCTTTGTCCCAAATCACCACTTGGAAATAGAACAAACTGCATCTAGATTTTTCAGTCATGAGGCCAGACAAATTGCACACAAGGTGAATAAAACTTGTGCCAGCAATGAAGGGGGTAAACAAAAATTGCTAAAAAGTCTGTGAACCAGCAAACAAATAGGGTAAACATTTGGAAAGCATGCATCGCTCCCATGGCAACATACAGTGTGAATCATGGACTATTTCACAATCATTAAAGAAGAAAATCGAGGCTTTTAAACTGAAATGTTAGAGAAAATTTGTTAGAATATCATGGATCAAGAAAAATAAAGTACTGACATTTTACAAGTTTTGGATATCAAAGCTACCTCTGAAGTCGGAATGGGTTTGCCTGATGGTGAGGGATACTGGTAAAAGGGAAAGCTAATCCATACGCAAAAATCAGTGCAGTGTGCCAGAAGTAGTAGCACGTGTATGGACTGCGCTTGAGTTCAAAGCGAGCGAACGAGAAAAAATATCAAAGCAAACTAGCCCATTAACATCATCATGTCTCCCAAACACATGTACTGTGGCGATATTAAACATCACAGTTGTCTAAAAAACAACCAGTAATGGAAGACGTGGTTCTTGCAAGAAGAGATGGGTTGACCACTACATCAGTAGACACTATTAAAGACATTCTGGGCATGAAAATGCATGACACAGGAGAAATGGCAAAGTATCGAGCATTTTAGCCAGCAGGCTGTGATGAGAGTTACGTAGGAATTGTATCAGGTTACATGCCAAGCCTGCATGCAGGAATATGGAAAATTGTTCAACGCGTAATCTTTTCTTATTGCTATCAACATAATTATAATTTAGTTCTGATTGATTCGTTCAGTTCCATCATGAAAATGTGATTGTTTTGAAAAATAGCTGGCTTTATTTATCATCCTGTCTTTCTACACTAAAAGTGAACTGGTGCCAAGTTGTGAGATTATTATTTAATACAGAACAGCACATTATTTAGAGAATCTAAAAGCTTGCAGAGTTAATCCACACCGCCTTAATTGAGAGACTGATTACCAAGAATCATTATCATAGCACTCACACTGCATGACTATATGTGTTCAGTCTCTATTACTAGATGTTGAATTGTAGAAATACTTATTTCTTTAGCACATAGATTGTGAATACACCTTTTCCTTCCCACCTGGGACCGTAATTGCTACTACTGTGAGCATCTACTCTGAGGTTTCTGTCATGCTGAGGAATACATGACATTTGCCAAAGCAGTCATAACATAATAGTGATAAGGATTTTTATTCTGTCATAATGCCCTGACCTAGTATATATGAAAGGTCTGTAGTTTAACACTCCATTGACAATATCTGTCATGAGATAACCTGTTTTAAACACTAAACTAAAATCCTGTCAGAGAAAGATAAACTTGTTAGAAAGTAATAATGCACAAACATCGCCTTGGTGTAATTTACATTTTGTGCTGGTGGTGTACCACCTAGCTTCAGTCACTGAGAAACATACCAACAAGTTAAGTACCTGTCTGGCATGGGGTCTGTGATTTGTCAGCAGGCAGTGTAGATTGTTATATTTTTGACTATATGTTGCTGCCCTGGTATTGCATGACTAGAAAGTGCAGACGGTGAGAGATTTGAATTTCATTGCCACAGTTAGGGGTTCACAGTCAGGTTGCAATATCTACTTACCACATACCAAGCAGTTGTAAGTTTAACATGCTTTCCCTATGATAACTGGTGTCAGTTTTGACTCCCTATGACCAACTGCATGAATGATCTTTATAGTATTCCCTGTGGGAAACCTGATAAACACTAGCAAATTAGAGCGCATACAGAACGAAGCTATGCAGGTCATTCTGGGATGCACCAGAGACACCCCAGTAGTGTGTATGCGTTACATCATTGGTCTGCCGACTGTTGCTGGTAGGCACAAGGTGATGCAGGCGAAGGCATACCTCAGAGTAGCTGCAGACACAGATCATCCGTTGCATGAGGCGCTGGACGCATTTAAGGGTCAGCGACTGATAAGAGGGAAATCATGGATGGCTCAAGCGGAGGATACGATCAGACAGGTGTGTCCCTTGGAAAACATCAGGCGAGGAGAGGAGTGGGTCAGAGTGCCAGCGGAGCAGGCAGATTTGTGCAGAGTTATAATCACATTGAGTTGGGAGTGCAGGGAGTGGCCAGCAGGGGCCACGGAAGTGGAAAATCCAGCAACTAATTCAGGATAATGCTCGCCCGGGTGATGTGATTATCTATATGGATGGTTCGGTGTTGAGAGGTAGGAGAAGTGCCTGAGGATTCTTAGCAAAAGCTAATGGTCGACGTTTGGTGCAGGAGAGCCTGGCATATGATGAAACAGCATCTAGCTTAAGAATGGAGGTTTAGGCGGTCAGTGCAGCTTTCCGCTGGATGGAGAACATGATACATACACATCTTGGGATTGTAACTGACTCAGAAAGCATGCTGAGGAGGGTGAAGCATGCTGAGGAGGGTGAGGACAGGCAGGCTTCATGCAGAGTGGCTTGCTTTGCTTCGGAGGTCACGGGTAGCAAGAATCACCTGGATCTTTTCTCCGGGGCATGCCAGTGTGCTGGGGAATGAACAGGCGGACAGATTGGCTGGCTCGGCAAAAACTTGGTGGAGTATTGATGCATGACAAGGCAGACGTGGTTGTGGCCTTGTGGGAGCACGTGTACACCTCGGAGGAGCAAATGGATCACCATAGTCTGGTAAGAATGCGGCAGCGAGGTGTGACGAGGGGATCTGGCCGACGCTCGACGCTCAGAGGAAAGGTGAGACGGACATATAATCAGATTGCTACTGGAACTATTAGTGTTGGAACTCTTCGCTGGCTGCTGAGGATGGGGACGGAGCACTTATGGGAATGCCCCGAATGCTGTGATGTTGGTTCTTAAATCAATCAGTCAATCAATCAATCTAACTTTTGTTTTGGTTTTTAATTTCGGAAAGGCTTTTGAAAAAATGTAATTAAAACAAGATTGTAATTTGACAATCTACAAGGATAAGTTAATAAGTAAGTCACAAACGGTGTAGAAAAATAATTAAAGATGATAACAACTTGAAACCAGTTTATTTGTATTTATACATTGTCCCTTTATTTCTCAACATAATTTCCACCAACATTGATGCACTCATTCCATAGTTTTATCAGCCCTCCCAAACCAGCTGCTTAGAACTGTGTGCTTTGTTTTCATTGACCTGCCAATGTTTACAGCTACATGACAGTGCCCCTGATCGTGAGTCATGGCACTCTAGGACACCGTGGTGACAGGTTGAAAACTGCTGGCCTAGACATTTCTGGTACTCATTTTGCATTTGGCTGAGTTGATCAAGGAGGTATTTCTTCTTCTGCCTTGTATCTCCCAGTGCTGCATAGGCCGTCAACCAACTCATACCAAGCTCTCCTATCCTTTGCTGTCTCCTGCATCTTCTTTCCTATCTTCCCCATATTATTTATCTTTGTCCTTCCCATATTATTAGTCTCTGCCTATAATTTTCTTCTCCATGTATTTTTAGGCCTCTCTTTATTTATTTTGCCCTATGGGTTCCTTAGGGACTTACTAATTACACTGTTAACAGGTGTTCACAGTTTGTGTCTTATTTTGTGCTAGTGTCTTTTCCTCGCTTCTTCATTCCTTGGGATTTTTTTAGTTATTTCGTGAGCTGCACATTGGTGATTGATTGATTGATTGATTTAAGAACCAACATCACAGCATTCGGGGCATTCCCATAAGTGCTCCGTCCCCATCCTCAGCAGCCAGCGAAGAGTTCCAACACCAATAGTGTCAGTAGCAATCTGATTATATGTCCATCTCGCCTTTCCTCTAAGCGTTGAGCGTCGGCCAGAACCCCTCGTCACACCTCACTGCCTCATTCTTGCCAGATCATGGTGATCCATTTGCTCCTCCGAGGTGTGCATGTGCTCCCACAATGCCACAACCACGTCTGCCTTGTCATGTGTCAATATTCCACCAAGTTTTGCAGAGCCAGCCAGTCTGTCTGCCTGTTCATTACCCAGCACACCGGCATGCCCTGGAGAAAAGATCCAAACGATGCTTGCCACCCGTGTCCTCCAAAGCGAGGCAAGCCACTCTGCACGAAGCATGCCTGCCCTCACCTTCCTCAGCATGCTTTCTGAGTCAGTTACAATCACGATGTGTGTGTGTGCGTATCATATTCTCCATTCAGCGGAGAACTGCAGTGACCGCCTCCACCTCCATTCTAAAGCTAGATGTTGTGGTATCATAGCCAGGCTTTCCTGTACCAAACGTCAACCATTAGCTTTTACTACGAACCCCCAGGAACTTCTCCTACCTCTCAACACCGAACCATCTGTGTAGATGATCACATCACCCAAGCGAGCATTATCCTGAATTAATTGCTGAATTTCCACTTCCGTGGCCCCTGCTGGCCACTCCCTGCACTCCCGGCTCAATGTGAATATAACTCTGCACAAGTCCGACTGCTCCGCTGGCACTCTGACCCACTCCTATCCTCGCCTAATGTTCTCCAAGATGCACACGTGTCTTATCGTATCCTCAGCCTGAGCCGTCCATGATTTACCTCTTATCAGTCGCTGACCCTTAACTGCTTCCAGCGCCTCATGCAAAGGGTGATCTGTGTCTGCAGCTACTCTGAGGTATGTCTTCACCTGCATCACCTTGAGCCTACCTGCAACAGTCGGCAAACCAAGAATGTAACACATACACACTACTGGGGTGTCTCTGATGCATCCCAGAATGACCTGCATAGCTTCGTTAGCACATTGGTGATTGTATCATGCAATTGTTAGTAATTATTTTAGTCATTCTCCATGCTTCTGATCCATACAAAAGTTGATTTGACATTGAAGGTAAATATTCTAAGTGGGGTTCTAAATTTAAGGTCTTTCATTTTGAATTTGCAATTACCATTGGCATAACTGATGCTCTACTTCGAAAATATCAGTTACTATGTGTTTTAAATATTTCAACCAAAGTATGAGGGTCATTTAGTCACTTCATGTGATATGTAGCGCTGCAGTGCACACCTGATGGGATGTAGCAATATATGCCAGGCAATAAATCGTGCAACATATTGTTTGTGGTTTCTGTGTTTAAATCCCCTAACTTTGTCTACATTGCGACCTAAATATTTTATTATTTCAACTCTTGAAGTCAGATTTCACCAGTAGAAATTGGGTTATCATTTGCTTGATTTATTCCCATTATCTATGTCTTTACGTTGTGAATTTTAGACCTGATGTTTGAGGTCTGTCATGTGTAAGTTTTCCTACTTCTGATTTTGTGTGTGGGACAGGACAATGTCACCAGCGAAATCCAGATCATCAAGCTGCTCTGTCACAGTCTGTTCAATTTGATTTTTAGTAGTATCTATTGTTGTCATAGTCCATCTGCATAGTCAGTAAGAATAATACAGATGACATATGGAGTCCCCTTTATCAGTGCTGTCAAAACACTTTTCATAATTCACAAATCCAATACAAAGTGAGGAATTCATTTCAATGTTTTGCTTAATTACCATATGTTTTATGGCTATGTGGGCAGTGTAGGATCTGGTTGGACCAGCAATTTTCCCTTCCTTCAGGAGTTTGATAACTTTTCTAATGTTCTCTTTAGATGGTTTCTCAAATTGAAATCCAGTTTCAGTACTACAGGCTGAATATCCTGGTGATCTTTTGGGACTGCTCTATTCAGAAATTCCTCAAAGTATTTAGTTGTTTTGTTTATTTGATCTTTAATCAATACTATTTTTAATGTGTCGTCTTTATTTATGATATATTTACAATTTTCCTTGTGATGCTGTATAGGTCTCTATGTTTCCTTTTGCTGCTTTTTCTGATAGGTCATCTAAATAACATCCTTTATCCATTCTTTCTAACTTCTTTATAAGTCTATTACAAGTCTATTAGTAGTGCATTTTTCATGGGCTGTGACTTTAGTAGCTCTGGTTTTGGTATTGTTTAAAGTCCACTTATTTGTTATTCTGTATTTCTATTTGTCTTAATGGTTTTAGGCATTAATCATGCTTTATGATTGTGTTCCATTTTCCCAGTTATTTTTATATTTGATTCCAAACACGTGTAATCTACTGCCAGCAGTCTTCTGTGTTCATCTCTTCTTTTAATTGTTGTATGACCTGGTACTTATTAGAGACTGACTATAAATTGTTTCTTAGTTTCTTGTTTTCTGAGATATTCTGCAATGTATTGTTTTCTACATTTGTAATAAATTATTTATCTCTTGGGTTTCAACTTAATTTAACTTAGCAGCTGGTGATCTGAAGGTACATGTGCACTTCTGAAAATTTTACATCATATAGAGATGATCTCATCATCATCACCATCATGTGCCATGCCGATAAGCCATGCTGACCTACTGATTTTCGTTACTTTCTTGTAGGGCATGGTCATTGGTTTTTCTGTCTGTCCATAGTATTCTTTGCATTTTCCTCAGAAACCACATTTCCACAGCCATCAGATGTTTTTAAGCTTGACTGCTCATTGTCCACACTTCACATCCATACACAAGTACAGGCTCTATGTAGCACCTCAACACTTTGTCTCGTACAGTTGACTCGCTATGGTGATTCTTGTTATAATCTCTTCAAGGCATCTCTCATAAGATATTATGACTGTCCTGAGATAATTGTTTAAGAATATTCCCATTTACTTGTATATTATGTTGTGGTATTTTGTTCTTCCTAGTGATGACTATAATCTGTGTTTTCTTACAATTTAATTCTAACCCTAGTTGTTCACTGTGTGCAACAACCGCATCTACTAAATGCTGCTTTATATATTCTTTTCTGTGGAAAAATAGTTACTTCTATAACATATTTATTCCCTGGTCAAACATTTTTGAATAATTTTGTATCGTCATTCATTACCCAAAGTTCATTGTTTCCCGATAATCTCTTGATCTCTTCTTAGCCTGTGTTATCATATCATATCTTAACACTCAGGTTGCTTTATGTATTCTTTTATGTGGAAAAACACTTCCTCTCATAACAAACATTTGTGAATAATTCTCCATTCTCATTCATTACCCCAAGTCCATGTTTCAAAATAATCTCTTCTTAACCTATGTTATTCGATCCTATCTAGGCATTCAGGCCACCCATAAAAATGTGATATTTCCATTTCTTCGACTACCTGTAGTTCTTTGAAGCTTCATGTCAAATTCCAAGCAAGTTACTTTCAGACATAACTTCTCTCTTTAAGTTGACACTGAACCTGGACCAATGTGCAGTAGTTTGCATGCTGCCCACAATGCTACAATGACTTCGTCATTGCCTTGTAAACCTCCTCACTGCCATTTGATAAGCCTTTAATAAATCTGATCTCTGCCTATATGAATATCCTCTGTGAGAATGTTTTAATAATGTCTGCCTAAACCTTGTAACATGTGTAATCACATTGTTGTGGACATGGGTGAGATGTAGCTATAGGATAGGATAGTTCTCATGCCACGGCTTAGCCTTTGGCTAAACATTATGAAAATAAACACATGAAACATACATACCTTGTGTCTCAGATTTCCAAAGGCTTAAGTCACTGATTCCCAAACTGTGAGCCATGCCACACTGAGGCTGCTTATCACACTGCGACCTTGCAAAAAATGTTGCAGATGTGAAGGGAAGATTCATAGACAACCTAAGATTTTAACTTACTTTATTCAGATGTGTGTGTGTTTTTGAATATATTTATTACCAGCACAAAATAGAAACAGGGAAGCAGAAATTGATGGTGATGATTACAACTGTTTGAAACGTGGTCTTATCTTGTGCTTTATTGTTTGTGGACACATCTCATGATCAGACAAGTTCTATTGTTTTGTTATTCATGTTCACACATCCTATAGTTATATTAATTAGTCTTTACTTTATATGCTAATGAAAGAAAGCTTTGCAGTTGCAGCATTCATCTTGTCGTGTGTGATAATGTTCTTGTAATGATGGCCTTTTCCACTTGGCCAATTATTTACTGCTTGTGATATAACAGAATGACCTTGATGTCTTGTGAATATCAGTGATTGTCAACCTTTTGCTTTCTTTTTTAGTCTTTGCTTATGTCGCCTCCAGTCTCCTATTGAGTCTTGTCTTTATTTACCTCTGTTTAACCCTTATATTCACTGTAGCACCTTCATATTCACAGTTAGCAAGGCAAAGAAAACTTATTCTGCATTGTTTATTAATCCAAAGTGTATTATAGAACTTTTTGAGTAGCTAATTAAAAATTGCCGGTCTCTCTGGCCGAGGGGTTACAACACTTTCTCCGTAATCCCGTTTATCACGCAGTCTCGAAGCGGGCGAGAGCTGGAGGCGGTTCGACCCCCGCTGGTGACTTGCGGGATAACTGAGCCGGCCGCTCAGAAAGCAATGGCAAACTACTGAGCGTAATCTTGCCAAGAAATCAACAGACAGCTGAAAGATGCTGCTGTTGACAGCGATGTCCTGTAAAGGATATGCGAATTTAAAAAAAAAATAAAATTAAAAATTAACATGAGTAATTGCATATAAACAGAGTAATAGCAAACACCATTCTCAAGAAATGCAGTGTCTAGCTATAAGTGTGTGAAATAAACAGCAAAAAGAATTCAAATAACACATGTGACAGAGAAGTTTGGGTGGCCAATTGAGAAACTGATTGCATCTTCTCCCTCTGCTGTCCTCCAAAGTTATCATAATGGCCTCCAGACCCAATTTTACCATAATCCACATTTTGTATGTCACAACCAAGGAAACATCAAAGTGACAAAGTCAGAGCTGGAGTCAGTAGTGGAGATTAGAAAATGGCATACTGATTATATGTCACACAGGGGTGGGGAAAGAGGGTGGAGAATGCTCAATAAATATTGTGGGAAACAAGTTAACCAGGTTAAATGTGACGTTAATGACATTATTGATGGAAAACAGTAGCTACATAAACTAGGTTCAAAAATGGTAACATCACATACACGTTCAGGTTCAAAAAAGATAACATCACATACATGTTTTAAATCTAAGTGTATATATAAAAAAGCATAATATTTTCCCAGTGTTATGTGTTATCAGTTGTTCTTTTCAGTGTTCAGTATAGTCCAGCCTCATGAAGTCTTGATTATTGTCATTTCTGTGTACCATCCTTACTTTGTGGAATATATATTTATGTATTTAAGGGTAGATTGGTATGTGTATTGTGGCAAAATGAATCACCAGAAGTATTAACTATTTAACTTATCCTTGGTTGAATAAAGGAAGGACAAACACTAATGATGTCTTATTTTCAAGACACGTGGTGGATACATGTTGTTGTGTGTTTGAGATTTAAGGAAAAATTGGGATCAGAATAGCTTAGAAATATGTCCTCTGCCTCTAACTCAACAAATCTAGTTGAGACAGTCTCAGAACTGAGGAATAATGCAGCCTTTCCACACCAGTTAGTGTTTGAGTTCAAGTGCGAGTTTTAACAAACTGAGAACTAATGACTGTGGCTATCAGCGACTCCTGCATTAAAACAACACTGCAGGTAACATTCAGTAACATCACAGGTTAGCTTGAAACATAATCACTACTGAATAAGTCTTTATCCTCCACCACACTAATACTGTTCAACTATTCTTAGGCTGGACCCACCTTTGGTCATGGTTGAAAGCAGAGCTAATTGGGATGGCAGATATAAGTATGCATCCTATTGTAGTAGTGGGTGTGACGTGGAGATCAGTAACCTTTGGATGTAAATTATCAAACTAATGGGATATCACAACCAGTGCCTGTCACTAAGGAGTTTTGTAGCTGTTATGCATAATTGATTTCCACATAAAATATCACTGTTTCTCTGAGGCTGTTATTTAGTGTAATGGTAAGCACATGGCAAATACTGCTGTAGGGTATACAGTTATGGTCTTTAACACATACTAGGTTGTGGCATCCCGACTATCTCCCTCACCACCAGTATTTTCTGGTAAATAGTAGAGGCACAAAACATTATTCATTATATTGAAAACCTGATGTAGTCAAGTTATTGTAAGTAAAGTTCCCTTTTCCGCTCTTTGAGGTGTATTGGTATATAGTGCCACCTCCATTATTTTTAAAGACAGATTGACACTAGATGGGTGTTGTGGTTATAATATCATGTCGGCTAAGTTTACATCCCAGAACACATCTGGTACCCATTTTAGGCTGGGTTACCCTTGGAGACCAGGTCGTGTAAAAACAATCTCAGCCTTGAGGGGGATTCAAACACATGACCACGAGTGTGCTAGCCATTGCACAACCATGACTCCCATACAAACATATACTAAGTCTAATTTGCTGTTTATCAGCTGGCATATGTAGCCTATTGTATTCCACTGCCACAAGAGCAGCTGGATTTTTTACATATAGCATTAAGTGTTTTTGGTAATATATCTTATTTTGTTATCTCTGTCACGTACACATAAACAAGGTCATGGGCACTCTCACTTTCTCTGTGTATGCACACACGCACACGCACACACACTCACAGAGAGAGAGAGAGAGAGAGAGAAAGCGCCACATTTTTTTTCTGTAATAATAAACTTTGATTTGAGTTAGCTGGTATTAAATTAATGAACAGAGATCGATTCATATTTTAGCTGTTTAAAAACAGATATTAAGAAATTTAATACAGTAAAGGATTTGTATTATTACAAGCAGCATATTGTCTCAATGCCATCAGGGTATCTTGGGTATTTGGTTTTAGGTTCAAAGTTATGTTAAAATTCCAACCATACAATAGGATTCTTGAGATCAGTATAACACCAGCCTCTTTAATTTTGCTCAGATCAGTCTTCATCTAACTGTGCTGTGCTGTTTGTGTGAAAATGAAATCCTCCCCTACAATTTGGCTTCACTGTGTTGTAACATGAGTGGACTAAACACCATGCCACCATGGCTATGCTAATGGGATGTGATGTGCCAAACAGGTGAAGATCACTCAGGGCTTGGTCAGAACTTGTAAGGCAGATTTGGAAGAATTTGCTACCCTCAGTGTTTAATTTTCTCCTAGTTTATTCTTTCACTTCTCGCTCTGTTGGACATGGAGGTCTGCCATTGCCTTGTCAGATGGGTTGCGGCAGTCTGTTGGACATGGTCTGCCCTTACCTTGTCAGATGGGTTGCGGCAGTCTGTTGGACATGGAGGTCTGCCCTTACCTTGTCAGATGGGTTGCGGCAGTCCTTTATGAGCATAAGGTTGCACTGTGCATGGGTTCCTGGACTTCTGACCCCTGTACGATTACACCTGGGTTGCCACAGGGATCTGCCATGTTCCCAGTGCTCTTTAATGTCTACACCAGCAAAGTCACAGCTATTGAGACACCAGGTATTGGTAGAATCTTGACATTTGCATATGATGTGCTGATGTACAAACAGGACGGAGACAGGGGGAAAGTTTGGCTGCAGACTTACAGATGGCAGTAAACAGGGAGACGGAGTGGTACAGGGACTCGGGGGCTGTTATAAACCCAGACAAAGCATCAGTTGTGTGGTACTCCCTGGATAACCGGATTGTGAAGGCAGATGTCCCATGTATTATATTGAATGGATGTCCTCTTAGTAGAGAGAGTAAATCGAAATATTGGGGTATCACCTTTGACAGGTGTATGTCTTTTAAGGATCATGTGGAGGCTTTGGTGGTGAAGGCTGGTAAAGGACTTAATGCATTCAGGGCGATGGCAGCAATCGGGGTAGAGCAGAGGATGCTTTACAGACTCTTTCAGCAGTTAATAATTTCTGTCATTGATTATAGTTTGGGGCTCCTGATAGTATCAAAGACCAGCTTGAAAGTTTGGAGCGCACACAGAATGCGGCCATGCGGGTGATCCTGGGGTGCACAAAGGACACACCAATTATATGCATGAGGCATATCCTGGCGCTACCAACAATGGCTGGATAGGCATAGGGTCCTTCAAGCCAAATGGTACCTGAGAGTTGCTGCAGATAGGGATCACCCCTGCATGAAGCCATAGATATGGTCAAGGGTCATAGACTAAGACGAGGCAAGCCCTGGATGGCACAGGCAGAAATATCTTTACGTCAGGTGTGTGATCTAGAGACCATCAATCATGAAAAAGAGTGGGTTGAAGTACTGGCAGACAGGATGGACTGGCACAATGTAATAATGACACTGGTTCGTGAGTGCAGAGAATGGGCAGTGGATCGCACAGTTTGAGGTGCAAAAACTGATCCAGAATAATACACATCAAGGTAACATAGTGATCTATACCGATGGGTCAGTGTTGAGAAACAGAGAGTAGTTGGGGTTTCATTGCGTATGCTAATAGATGATTCTTAAGAAAGGAGAGTCTGGCATATGAGGTTACGACCTCCAGCATGAGAATGGAGGTGGAAGCAGTCACAGCGGCATTCCGTTGGTTAGAGGAGACCGCTGCAACACACATTGTATTCATCACGGACTCAAGGAGTATTCTTAGTAAAGTGAAGAAAGGAATGTGTTGTGTGGAATAGCTCACCTCGCTTCAGAGGTTACAGATTGTGAGAATTGTATGGACTTTTTGCCCTGACCATGCGGGAGTGCGGGGGAATGAACATGCTGATAGGTTGGCAGGGAATGCACCTCTTGGTGGTAGATTACCTATGTACAAGGGAGAAGTGGTCGTGTGCCTGTGAAACCAGATTGAGAAGGTGGAGAACCCATATGTGGAAAGGATGAGATTGCGGGGGATTGGCAGGGGTAGAATCCCAAAACTGAGAGGGAAGACCTGGAGAACTTTCAATCAGATAGTGGTGAGAACGATTAGTAGTGTGACTCTTTGCTGGCTGTTGAAAGAGGGGACGGATGCATATGGGAATGTTCTGAGTGCAGTGATGTCAGTTCTTAGCTCAACTTGACTCAACTCAACTCTTTTTCTTCTTTGTCTTCATTTGTCTGATATGTTTTGTCCTGTACTTAATTGCATTGTGTCAGATTACAGCATACCTGCTATATTTCTTACTTTTGACTGACACATCTTGACATCTTCAGACGTATGTTGATCTGGTTAGCATTCCCAAGAGTTTCATAGGACGTTCAACTGTCTCAGAGTCTTACAGTCATCTTTGTCCTCAATCTTCTAGTGATACACCAACAGATTTGTCAAGAACAGCCACATGCATGCCGGTCAGCCTTCAAGGGAAGGCAGGGGCAAACCATGGACATTCCCCTCAATCCATAAGTGCATGGCCAACACATGGTTCTCTGGTATAGGACTTACCCAAGGAATCATCAAATCCTGCACATTACTGCTTAGCCTCACTTTTGTATGTTAAGCCTCTCGTTCAGCATAGGCTGCACCTCTGGAGACGAGAAATAGGACTTGGATGACACCCACAAAAACATGCACACATCATGGTTTTCTCTCCTACCATCGGTATTGCATTTGATAGATGATATATGGTGGCCATTTGAGCTGAGCTGTCATATAGTTGGATTTGTGTTCTGTGGACATTTAGTAGGAATCACATTCGGTGGATATTAAAGCTCTGTTGTCAGTTTTGTAGAGCAATACTTTTAATGGGCAACATTTATCTATGATTTGGTTGTGTGCTTATTAGTGCCAGAAGGTTTCTGATCACTGTATCTCTAGAGGTCACCAACTCCAAGATCCCCAACCAGTTCAATTTAGGTCAATGGTGGCCATTTATCCTTGGTGTATGATGAGGATGTATGGTAGAAGTCTTTGGATTCTATAAAATCAGCACATACCTCACTGCCACCTGATGTGTGGTACAAGATATTTCTTTATACACCTCACAATGGCCTTATCTTTCCCAGTGCCTGTGATCGAAGTCACCACACAACCTGGTTTAATGGAGCTATATTCTTGTGGCGTTATCATTATGGAACAGTACTCCTTTAGTCAGCAGCATTTTTGACACAGTCTTTCGACACCTTTCGTAAGTTCAATTATTTGGCAAATCCCTGGGGGTCATTGCCGGAGTTATGGAGTTTGGCTTTGTGTTACACTTTATTCAGATGTAACCAGGTCATGATTCAGCACAGCACCTAGGGCTTGCTGGGATTAATTTTAATTTAGTGTTATTTCCTGCACAGGTTTTAGGTATTTCATTGTCAACAGACTCCCATGCAGTGCTCAGACTGAGCAGTGGTATAAAGTGCTGTAACTTTGGTATTTCTGTGTACATTGTTGTTCAGACTAATATTGTGAGGCTGTGTTTCCAATTCTAAGAGACCAGTATCTTAACTGTTCTACTACATACTCCTTGACATGGTGTTTGTCCATCAAGTATGATGATGACCATTAATTTAATCCAATGAGGCTTGAAGGTTTTGAGCCATGAGTTCTAAGATGACTGGCAAGGCCTGTTTTGACTCGAAATGTTCTTTGACAATGTGGGCAAAGAATGCTTGACGTTCAAAGAGGAGGATCTCCTGCAGCAGTTTCTTTTTGTCAATTCCTTTTTTTTTCACAGCTCTTGAAGTCCTGCTTGCTTCGCAAGTGACTACACCTTTGCATAATGATGTATGCTATGAATTTCGGTCTTCGGCAGCAGTGTCCCATATGTAGTGATGAATTCCAAAAGCTTTGAGCGATATCTTCAGTGTCTTTAAAGTGTTTCCTCTGGCTGCCTTGGGAGCATTTACCACAACGCAACCTGCCATAAAAAATGCATTCCCTGGCAGACATTAAGCTAAATGACTAACTTGTTTTAGCCAGCAAATATTTCCACAAGTCTTGAATGTAATGTCCTGCAAACCTTGAAAGCTTATGGTGAGCGCATGGTGAGAAAACAACAGAGGTTAAAGTACTTAAAGTGAAGCACCTACAGTTAGAAAGACACGTAGAATTATCTTATTCTTATCTATGGCATAATTTACTGATATCTTGTTCTGAACTGGTATCTAGTTCTGAATTTGAGACATTTGTGACCTCTTATGTTAATGTCAATTTTTGTTGTATGCAGATTGTAAACCATACAATGGTGTAATGTGTATGGTTTTGTATAATAAGGTAACCATTTTGTGAATATAATAATATAGAGAAAGGTTAACAAAATACAGGCAGGAAAGCAAGTATCTTTATAAATATAAAGTGAGCAGTGTATGACATTTCCCATGCTTAACAGGAAGAAAGTTTGCAAGAACAAAACAATTACTGAAACAAGTTTGCCTATGCATACATTTGAAAAGTAATCAACTTGAGATTCAAATGTCATGTTTAAGAAAAGAACGCTTTGTTCATACCTTGAGGTGCACTGGATAAATAGTGCTAGCCCCATATTTTTATAGACCAATCATGATGTGGTCATTGTCATGTCGGCCGCCCCAGGACATTTTCTTGTCATGTTCAGGCTGGGTCGACATGGGAGATTAATTAAAATATTCTGTCCCAAAGGGGGTGGGAAAGCATGCTAGCTACTGTGCTACCACAGTTCCCAAGTATGCACAGTTAGACACAGTCTCAATATGAAAATTGTGCAGTCATACAGATATACACAGACTGACAAATGTGACCACCATCACTCAAATATGCATAGTCTGAAAGATATGCATACATTGTAACAGAGGAATAATTTTGCAGGTGTGTGCTCAGTCTGATAAAAGTCAGCTTGATCACAGTGAATGTGTGAGCTCAACCCCAAGACAACTTAATTGCCTTGCTGATAGGCACTGAGATGTAACTGCACAGTTAGTAATATCACACATAACTGCAAACGAACCCCCCACCGCGTGATATGTTGGGAATTGTTAGTTAATTAGTCAACAGACCACCATCCTCATGGGACTGTTAGTTCATAAGTACTTAGGTTCTCATGATCTCCCTCAGCGTGTAGTGACTAATGACACCCGTTCTGTGCCTTCATGGCCCTTTTGTCTAGCTTGACCTTGTTGACCCTGTTTGACTTAATATTCTAGCAGTCTGGTCAAAGTTGCCGAATCATATCCATCCATTGAGTGATTTACTCGATCTGCCTTCCTGAGGGCACCCAGGATGTCTGCCTGGCCTGTGGCTTGTCCGCTCTCCACAGCAGCCAGGCCACAAGCCTATCTGCTCGCTCATTTCCTCTTACACCGTGTCCTGGTACAAAAATGAAACAGATATTATTCAGTCTTGACCTCCTCAGAGATCCAAACCATTGCCTTCTGGCCCAACCATTTTCCATATTCCTTAGTATACACATGGAATCGCTGAGAAAACATGCCTGGGTGAAAGTCTGTCTCCAGCCAAGCTATTGCCTTTGTTGCTGCCATGAGTTCCATGGTTAAACTGCTCGAAGTCAGCAGCAGGCGATTTGGGAACAGACTGCTTTGATTTTCATAATGGTATCGGCATCAGTTGTTCAGAAAGGACTGGTAAACTACTGAATGGAAACTTGCTTAGAAAATCACACATACCAAATACATGCTGGGGTTGATTGTGATATCCCGTAAGGATATGTAACTCACTTACTTTTAAAAAGCAAAAACATAACGAGCTGGTGTGTGCTTGCAGCAAATTGTAATATACTCTTGACAATACCGTATTTTACAGACTATAAGATGCTACGGACTATAAGACGCACCTTAATTTTTAAGCAATTTTTTTTAAAAAATAACATTTTTACCATTTTTATATTAATTTCGAGTATAAGACGCACCTGAATTTTGGAGGCAATTTTTTGAAGAAAAATTTGCGTCTTATACTCCGTAAAATACGGTATGTGTTACATTATGTTTAAACAAGTAGTTTGCATAATGAACACAGGTACACACTCACTCTGACACATCCCTCATTAACTCACACACAGATGTATGCATGAGTGTCAGAATGTTACGTGAGCTTGTTACTATGTGGACTATACGTAACAAAGTTTAGTAATGTGGATGATGCAGGTGCAATGTGAGGTCTGATGGAAGACTGGTCTATCTTTACAGTAGACATGATGATGACATCACAGTCACACCTACAGTCTGATCACACAGTCTCTTGACTATCTAGGTAATACCACACAATACAGTGCAAACTTCTTAAGCCGATCTCGGATGTGGCCACTTTCTGTTGTGAAGAACAATATTGTATTGTACATTGTAAATGCATTAGTGTATGCTTGAACTCTTATAAGAGAAATTCGAGCATTTATGGACTGAATGGTTCGATGTGCAATGTGGATGATCTTTCGACTAACTAAGAGAAATTGCTGATAAACAGAACTCTTTCTTAGGTCTCAGGTGAGTTGGCCAAATCAGGTCTGCACTGTACTGACAAGTCCATTGTATTACATGTACATGTATACAAATTAGTTGACTCAGTACCACATGTAGAATATAAATCTTCCATCTCTTTGTGCAGATATTCTGATGAGCACCAAGAGTCCTTAGGTCATTTCCCTCTGTCTGGTAAGAGAACACCTAGGAGTTGATCGTTGCTCCTCCACGTTGTTGTCTTCCCCAGTACCACACCCAGTGATAGGCTACTGCATCAGGTACCTCACTCCTTCACAGACCTACTCCAGAGTACTGGCTGTACTAGCTGTCATGCTGTAACCTCACTCCTTCACAGACCTACTCCAGAGTACCGGCTGTACTTGCTGTCATGCTGTAACCTCACTCCTTCACAGACCTACTCCAGAGTACCTGCTGTACTAGGTGTCATGCTGTAACAATTAGAGAGTCACACTGTGTCTGAAGACTCAAGCAACACTTAATCGTGTGTTGACGTTTCTCATAGTCCTGCCTTGACTACTCACAATGTTCCTAATATTGGACACGTCCCACCCAACTACCAAAACAGTCATGCAACTTCCATGTGCATAGGGATCACAAGTGCATTAATATCATTCAAAACATACACTTTGCACTAGACTTCTCTCTGCACTCACAGTGTGGTAAACAGTTCATGTTGTCTACTTCTCTCATGCAGCAATACTAAACACACACATTCAATAGAAGCATTTTTACTCACATCAGTCACTGATTGCGTAACAATGCAAAATACCAGATGTTGGTATGTAATAAACCCATGCACCAGTGCGGTGACAACAGGTGTACTTCATGTCACACAGCAACATTCACTTGCCAAGCATGTACAGCTAACAAGTATAGACAGTTGTCGTTTCACTCTCTAGGATGCAACTTTCTTCCTTCCCTGTCAGGCAGCTCAGAGCGTAATAACCGTAACTGCATTTTACCTGCCACTAATAGCTTCTTGCCTGCACTTTGATTTTCTTGTGAGAAGCATGGGATTTGCATTTGATTGCTTTCGAGCAGACTTTCTGCCTTAACAGAACTTGCATTAAACATTGTAACTTGCGTAACAATGCAAAATAACGGATGTTGGTATGTAATAAACCCATGCACCAGTGCGGTGACAACAGGTGTACTTCATGTCACACAGCAACATTCACTTGCCAAGCATGTACAGCTAACAAGTATAGACAGTTGTCGTTTCACTCTCTAGGATGCAACTTTCTTCCTTCCCTGTCAGGCAGCTCAGAGCGTAATAACCGTAACTGCATTTTACCTGCCACTAATAGCTTCTTGCCTGCACTTTGATTTTCTTGTGAGAAGCATGGGATTTGCATTTGATTGCTTTCGAGCAGACTTTCTGCCTTAACAGAACTTGCATTAAACATTGTAACTTGCGTAACAATGCAAAATAACGGATGTTGGTATGTAATAAACCCATGCACCAGTGCGGTGACAACAGATGTACTTCATGTCACACAGCAACATTCACTTGCCAAGCATGTACAGCTAACAAGTATAGACAGTTGTCGTTTCACTCTCTAGGATGCAACTTTCTTCCTTCCCTGTCAGGCAGCTCAGAGCGTAATAACCGTAACTGCATTTTACCTGCCACTAATAGCTTCTTGCCTGCACTTTGATTTTCTTGTGAGAAGCATGGGATTTGCATTTGATTGCTTTCGAGCAGACTTTCTGCCTTAACAGAACTTGCATTAAACATTGTAACTTGCGTAACAATGCAAAATACCAGATGTTGGTATGTAATAAACCCATGCACCAGTGTGGTGACAACAGATGTACTTCATGTCACACAGCAACATTCACTTGCCAAGCATGTACAGCTAACAAGTATAGACAGTTGTCGTTTCACTCTCTAGGGTGCAACTTTCTTCCTTCCCTGTCAGGCAGCTCAGAGCGTAATAACCGTAACTGCATTTTACCTGCCACTAATAGCTTCTTGCCTGCACTTTGATTTTCTTGTGAGAAGCATGGGATTTGCATTTGATTGCTTTCGAGCAGACTTTCTGCCTTAACAGAACTTGCATTAAACATTGTAACTTGCGTAACAATGCAAAATAACGGATGTTGGTATGTAATAAACCCATGCACCAGTGCGGTGACAACAGGTGTACTTCATGTCACACAGCAACATTCACTTGCCAAGCATGTACAGCTAACAAGTATAGACAGTTGTCGTTTCACTCTCTAGGGTGCAACTTTCTTCCTTCCCTGTCAGGCAGCTCAGAGCGTAATAACCGTAACTGCATTTTACCTGCCACTAATAGCTTCTTGCCTGCACTTTGATTTTCTTGTGAGAAGCATGGGATTTGCATTTGATTGCTTTCGAGCAGACTTTCTGCCTTAACAGAACTTGCATTAAACATTGTAACTTGCGTAACAATGCAAAATAACGGATGTTGGTATGTAATAAACCCATGCACCAGTGCGGTGACAACAGGTGTACTTCATGTCACACAGCAACATTCACTTGCCAAGCATGTACAGCTAACAAGTATAGACAGTTGTCGTTTCACTCTCTAGGATGCAACTTTCTTCCTTTCCTGTCAGGCAGCTCAGAGCGTAATAACCGTAACTGCCTTTGACCTGCCACTAATAGCTTCCTGGCTGCACTTTTGATTTTCTTGTGAGAAGCATGGCATTTGCATTTGCTTGCTTCTGAGCAGACTTTCTGCCTTAACGAGTTACCACTCTGAACTGTAAACTCACTCTATAACTCTCTAACTGTTCAAAAAATGAAATGTAACATTATTGCAGTTTCAAGTGTAAACTTGTAGCAACGTTTTATTGACGATGCTGATTCACCCACTGCAGTAGGTTCTGATGATGCAGGTTCGTAAGAACAGGACCTCTGTAGGGTCTTCTAGCCCAAAGACGAGCATTGTGCAGCCGGTTCCTGACCGTTTGATCTGAAATTCGATGAGCTCCTGGCATTGACTGGACTGTGGAGGCTGCAGATGCAAATCGATTCCTAAGGTGATGCAGCTGTATGAAGCGGTCTTCGACAGCAGTTGTGATTCTGGGTCTTCCACTGCACGGCCGGTCTGCCACTGAGCCAGTTTCTTGAAATTGCCTCCAAAGGCGACTAATGGGGCTTGTAACAACATAAAATTCTCTGGCTACTACTTTGTGACTATCCAGCCTGTAAACGTCAAATGATGAAGAGTCGTCGTTCTGTAGTGAGATGAGCCATACTGGCACACTGAATTTTCAACTGAATTTATTCGACGAGCGTAAATCTTTTATAGGCATTCAATAATATGGTCAGAGAGTTTTATGTTAGTAAGTTTCATGGGATTATCATGAACCTGTCACGAGTTATTGTCAAAAATGTTATTTTGACCTTGACCTCTTTCATGACCTCACGAATCATGAGGTGAGTACAATTCAGGTAACCATGAGAAGTTAATGACCAGATGGACCAGAAATGTTGCGTTTCTTTTTTTGAACAGTATATGTTTTGACCTTGATCTCTATCCTCTGCGTCATTTGTGTTTTTCGTCATCCTCTGTCCCATACTGCTTGATGACAACGAAACATTCACATGCCTGCAGCAGAGAGAGAGAGAGAGAGAGAGAGAGAGATGTGCATGTTCCAGCACACGCACACACACATACCCATACAACAAAAAGAGAGAGAGAGAGAGGTTATTTCTTCTTCTTTTCGTTCATCCGGAGTGTTTTTTCAGATGTGATTGCGGTGTGTCTGTTATGCGCCCTTGGGCCGAAACCCGTAGGGCCAACACATCCGACGATAGCTTGCTTTTTGAACCAGGTAGCATTCCTGGGAGACTCACTTTGTGGTGCCATCTACAACCCAGCTGGCCAAGTTGGGAACGGTCGAAGACAACGGTCATCCCTCAAAGGAAGGCAGGGACAGTCCATAGCATTTTCCGCCATCCAAGGTTGCTTCCATATTTGCAGGGCCGACACATAACGCCCTGGTCCTGGGCTCCCCGAGGGAATTGTCACGTCCTGCTCATGGCTGCTTTAAATCCTCACTTCAATATATTGGGCGTTCCTTCACCACGGGGCCGCTCCCGCACAACCAGGCCAGTCTGCAGACGGTATCCACTCAGCGAGTTTCGGTTCGGACATGTGCTTGTCTCTGTGCCCTTCAGAGCTGTTCCAGGCACGAAGGACATTAGGAGAACTACTTCGTCAGAGCTGTTCCGAGCAAGAGCGGCATTCGGAAACAAGGTCGATTTTCCTAGCAACGAGGGAAGACTAGTTAGAGCTTTTCCGGTCACGAAAGACATTTCACTCGGAACGTAGTTGCATATGCCATTTTAATTTTGCCGCCCGTAGGCTGACACTTCCGGCTTCAGCGGGCATTTTTAATGAGGTTAGCCTTCCTCAGGTTCGAGACAAGTTAGACTCTTATTTCGACTTCCACACAGCAAGCTTTTCCTTTGGTCTGCCACGTAATGGATTCGCAAGCCAGGCGTTCCATTTCGTGTCATCGAGACAATTTTCCACCTTTGACTACACTCACTCCATGAGTACGGTTAAAGACTTTCATTGGAACGTGTGACTGAGGTGTTTTTCCACCTTTCAGTACTCGCTCACGAGGTAGGCTACATGTGCTGCCGGCTCAGCACCTTACCTCCGTACAGCAGTGAGCGAGAAACGACCAGGCCCTCTCATCCGGGGATCCCTCATATCCCCAGCTGAGAGCCTTCGACAAGTATCTGAACTTGGGCATGTAGCGTGCCCAGTATCTCACCTCCATTTATCGGTGGAGGCGTTTGTGTAAGTACCTGGACCAAGATTGTGGCTTCGTGCGCCGGAGCTTAAATTTTGACTGCCATCCTGCAGAGCAGCAGGTTGTGTCTCTCTTAGTCTGGTCCCTATCCCATATGCTGTCCGATATGTAGTTTTTCATCCATCGGCAAGCTCATGGGGTCGATGGGACATGCAAGCTCCCCCACCACGGCAAGGTGGAGACACATCGGGGGAGAGATAGAGAGGTTTGAAGGAGAGAGCAGATGTGATTTCGACCATGAAAGTTCACCTTATGAACCCTGTTGCCCTAGATCTTCAAATACCTCCTGAGAGGACACAGTCACTTTTCTTGCAATCTCTGTTTATCATCTCAGTTGTCTGCATTCTCTTCCTGACTAAAAAAAGGGGTCTTCATCATCTCTGTTTTTCAGTGCCTGCAAGACTTCTTTTAATTTCTTGTCAGATATGCAAATTATATCTACTAGGTTTTCTGTCAAGTTAGTATGTCGAACATTTTTTTGCTTGTCTCTTTCATTACAAAACTTACAGAAAAATTCACAAATTTATCGATGTGTTCAAATTCTGCATCTGGACACACCGCATCCTCAAGTGCTTTGTTGGCTGGCATGTGTGATTATGCTTCTCCACATATAGCGGTC
Source organism: Cepaea nemoralis (assembly GCA_014155875.1). Lineage (NCBI taxonomy): Eukaryota > Metazoa > Mollusca > Gastropoda > Stylommatophora > Helicidae > Cepaea > Cepaea nemoralis. Next base: position 250,157 of record JACEFZ010027829.1, on the reverse strand, counting down.
TCAAACAGCATGAATCAGTTTGTGTGCTGACATCTTACCGTGCTATGACAAAAGGGTGTCATGAATCTTCTTGTCTTCCTTTATCTGTCTTTCCATAAATCTTTCCCGTTGTCACATGTTCCAGTTTTTCTATTCTCACAGTGTGGCCCACAAAAAATACTATGTTTTAATAAGTTGTCATTGTGTGTTAACCCCTTTTTTTGGTTATCCTTAGAATTTTTAACATTTGTCTGTAAAAGCACACCTCAGAGGCCTAAATGGATGTTATTTTACTTGTTTACAAATTGTTCAGGATTCACAGTCATGTTATGTTAAAACTGGTTCTATCTGTAATGCCCAAAAATTCTTTTTCTAACCTCCAATGACAGGGATTTATTGCATGTTCCTCATTTGATAAAATGCAGTTTGTGCTTGTTCTATTCTGTTCTTTATCTCTGTAATACAATTCCATCTGATGTTACCCATGTGCCTAGATAAAAGAATTTCTGTGCATGCTCTAAATTAATACCATATTAATTTGGACACATACAACTTTGTTTAAAGCTGCCCTATCATTCTATTTTTAAAAGTGCTGTGAATAGTCAATATTTTAACTCTTCAGTTATTAGAATGAAACATGATCTTCCATAGTCTGCAACAGTTAGCTCACAGTGTGCAGTATTTAGATCTGATTATAATGGATCCATTCAGCAATGATGATGATAATGTCGGACAATACAGCAAAGCGAGCTAATTAACAATACCTGTTTCTTTGACATATAGGTATATGGATGCTATTGTGCTGGGTCCATATGTGTAAAATCAAATGGCAGTTGATGGGTTATGTCAGTATTCCTTCTGTCATCTTACATCTCTGGTACTCATTTTTGGAAGCTGGTTATTTATTGGTTGTGTCAACATCTCTAGGGGTTTATGTAGTGTGCTGAGAGAAGTGATGTTACTGCACTTAGGACAAGCCCATAACTACAACGTTTCCCTCATCAGACATTGAAGTACATGGTTGCTAACTACCCTGATTGTACTCTGGTTGGCTACATCTAACACATCCTTGCAGTTGACTTGTAGCACTTGTTCTAGTTTGTCAGGTTGTATTTAATTGAGTGCAAAATACGAGACTGGGCAGTCGCTGATGCCATGTGGTAAAATAAAATTTCCACTTCAGGATAGTCCATAACTACTGAGGGCATGAGTTATTAGAGTATCCACTGCACTATGGGAAGATGACGTAAACAGAATTAATTGTGAAGAAAATTGTACATTTTTTTGGGGTACTATGGCAGACACTGCCAATAGGGAATGAAGTATAAGGCCTTCACATATTCTAGGCACATATAAGTTGGATGGCCAGTTCCCTCTCATTTTACCTTTCCTTCCAAGACAGTCCCCACAACATTGTGAAAATTGTGACCCATTTGTATGAGGCTGGTTGACCCAGAGCTGTACAGGTGGGAGAAAATCATCCTGCCCCTGGTAGGAGTTCAACCCGGACAACTGACTTGGCAAGCAAGTGAACGAACCACCTTGCAAAACAACACAGTACAATATTTTCTACTGCTGTGGATTTAATCATGAATGTGGAAGGGGAGGGGGGGGGAGTTAGATACGATAAATACAGTGGCCGTGTGTTATAGGGAAGCAAAGAATAGTAACACTAACCTAGCATGCATGTAGTAAGGGCAGTTGGCTGACTAAGGAGAGCTGGCATGACTAAGGAGAGCTGGCATGAGACCTATAGTGAACAAGTCTAGAAAGCGCTTGATGTGAGTGGTTGAGATCCTGAAAGGCAGAACAAGAATAAGCGTGCTTATTGAGCTAGCCAGGTGTACATACATTAATTAATTAAGTTGCATGTCCTTCACAGGACATAGCAGTCAACCCCAGCATTTTTGCTGTTCGTGATTCCTGGGCAAATTTTTATGTTCAATAGATTGCCATTGCTTTCTGGACGACCGGCTCCTATACCTTTTTCGAAAAAACCAGCACCGCTGTGTTTCGAACCCAGGTATACGGGCTCACAAACCGCGTTTGCAAATGCATTGCTAGAATTTGAAAAAATCAAGGCATTTACATCATATGTTGTAATATTTCTTTATTTCTTTGTCTTTCTCTCTGCCTGTATGTCTTTTATTCTGTTTTCTATGTTTTTCTGCCTTTCTTTCATCTTTTTCTGTGGTGGCTCCTTGCTTCATTCTTTCCTACTCCTGTCTGTCTCTTTCTCTTTCTCACTCTTTTTCTGTCTGCTTCACTCTTGCCTTCCTTCCATGATCTTTCTTTCTTTCTTTCTTTCTTTCTTTTTCTTTCTTTCTTTCTTTCTTTCTTTCTTTCTTTTCTTTCTTTCTTTCTTTCTTTCTTTCTTTCTTTCTTTCTTTCTTTCTTTCTTTCTTTCTTTCTTTCTTTCTTTGTCTGTGGTGAATCCTTGCTTCATCCCTTCCTACGTCTGTCTGTTTGTCTGTCTTTTGCTCTTTTTATGTCTGCTTCACTCCTGCCTTCCTTCCATGATCTATCTTTCTTTCTTTCTTTCTTTCTTTCTTTCTTTCTTTCTTTCTTTCTTTCTTTCTTTCTTTCTTTCTTTCTTGTGTGTTAACATGCTTGAAATAACTTGTTTTGCCATATGTTTTTCCCTGTCCTTCTCCCACTGACAGCTGTGGTTCACCAAAATACAGTAACATAAGAAAATGGGTCGAAGAATGAGGCTATGTAAACACAAATGAGAGGTCTCATGTTAAATGTCGAGGTTGCCCTGTTTATGCCAGTAAACACCATCTATGTAAACTTTAACAAACAGGGTGGGCTTGAGAATTCTACAGGAAGCAAAAAATGTAAATTTACATAATGCCTCATAAGATGATAATAGTCTCCCTTTAGCAGCATTACCATATACTGTGTGTGTGTGTATATATATAATATATATATATATATATATATATATATATATATATATATATATATATATATATAATTATACACGGGCCTAGCCACGAGGGTTTACCCTGATTATCAATATGAAGGAGAAACAGGAGAAAGATGAAACTAGGCACTTTCAAAGCTCCTCACATTTGCACTGAACATGTGACGTGTGTGTTTATTTCTTTTGGGTTCTCCTGCTACAGGCATGTCGCAATTTACCCTGCTTGCTGCCCCAATAATTTATTAGAACAGTTGAGAAGTCAGAAGCCAGGATTGTGCTAAACTTCCTGATGTTGCTGGGAAATTCATCTACAGAAACACACATGGAGATGGAACCAGTGTGTCATGACTCTTGCCCTTCTGTAACTGTACAATTAAAACTGTACCTTAGTAATGCTGCTCCCCTCATTAATGTAGTTTTAATTTTACAGCTACAGAAGGGCAAGAGTCATGAAACACTGGTTCTATCTTCATGTGTTTCTGTAGATGTATTTCCTGGTTCTGCATGCCTGAGTAACGGAGGTGTTCCTTAGCTAACATCCTCTCTTTCCAAGCAAAATGCCTTCCAGCACTGTTCAATTGGCCTTTATGATTCTGTTTCTTCTGCTGATCTCCAGGATCACAAGAATTAAATCTTTTTGTCCTTGTATTAATTAGTGAAATTAGCGTGTCTTTTAAAATTGATCTGTCTCCCTATACTGTGTTAGTGATGGAGAGATATGAAGGTAGCAGTTGTTCACTTAGATCTGCAGGCACAGGGTGCTTTAAAATATAGAGATTTATTGTGTCCTCTACTTCTCAGTTGAGTGCTTGCATTGTGACACATTATCTGTGATTACTTTATGTAAGTGTTTGTTGAGGCGTACATATTCTGTTCATAGTCTACATATTGTGCTAGAGTCCTTGCAGATTAGGTTATTGATGCTGTCTCTGCCACCATATTGCTTTAAGCAATTTTCTTTTTTGTTTTCTGAGATGGTTTTGGTTTTCAGTCCTGTTTGTTTTTGTTTTTTTATTGTTATTTTATGATAGCAGACATCTTGAAATGTTTCTCAATTTTATATGAGTATCATTTTATGGTGTTTTGCATCTGTAGTTGTAATCTGAATTTAGTTATTCTTGTAACATAATTCTTCCATTATAATTTGGTCCAGATAGGAAAACATTGAAACATGTTTGATGAATCTAGCAACTACATCTCATGACAATGTAACTTGACGTATGTCAGTTCCGGCAACTCGCCACTGGATTACATTGTTTACCGTTGTATTTAGGCAGACTGAAAGATAGCAAACACTAGATCCTCGGCAATCTGTGAATATGAGTTTTTCCACATGTAATTTTCTTAAAATAAATGCCCGGGATCGTGGAGAAACATGAACATCTCTGGCACTTTGTGAGTCACATGATGATGAGTTCTCCGCAGAATTAGAATTTGTGGCATTAGAAATATCATAGGTATCTTTCCCTGCATTGAATTTGTAGAGAAACTGCAAACAAAATGGTTCAGACCTTTTATGAGAATGAAGCCCATTCAGTTACCACTTTGTGCCCATAGTCGAAGGAGCTCTGGCTAGAGAGCTAGAGGAAGATCAGAATCAACTGGTTCCATTCTATCAAGGTATACCTTGCACAAACAAAAACTAGGTGCAGTTCTGGCTCAAAATAACCTTCAATTAACAGAAAATGTGGACCAAAATCCACATCACTCAAGGGGAATATTAATAGTTTCTTTACTTCCTGTCTGCCTACCTGTCTGTCTTGTTTTCCTGCCTTCCTGAACGAACGAATGAAGGAACAGACTTTATTTTCAAAGGGTTAAGAATTGGGCACGCAGGCCCGTCTACTAGCTTGGTGCCTTGTGTTATTGTTATTTAGACATGATTATGAACAGATATTTTCCTTATTTGTTAACCCAAGAAAATGAGATGCCCAAAAGATGTCAAACCACAGATGTCCATAATATTAAGCCAATGTTCCACCATGCTACCACCGAGATATCTGTAGTGATATACTCATAATGATAAACTAAAACTCTAATAACTCAAATTCATTTTTGTGTGGAATTGTTGTTGTTGTTATTGATCCATCAGATTTCTGTTCTTTGGCCCTCTTGTGATACATTGATGCGTTCATCAGCTGTTGTATTGTTTCATATAAAATGTTCCTTTTGTCTGGCTTTGGTGGAATTAACAATTTCCCAATATATTTATATCTATTTTGTATTCACTTGCTTAGAACTCAAGTGTAGTCCACATACATGCTACTGCTGATTTTGCATGAGGGTTAGCTTTCTCTATTACCAGTGTTCCGCATCTTTAGGCGAATCCACTTTGGTTTCTCAGGTACTTGTAATATGTTCCCAGATCAAAGATAAGTCAGTATATAAGTTCAACTGACTGGTGTGTGGAATGAACCCACAACACAGCAGTCTCCAGAGAAAGTTAGTGCGAGCACGTTAAGCCTCTTGATATATATAAGGGTGAGACATTCAAAGAAGTGATGTTTAACAGACTCTTAAGGCTATTTACAAAGCAGACACTCCCGACAGAACTCAAGTTGAAGTCTGTTTAGGGGTGTGTTAAATGGTAGTTTGTGTTGAGTTGCATTGAGTCAAGAACAGACATCACAGTACTCAGGACATTCCCATATGTGCTCCATCCTCATCTTCAACAGCCAGTGAAAAGTCCCAATACTAATGGAACCAATAGCAGTCTGATCATGCATGTCGGGCCTTTTCTCGAGTGTCGGCCAGGTCCTCTGGTCACTTCCTGCTGCACCATTTTCTCCAAGCCATGATTATCTGTCTGTTCTCCACTATACACACAATCTCAAGGGACCCTGACCATGTCTGCCTTATAATGCACTAGTACCGAGAGGTACTTATGGCCAGGTCCTTGTATGTCTGCCTGCAGATTTCCACAATTGTAAACCTAACTCTTGATCAGCCTTGTGTTTGCAGAGCTTCTGGAAGTAAATTCTGTCTGTTTTTAATTTTCTCTTTGATTGATTGATTGATTGATTGATTTAGGAACCGACATCACAGCATTTGGGGCATTCCCATTAGCGCACCGTCCCCATCCTCAGAAGCTAGCAAAGAGTTCCAATCCCAATAGTACCGGTAGCAATCTGATTATAGGTGCGTCTCACCTTTCCTCTAAGCGTCGAGCATTGGCCAGATCCCCTCGTCACTCCTTGCTGTCACATTCTTGCCAGACCATGGTGGTCCATTTGCTAAACCCATTCACTTTTTTTTTTCTGTCTTGTTCCAAGAAATTAACTACTCAAAAAATATTGCTGTAATGGTCAGATTGGTTAATTCATAACCTTTGTTTTAGTTAAAATATTAGATTAGCTGCAGGAAAGAATTACTGAGTTGTTGTTAGCTGCAGGAAAGAATTGTTGCAGATTTTTTAGTATTTTAAAGGTAATTTCACATTCAGTGTCTCTGAATTATAACTGAGATTCAAAATATCTATTATGACTTCAGACTATGGATTTTTAAATATTCATGCATTTCTGACACTTTTTATATTTATATCAACCATCTTCATAGAAGTATTTAGTACAAAACCGTTTATGCTTTGATATTACAGCTTAATTTACAAGATAAATGATAGTGAGACAAAGGTGATGGTAACTGCCAAGCAAACCCAGAACTAAATATTAACACAATGAAAAGATCATTGAACGAGTACATAAGTTTCCTTATCTGGCAAAACTATGGCAGAATATGCTTAATGTAAAATTGAAATAAGATCTAGGATTGCATTAGCTGAAAATGACACTCAGAGAGAAACAAACATCTCTAACATCAAGTAACATCAGTAGTGAACTGTTGAAATGAATCATCAGTATATCTGGCCCATTGCACTGTACAGCTGTGAAATATGAACTCTAAACAGAAGAGCTAAACAAACTGGGAAGCTTAAGAGATGTGGTGTTATCACAGGATGCAAATAACAAGCTGGACGGAAAAGATATCAAATGAAAACATTCTTAGACATTGGAGAAAATTTGAGAAAATAGACAACTATTGAATACCATTCAAAAATGAAGGTTATCATGACTTGGACACAATATGAGACATGGCGGTCTATTACTGAAAATACAGGAGAGCAAAATGCGGGGGCAAGAGAAAAAGAGGGCCACCTAAAGAAAACTACATGTTAGAGCACAGACTTTTGCTGAGCTGAAGAGAGGTGCTGAGAATAGGAGACAATGGAGGGACGTGACCTCATGACTTAACACCACTCTTCAGACAGATTGGCATGATGATCACTAACTGTCAGTGATCCTCTTTATAGGAATTTTAGTTCTTGTGATTTATTACTTAATTTAAATGCAGAAGCCACAAAAAATATGTTGCACGATTGATTGCCTAGCATATTTAACTGCATCTCCTCAGGTGCATATTGCAGAGTTATATATCATATGAAGTGAATAAATGAATGATACTTTAGCTGAAGCAATTAAAACATAGTCACAGGTATTATTTGAATGTGAAACATCTGTTATCCTCATGTTTCTGTTTGCACAAAACTGGACAGAATGCTTAATTGCTATCATCCCACTACATTTGAGCAATCGTTTATTGTTTGTTGAATACAGTATACAAAATGCTTTTTCTTTGTTCACACTGCCCTTATTTTATGAAGTGTGTTGAGAAATCAATAAGGAAGTCGTTTTATAGCCTTTAAACTGCACAGGGATTCCTGAAGACTTGAGTAACTCTTTTTTCCCCCCCCACCAACACTGGTATATGTTCACCTAATGTTTGTGTCTTCTGTGTTTAAATTAACTAAGGGAGTACATTGTTTTGAATATTACTTAATTCTATTTTGCAGTTCTCTCTAGAGCTGTTTGTCTTTAACATGCTTTCAATTTATTTTAAGTTTTATTGCATTGGTTCATATATTCCAATTTAATTAAGCATTTGGATTGTGTAAGCTGAGGAAGCAACTGAACACGTTGTCAACATTGAGCATATTTTAACGAGGCATGAGTGTATTAAAGTGAGCCACAAAACGCCTAATTACAAAGTGGTTCTTATAAATCTTGGTAAGGAATGCACTGAGTGGTGCCAAGTGAGAATTAGACGTGTGAGAATAACTCTCAGACGGCTCTGTCCTTCACAGTAAGAAGTCAAGACAGGAGTTCTCATTGAAATACAGGTCATTGTAGAGGACAGTGGTGTACATGTAACAACTGCATACGTTATGAGGATGGAAGTAGTTCTACTGCCCTTCGGTGGTTATCTGAGACTCCATTCACCCGAGTTGCCATTACGTCTGGTTCACAGTCTATATTGGAAGATCCATTTTTGGTGGCTATAATATAAAATGGTTAAGTTGTATCTCTTCAGAATCTTAGTTCTGCCCATGTCATGCAGCAGTCCGAGCTAATGAGCAGGCTGAATTCCTGGTCACAAAGGCACCAGTATGCCTCGAAGTGCCTACACCGGCAACCGTCGAGGTATCAACTCGTAATAATGCAAAACAGCAACGAAGGACGAGGAATTAAACTTGCGTCCTTACCTTGAATGCAATGACAATCAACGGCAAAAGTCAAGATATCAAAACGCCACCAGAAGTTTATTCCGTAGCAGACATGTGAACATTAAACTCACGCAGACCTGTAGGTTGACCCCTATAAACAGGGTCGGCACCTACTTTACTAATCCACCGATGAGTGTCCAGTCTACTGCGCTCTGCTTGACGCCCTGATCCACTGATTCCATTTAAGCTGTAATTCCACTCTAGGTTTTTCCGCCCGGTTACTTCACTGCGGTATTATCATCAACAGATCCCTCTCCTGACTCAGAGCTGTCTCACGCTCATATCATCGCGTCCAGAGGTCACCTCACACAGATCCTTAGAAAAACACGTCCTTGTTCGAAATCACAATCACAGCCTCTCCCGTTGCTGTCCAATTACGTTGTCCACATTCTCCTTGGATTCCTTTGTTGACGTCCACTTTCGTGTCCGAGTGGGGAATTCCCATTTTCCAATTTATACTTTTCGTGGTGGGTCGTGCCGCCGTATGGCATAATGCCCCCTCCCAGATAAAAAAATGTGTAACATTTTTTTCCCCTTTTAACTATATGTGTATAAATATATTGTATAATCACAACTAACTACAACTATAATAACAACAGACTAGTACTTGGTTGTCCCCCTTATCTACCCTAAAAAAATATAAAGTTATACGACGGGCACGCCCACCTGTCCAAACCCCACGTTGGACGTCGTGTGGCTGATCATGGGGAATCAGGCCAACTAATAAACATATTAGTCCCTACCTTGTCTTAATAGACAAGTGTGTCCTAGCTCTAGGTACTACCATGAGTTTCGGACGAGGGTAATAATGGGGTTTCCAAGTAGATCATCCTCATTGTTGATTATCGTTGCTGTTATTATTGTATACTCCATATATTTTCCTTCTTACAATTTTTCCATCTGTGGGTAGGGTGACATGTGCTCCACGAGAATCCTCAGAAATATTTTTACTTTTGTGGATATGTTGAGAGCGATGACTGATTATTATGGATCTTAATGTGATAATGACACGCAATACAATTAATTCAACTAGAGATTCATTCTAATGACTTAACCTTATAATCAAATACTTTCCCGAACAATGATTAATTAACCCAAAACCATACTATAATATTTCAATTAATCAATACCCAATTAACTAACATTTGTTATTTAACCACAGAATCATAACATTTAAATTAAAATGTTCACTGTCAATAAGTTCACTTCACAGTTACAATACTTGTATGCTCGAATCCGTGTCCGAATAACCAATGTTTGAACAACCGATCGATCACACATTGAGTAGATACTTCCCATGGCGTAGTTATTCATTCATACCTCTGTCAATATGGAAAAATTGCTACCATGTGTATATATATCTAACTAAATCACATCTTACATTACATTATATATTTTGTCAATTAATGTAACATTGTTATTCAACAAGGTGCGTTTTGAATTTATGTTTATTAAATTTTCTAACACTCATAAAAGAACAGAACATTAAATATAATTTAAAGAACTTATAACATAGAATCTGTTCCTCTATTAATTATAATCGACTGAGAATGTCTCTGATTGACTGATTAAAATCTTGCAGACATAGAGTTGTGAAGAATCATACCTATTAAAGATTCAAGACATCTAAAAAAAATTAAATCAGGAATATAATATTCAACAAGAATAAATATTGAAATCAAATAATATTCATATAAATTTAGTAATGTTCTCTATTATAGACATAATTATCAAAGAATAGAGAATCGAACTATTTCTAAGACGAATTATAGAATTATTAGATAGTGTGAACAATTCTGACAAGTGATACCTTGCATAACTAAGTAATAAGACCTAAGACTCTAATGTGTTTGTAGTGTATGTGACCCTAACCTTTCATCCCATTTTATTTTCCTTTATTTATTTACTTTCAGTCTTCGTTTTATTCCCTTTCTTTCTCTCTTTCTTTCTCTCAAATCTGTAAAATCTCTCTTCTGCACTCATGCCAATATTTGCACATTGTAACTTTGTTGATTGGAACAATGTTATTGTTTTCAGTCTTGTGTATCTTCTGTAATGCATACGCTGTAACGACGTATGTTTGTACTGAGTGCGTGTAACTTTCATTCTGTCTTTGGGATTTTTAACAAAAATGTCATTGAGAGACATGTAATCACGTTTGCTTTGTTTTGTAATAACAGTTATTTCTTCATGTTTGGGTTCGTTGACTTTGTACAATTCGCAATTATTTACCGTTGTGTTATCATGTATGTCTACAGTTGATGTACCCTGTTCTATTTGCGTCTTTTCTTCTTTAATTTCTTCTTCTTCTTCTTGTGTTGTTTCAATTTGGGCATTTGTACTTGTAAGTGTTTCGTTAAGCTTGTGTTTGATAGTTACTTTCTGAACGAAATCTCTGGCGTTCGGTTCTTTCACTACTGCAGCACATACTTTACCTGTGTAATTACTTTCTTTTATTTCATACATTTGTCTTTGTTTTCTCATTTGTTCCTTCCAAATTGTTTCCTTTGCAAGATTCTCCTTTTCAAGCTGCGAGTCGTTTCTGTTTGATTTCTGCCTCTATGGTTATTTGTCTTGCCTTTAACTCTGCCTCTGCGGTTATCTGTTTTTCTTTCATCTCTTTTCTCATTGTAGCTATCTTTTCACGTTGCAAAGTTATCTCATTTTGTTTGATAGCCATCTCTTTTTCTTTCAGTTCTCTCTCAAGAGTCATTTGCAGTTGTTTGGTTTCTTTCTCTGCGGCTAGTCGTTCCTTCTGACGTTGTTTCTCTTCTTTTTGATGCTCACTGAACTCATGTTTAACCCAACTCCTAAGTTCAGCACCAGTTAAACCAGTCTTTTCACCGAATTCCATGATTTCTTGTAGTGTAGACATCTTGTCCTACCTGTAAAATGAGCTATCTAGCTGAAATAAATAGCGAAGTGGCAAGAGAAGCAAAGACTCGACAAATTCACAATAAGGTTCTTCGCGGAACGGAGTAGTTATTGACTTAAATAATAAGTCCTGTGGTATCAACGTCGACCCAAAATATCAACTTAATTAATACGAATACTGTCACGTTGACGACCACCTAAGAATATATCACTCAAAATATACGATAATTATACGAACCGTGACATATGTAAGCCACAAAATAATTATGGGAAAATATGTTCAATATAAAGAATATAAATATATAAGTACAGCGGACCAACACTAATACTGACAAAAGACGATTGACGTAAGACGAAAGTACATATTTTCATTCATAAAAGGCAAAATTAATCTTGAAATTTAAGTGATAACACGATAAACACTTTATATACTACTCACAATTACGATATATAACACTAGATAATTAATAGTCACAGTAGACGATTAACGAGGGACGAAAATACCAATCACTGTTTAAACACGACAACAAAAACTTTCAGACTTAGATTGAACATAACATACTACTGACTTATCATACAAAACAAACGGTTGTTAATTTATAATAAATTTTTACATAATTGAAAATACGACACCTTATTAACTTTTAAAAAAAATCAATGTCACACCAATTGACAATTACAACAGGTACTGGCCTTAAGAAAATTGCGGTGTCGGTGTCTTCTACGAATTTCCAAATGTCCATTCCATGCTCGACTGTTCCAAATGCTCGAATATATTCGTTTTCTGCAGTCGACAATTAATGGAGGTTCTCCTCGAAACACAATATCTGGTAAATTGACACGATGGTGTAATGCACTTACACCAGCACCTAGACCCACGCGGTCTGTGGCCGACTGACAAAACCTAGTCGGTTACGGTGCACCCGTCGAACTTTGAGTTAAATTTGGGTATATGATTGTAACGATACCCACAGTAGACTGGTGTGTGCTGTCTTATCCGTCCTTCTATTCCTCTATGATGACGTGTGTAGTGTCTCCGTAATGTCCCATATGTAGTGTTGGCGATAAAGAATGCGATATTCTGTGCAGAAACTTCGTGTCCGTTGATCCTATGCCAGTGAGGTGTCAGTCTAATATAATGAACTGGCACAGTGAGACAACCGAAATGCTGCTTCGGCAACTGTAACTAGTCAGCAACAATGTGTCCGTGACGACTGAAATGTCGTTAGTACATCCTTGCTCACTTGGTATGGCGGCGCAATGTGAGTCTAGTATCCGATAACGGCATCATAATATAAGGTTGAAATAGTGAAGGTTGAGTGCGGGAATATTGTGGGGCAGTGTCAGTGAGGAAAAATGTCCTGAAAGGGTTATGTGTAGGGACAAGGTTTGGGAGTAGTGTCGTTCCTTACAAAGTAGTATGTTCGTTTTCCACAGATTATAATAGTGCACCTCCGAAATTTACCGGTGACCCATGCTCCTCAACGTTGTCATGTTCAGTATACCATATATATCTCTGACTGCAGTGTAACTTGCTGCTCTTGTATACTGCTCTGCTCTGTCCCCAAATTCTGATAGGATAATTCGTATATACTGTCTTCTGTTTCGGAGTTCCTCGATAATGTGGGGTATGTAACAATTCAACCCACAAATCGTTATTAATGTATTACTTCAGCAATGGAGTTGCGAGAATAAACAATTAATAACTCCTGAGCAGTTTCAAACGATCAGTTACTGTGAAATGTCAATCTGTTAATAGCTTAATGTGACAGCGCAGTGTTTCTCAGGCTCTCAATGCCTACTATGATGGTTATAAGTATATTCCATATCGACCATGGTGTCAAACGTTTCGTATGGCTTGTGTCTATTGTCTATCTTCTTTTCCAAGGTAACATCAAAGCTATAAGTGTCACACATTCGTTCTAAATATAATGTTCTTAAATATCTTACAATCTCTTATAATGTTCGTTGTTCAGAACTCTTTGATAGCACTGTGCTGTGTTTAATATAGTGCAGTTTTGCGCGTATGGTGCATTCTTGCTGTGTAACTATTATACTGTTATTGCAATTCTTATACGCAACGGTGTTATTACAGTACTACTTTCTCACTGTCTTGACATGTTAATTCTAGTCGAACTGATTGTTCTTGTGAAATATAAACTTCCAACTTACTTGAAATAATTCTTGATCTTCACCATTTTTGTGATGTGGAGTTTTCATGCGTTCTTTCTTTCTGTGTGTGATTCGTGTAGTACGGTGCACTCAAGATGTCGGCGTGCAAATTTTTCTACGCTCAGCTGACTGAATCTGGCAGGAATTTCGTGTTGACAATTTTATTTTTTATGCAGCGAGTCCAGTGACGACCCCCATATGCCTCGAAGTGCCTACACCGGCAACCGTCGAGGTATCAACTCGTAATAATGCAAAACAGCAACGAAGGACGAGGAATTAAACTTGCGTCCTTACCTTGAATGCAATGACAATCAACGGCAAAAGTCAAGATATCAAAGCGCTACCAGAAGTTTATTCCGTAGCAGACATGTGAACATTAAACTCACGCAGACCTGTAGGTTGACCCCTATAAACAGGGTCGGCACCTACTTTACTAATCCACTGATGAGTGTCCAGTCTACTGCGCTCTGCTTGAAGCCCTGATCCACTGATTCCATTTACGCTGTAATTCCACTCTAGGTTTTTCCGCCCGGTTACTTCACTGCGGTTTCATCATCAACAGATCCCTCTCCTGACTCAGAGCTGTCTCACGCTCATATCATCATGTCCAGAGGTCACCTCACACAGATCCTTAGAAAACACGTCCTTGTTCGAAATCACAATCACGGCGTCTCTCGTTGTAGAAAACGCGTCCTTGTTCGAAATCACAATCACGGCGTCTCTCGTTGCTGTCCAATTACGTTGTCCACATTCTCCTTGGATTCCTTTGTTGACGTCCACTTTCGTGTCCGAGTGGGGAATTCCCATTTTCAAATTTATACTTTTCGTGGTGGGTCGTGCCGCCGTATGGCACAGTAGTAATGGAACTTAAGATGGACAATTGATATGCAGTACGCATCACAAATTATTTCCTTGTTTTTTCTTCAGCAATTGTTTGGTTCACGAACACGGCGGTTTGCTGGTCCTCCAGAATTTTTTTCAAAGGATCACTCCTGTGGGCCAGATTCCCTCTCTGTCTGGTGAAGTCAGATCCGTCTTGTAGGACATGCTCTGGGGTTTGTTTTGGTGCTCCACAGTTGCAAGTGGCAGTGTCAGTGAGGCCCATTCAGTGGAAGTGTGCTCTGAGTCTGAAATGTCTTGTTATGTCTGAAGATTCTGGTCTGAGTTTTTGTAAAACTCATTTATGTTGTGCTATGGTCTGTAGTTTTCATTTTCTTTCCTCCAGTTTGTCCACATAGATTGCTTTAGTAGTACTTTTACCTCCATAAAGCTCTGGGATGGATTTGGTTGCTTGTTATAAAAGACAGGTTGCTACAGGCTGATACAGAGGCTGACTGATCAACCTAACATCTCATTCGGCAACGCAGCAGTAGCAGGTGCAATCACAGGCAGGGATTCATAATCCCTACACAAATTTTCAGAGAGAGAGAGAGAGAGAGAGAGAGAGAGAGAGAGAGAGAGAGAGAGAGAGAGAGAGAGAGAGAGAGAGAGAGAGAGAGAGAGCACGAGCACGAGCACTTATTGGTGTGTCTTGAGTGCAATGACATCAGTATTAGTCAGTCAGTCAGTTCCATTAGTGTCATCCTTTGTTGTTGTATATCTTCACTTTAGTAAATAATGTTCATTGTTACTACCTTCTGACATTCAGCACAGTTACGTTCTTCTCAAACAAAATATGCTAATCCAAGTTGTATATCAAACATTTTTTATTGGAAAGAATTTTTATCGCATGTTGTTCTTGTTAGAGCATTGAACAGTTTATAAACATGTCTTCCTTTTCATGCTTTCATTACACATTATTGTCCATTCTTCTGTTATCATTTGATAAATTGCTGTTTTGATGCTATTTTTCTTAACCTCACTTGTAGTTTGTTATTTATTCTGCCTTTCGTTGTTTTATTGCCATTTAATTTTTTTCAGTTTCTGCATGTGTTGACATTCATGCTATCTGCACAGTTGTTTAATAATGTAGTAGCCAGGAAGATTTATGTTATATCTGACCTACTATATACCTGTGCATTTCTTAGAGTTAGAATGTGTTAAAACTGTCAGCCTATCTCTCTCTCTCTCTCCCTCCCCCCTACTCTCTCCCCCTCTTTTCTCTCCCCCTCCTCCATGTGGGAGTCTATTATTAGTTTGAGCGATTGTGTGAAGGAGTATGTGTATGTGGTTTTTATGTATGATTGAATATGTATGGGTGTGAGAGTCACAGTGAGAGAGAGAGAGAGAGAGAGAGAGAGAGAGAGAGAGAGAGAGAGAGAGAGAGAGAGAGAGAGAGAGAGTATGGATAAATTAAGGATTTAGTGTGTTTGATTTTGTGAGTGGATATATATATATATATATATATATATATATATATATATATATATATATATATATATATATATATATATATATGTGTGTGTGTGTGTGTGTGTGTCTAGGAAGTGTGTATGGGCATGTGATTATGTGGATGTATGACTGTGAGTATTTGTGTATTTGCGTGTGATAGTGGGTATGTGTAACCTATATCTGTTTGGGAAGGAGTGTATGCATGTGCTTTGCTGTATCTATGAATTATAATATATGGGCATGCGAGAGAGAGAGAGAGAGAGAGAGAGAGAGAGAGAGAGAGAGAGAGAGAGAGAGAGAGAGAGAGAGAGAGAGAGAGAGAGAGAATGTATGTATGCATGCATGCCTGCCTGCCTGCCTGCCTGCCTGCCTGTCTCATAACATAGTAATATGCATTGTTTATGTTCACAAAATTCACTTCACAATGTTTTTTCCCTATGTTAATGTAACATGCAAAATAGATTATTAATGTACGAAAGATGAGTGATTGATTGGAAGGGCCAGTTGTAAGATAGACCTGCCTGCCCAATTTGTGATCCCTTGAAAATAAAGTTTGTTCATGCGTTCCCTCCTATTCCCTCTCCCCTCTCTTGCTCCACTTAAAGATGCACTCTGTGGACAAGGTTTGAAGATGATGAGGGGTTGATTCATGCAGCGAAGAAATGGCTACGTGATCAAGACAAAATCTGGTATGCGCTAGGAATACATGCACTCGTTTCACGCTGGCATAAAGCCATAGATGTTGATGGGGATTATATTGAATAATACGATGTTATATGACAAATCCATGAATATTGTGCATCAATTGTATGCTATTTGAATAAACAACTCCTGAGAAAAATGTGGTGCATTACTTTTTGAATGCCCTTCGTAGCTTCTGAGCCATAGATGATGCTTCTGTAGGCTTTTTGTTTTTCTGTAATAAATGACTTGCATAACATACATTAAAATACAATATTACTTTCAGATATTTCGTCATATTTCTTGGTTCATGTCATGATTCTGTTTAGCTATCTGTAGTATTTTTCCAGCTCCGTTGTTGATCCAATATCATTTCTAAGTACAGTGGAACCTCGCTTAACGAGCATAATTCATTCCAGAACCTTACTCGTAAAGCGAAACACTCGTTAAGCGAAACAGTTTTTCCCCATACAAATTAATGTAAATTACAATAATGCTTTCCATGCCGAAAAAATACTCATAATATTTTGTATAATGTTTATTCAAAGAAAATTATATATACATTGTTAAGGAGCAAGATTATTCTTCCTCTTCTATCACGAAATGAACAAACCTGATTCGTAGAAAACAAAAAATAAATTGAAAAAATTAGTTTACAATTTATAGTACATACCTAATTCTTTTTTACTAGAAAGCTGTCTAGAGAAATTTGTTTGTGCCGACGCTTCAGAATTTGGTGGAAATGCAACACAGCATTATCATTAAATAAATTAGTAGCTCTCATAGCCACTGCCTTATTAGGGTAATGGTTCTAAATGTACGATGTAACAGTTTCCCATGCTTTCAGCATTTCTCTTATTGCGCCAAAAGTTTGTTGATTTGCTGTTACCTTCTCCTCCTCCTCGGACAAACTCTCCTCCACAACTTCTTGCTGTGAAACACAATGTAATTCCATAAGCTCTTCGGTGGTCAGCTCTTGGCTATGCTCTTCCACAAGCTCATCGATATCTTTGTTATCCACTTCCAGTCCAATGATCTTGGCCAAAGACACAATCTCGTTGACTACAGTCTCCACAGGTACTGTCTCAAACCCCTCAAAATCACCTTCGACAACTCTCTCCGGCCAAAGCTTCTTCCAAGCAGAAGTGAGGGTTCACTTGGTAACCCCTTCCCACGTCTTTCGATCATCTTAAGGCAGGCAACGATGTAGACGTGATATTTCCAAAACTCTGAGAGTGAGATTTGTCGTGATATTTCCAAAACTCTCTGAGAGTGAGATTGGTCCCTTCAGTCACCTCAAAACAATGCTCGAAGAGCGCTTTAGTGTAGAGCTTCTTAAAGTTAGAAATAACCTGCTGGTCCTCACTGTTGCAGGCGCACAGTCCGGGACTTCCCCTCCCCTCGTCACTCATTATGCGAAACGTCGCTCGTTCAGCAAGTCATTGTTTTACAATTTATTTTACTCATTATGCGACTTACTCGTTATGCGAGGTGCTCGTTAAGCGAGGTTCCACTGTATGTCGCAATTGGCACTTTATGCATCTTTTGCCCTTGTTATTTTGATTATTCTGTCTTTATTTAATCACAGTGGCATATTAGTACGTGGACTTGTTTAGCAAGACAGTCTTGCAGGTTCTATCCTCAACAGGATCCTTTTTTCCAACCAGTAAAGCTCTTTGGTCGACCCAGCCTCATAAAATGAGTTGCGGATAATTTTCAAAATTTTCTAGGAATTGTCAGGCAAGGAAATGTGACAAGGCAAGGAACTTGCCACTTCACCTTATTATGCTATGGCCTAGAATATGTAAAAGCCTAACATTTAAAACCACAAAGACAGGATTTTCTATGGGGGGAGTCCCATAGCTTTACCTATACTGAATATCATAATTTGTTGCTATGTGTAAATGAAATATTCGTGTGGTCATTTACCTTGAAACTATTCCATAGTACCTCATCAGTTTGTAAATAGATTCCCTATAAATTCTGCCAGAGGCATTTTCATCTGTTCACAAATTCAATATAAAGTGGTGAATAAATGTTGCTGACTTGCTATATTATTATGCATCATGTGACTTTCTGGATAGTGCAGGATCTGTTTGTTCGGAAGCATGCCTGGTTATCCCTAATTTGTTTGTCAATGGCACCTCTTAATTTATCCTGCTTACTATTTTCCCAGAACTGACAATAACATTATTCTTCAATTTGCATGCTCTTTGAGGTCTCGTTTGTTAACTTTACCTGACATCTTTCTCCCCAGTCTGTTAAATACTTTGTGCAGTGATACTATTGAGTTGTTTATATTAGCTTTAATAGCTTTTGTTGGGATACTATCTAGACCAGCAACTTTCACATCCTTAAAGAGTTTGATAGCTTTTCTTATTTCTTCTTTAGATGGTTTCACACAACTGATAATCAGTTCCACTTCCGCAGGCTGGATATTTGGGAATCTTTTAGGACTGATCTATTCATATATTTCTCAAAGTATTCAGCCCACCTGTTCATTTTATGTCTATTGTTGATGAGAACTTTCCCATAACTGTATTTGGGATAATGCCATTTTATTGGTTATATTTTATTGCTTGAATTGTAAAGATTCCGATGTTTCACTTTGCTGCTGCCTCCTCTTCTGCTAGGCCAAATAAATGTTGTCCCCTGGCTGTCTAACTTCTTTATTCACTTCTGTGTATTTTTTCATGAGCTCTGACTTCAGATCTGGTTTGGCTTCTGTTCAAAATCTGCTATTTTATGTTTCCTTTCTTCTATTTTATTTTTAATGGTCAAGTATCATCCTTGCTTTATGTTTTTGTTTCCTAGTTCCAAGGATTCATTCTAAATGCTTTTATCCTGCTGCCAGGAGTTTCACAAGCTCAGCTTGTCTACTAACTGTGGCAGGAACTGGAACTTATTAGAGACTGTGGTAATAAATTGTTCTTGAGTCTTTTTATTGTGCCAAAATCCTGCATCGTAATATTTTCCATGTTTTCTTTGCCTTCACTTACTCTTATGTCAAGTCAGGGTGCTCAACATGAAGACTGATAACTTGAACATTTAACTACATGAATATAGCTTTGTGAACTTACATAAAGTTATTCTGCCAAATAATTTGGGTTTTCCTTGGCTTCCACATTTTGAATGCCAGTTAAAATAAACATCCGCTCCAACACCCATACTGTCTGCACTTATACCCACACTGTTGCCTCTGACACCCACACTGTTGGCTCCAACACTGGATGACAGCAGCACCATTTATTTTTAAATAATTGATTTAGTATGTTTTGTTTTATATCCGTACACATGCAAGAGTGACAACAGTGATTTACCTCTATCATGAATCTGGCTTTGTGTCCTTGTTGAAACATATTCTAGGGAAATGTGATGCGTTTTCCTTGTCTTCCACGTATTGAATTCTAGTTCAAATAAATATCTGCACCAATACCCACATCTCATTGACACTATTTGACAGCAGCTAGGTCAGCATGTCCAAGTGGTTAAGAGCGCCCGCTCTTAAACACTGGCATGCTGAAGATAAGGTAGCGGGCTCAACCTCTACACCGGTCAGTTGGACTAAACTACTGATTTCTCGCCCTTGACTTGGGGACATAAATTATAAGTACCTCTGAAGTTGGAGTGGATTTGCTTGTGGGAATGGGATACTGGTAATAGGGAAGCTAATCCACATGCAAAATTCAGCCCAGCGCTAATAGAAGTAGCATGTATGGACTACACTTGAGTTCAAAGTGAGTGAGTGCAAAAAAATAATAATTAAATTGACAGCAGCAGCATTAATTTTGTAAATGGTTTATTCAGTGTGTTCTGTTTTGTATCCTTCACACGCTGGAGTGACAACAGTGATTTACCTCTATCATGAATCTGGCTTTGTGTCCTTGCTTAAACTTATTCTTGGGAAATGTGATGTGTCTTGCACACTTTGAATGCTAATTCAAATAAATATCTGCACCTATACCCAAAGCCCACTGATACTGTTTGACAGCAGCCAGGTCAGCATGTCCGAATGGATATGAGCTGAAGCCAAGGTAGCGGGTTCAACCCCTACACTAGTTAGTTGGACTAAAATGTTGACTTCTCGTCCTTGACTTGGGGATGTAAATTACAAGTACCTCTGAATGTTGGAATTGGTTCACCTGAGGCTTTGGGACACTGGTAATAGGGAAAGCTAATCCACACGCAAAATTCAGCCCTGTGCTAATAGAAGTAGCATGTATGGACTATGCTTGAGTTCATAGCAAATGAGCGTCCCAAAAAAATGTGATGGCAGCAACATTAATTTTGTCAATGGTTCATTCAGCATGTTCTGTTTTGTGTCCATACAGGTGCAGGAGTGGCAACAGTGATGATCTCCTTCCTGTTTACCACATATTACATCATCATCATCACCTGGTCTGTCTATTACATGTTCAACACATTCACTGACATTTTACCCTGGACCAACTGTAACAACACCTGGAATTCCCCTAACTGTTGGGATCCAGGAAACCATAATGGTAGTGCCGGAGCTAGCAATCTGTCCCGATCACCCACAGAAGACTTTTTCAAGTAAGTCACATTTTGGTATTCTGCACATAATCACCCAATGGCTAATTTATAACACACATTTTAAAACAGTACCTCAGATGAGTATAGCTTTTTTCTTTTCTTGACTTCATGAGCCTATCAAATCTTGTTTGCTGCAAGCACAGTCTCTGTGTCTCTGATGTTATAACACAATCCATATTATTCATTTTCTTACACACTGTTTAAACAGATGTACAGTTTAATTGTCAGGCGTGATTGCAGTTTCCATGCCTTCAAAAACAAATGTATATAAAACATGCTTTACGGCTGTAGTTTTGTTTGTAGACACACCACAACACATTTGACAGTATATGAAACATTGAGACTGACATAAAACAACATTATACAGAATGTAAATAATTGTGATCCATTCACAAGAATATGCTACAAAACAATAAAGATACGCAGTTGCTTTTGATGGGATATGTAAAAACACACGGAGAAGAGAATTTAAAACAGCAAGAACTTGGAGGGAGCTGCAGGAGATAGCACAGGATAGGAGGCCTTGGATTTAGTTAGATTAGGGCCTATTCTGCATTGAGGAATAAAAGATATAACTTTTTCATAGTCAGATTTGAAGGTAACATTGAGTTTTACATATTTTACTTTTTGTTTCATTAAGGCTTAAAATAGGGCTCTCAGGAAAAGTTGAAAAATTAGGTTGTGAATATAATGCACACCAGTTATTGGAGAGAAAGATTATAGTGCCTAAAATCTACACTATACATTTGATTTTACAATACATACAGCTGCATCTGTTTGCCATTCTTCTTCCTGAACACTACTCCTTGCCAAGAAGAAACCAAGTGATAATGTTTAGACTAAGAAACAGCTTCACAGATTTAAATATGGCCTCTTTGACAAAAGGACAGCTAGACATACATATGGAGATAACGGTTTGTAAAAGTTGGATACATGTATAACTAAGACAAAACTCTCTTCATATTGTGAGGGACACAAAGGGAAAATAATAAGGACAGTGTAATCAACATAAGAATGTAACAGCCCAAAGGACATCATCAGGTTCTTGCAGCACATAATATAAACTCTTCCAGGTCCAGAAGGGTTCATAGCAGAAGTCCAAAGGGGCAATAATCACTGTGAAAAATGATGAGTGCATTCCTGTCAAAAAGGCAGATGTAATGACCAATGGGGAAGCTGAATTTCTTCATTACAAAGTAAGTAAAGCACCCTTGTCCACACCTGGAGGAAAACTGGGTATATGGTGCTACTGTCATATTATTATAGACCAATCAGCACTTGATAGATAGATGTGCTAAACATCACACCGCTGCCTTCACTTTCCCAAATGTTTCTTGGTACCCATTTTAGGCTGGGAGCCCTATTCAGTTTTTAAAAAATCCCCACTTTGTAGGGGATTTGAACTCGTGATCCCTTGGTTGGTAGGCACACATGCTGGCCACTTCACGACTGCAGCTGCCATGTTTATTAAGCTCTCACCAAATTAAACACATAAGAGAATGCTTTATATTATGGTGGGATTCAAGAGGAAAAGCCAATCACACATGATTCATTCCTTGAGACTGAAAGCCTTAAACTTTCATTCTAACCTATGCAGCAGATTATAAAGGAACCCACTTTGCTTAAGTTAGGAGTAAATATAATTTGATCAGTGTTGCAGGCACTCTCCCTGTATGCAGAAATGTTATGTTTAACCCTTTACAAGGCATAGCGTCCGATTCCGGCCGATGCCATAAAACGCGCTTAGCGTCCGATCCCGGCCGATACTATTATGCATTGTAAAATCGCGATCTCTCGGCTTTCCGACACTTCCGACGACTACTTTCGCTTTCGCTGACAGCTTGACAACGTGGCCGCCATTTGTAAACGCGATAGTATGAATGTGAACGGACTTTTAAGGAAAATTTTTGATAGTTTTCGGGATTTTTACGCTGTTTTTCAAAATGGATTTCGGCGATTCTTCAAGTGATAGCCGAGATTTCGCTAGGTTCATTTTAAATGACATTAAAGGTCACGAAGTTGACTATTAATCGGAGCTAGATATCAGTGCAAAGCGTTACTTTGCATTAGCAGTCTGAGTCGGACTTTAAAGAAAGTGATTATGATTCTGAAAATGTGTTTGTAAATTGCCGTATAGATGACGGAAAATCACAAGCAACATGCCGTATTTCGTAAATATTTGTGTTCATATATGGATTACCGACAACAATCACGTGAGTAACATATTCTACATGCTTTTCCCTTCCTTGTGTTGTTTATTTAACTAAAATCGGTTGACTAACACCTTATTTGTGATGTTTTTACTACCGCGACCCGAAATTTTACCGAACCTGAAAAAATCTTGCCCGTTCAGGGCTAGGAAATGGACAAGCGTCTGCCCTGTAAAGGGTTAAACCAGTTAACTTAATTATTATAAAGCACTCATGCATGGCTGATGTGAAGTATAATTTTCCCTTTGCATAAATGTAAATACATAATTGATTTCTAGATATTCTTAAGGTGCTGAACTAGAAATGTCTACAAAATGGAAATTTAAAATGAAACAAAAATGTATATTAAGACCCTGTTGAGAATAAGCACAAACACATAATACATTCCTTACAAGGACCTCAGTCATTTATTAGTCAGTTATTAGAAATCACAATGGGGAAAATTAATAATAGTAATATAAATAATTTAAGGTGACTGAAGAAAGTAATATTATACACTTTAAAATATGCCATTCATGTTCAACGTTTCGATTGTCAGAAACAATTTCAGAAGTTTAGACAGAAAAGCTGAACATAATTCAGGAGCTGCTCATTTTTTTACAGGAACCTGCATATTTTTTTTGCAGATATGCTCTAAAAACAATTCCATATTTAGGTGCCCGGTAAAAATGTCCAGTCGCCATGGTGACCAGGAGCCTTGGATTTACAAAACAGGATTTTAAAAACGAGAATGGTGAAGGACAGGTGTGCAACTGTCACATATAGTAATAGTGTGCAGTATTTTCAGTGTAATTATGCCAAATCAGGAAAGGCAGAAGTAAGTAAAGGCATTGTTTGACAGAAAAATAAAGCTTAAAATGGGCTTTTCTAGACAAGAGAAGGGAGGATGGCCAAAAATAAAATAACAGGAAATTGTGATTTACTAGACTATTTTTATGTTCAGCAGTTTGCCATTGCTTTCAGAAGGACCGACACCTCATGCCATCAAAATCAATGCAAAGAAGTCTACTTCCATACTTCCCACAGCTAATTTATAAACCTCGACTCGGTATGTCTGGGAATTGTGACATGCGTTCGCTGCCCCTAAACCACAGTGGCATATTAACCCAGTATTTTACATGAAATATATCAGCATATATAAGAGACTGGAAATGTCAGAACTGAGTGCAGCTTTTGATATCCCTAGATCAGGAAATGGTAAGCCAGCACCAACAATAAACAGGTTTACAAAAGGCGTCTGGGAGAACAGGAAGCTTACTGCCACATCAAAAGTTCTGGTCTATCAAGACTGTGTCCTCAGCACTCTTCTTTATGGCAGTGAAGCCTGGTCAACTTACTCACATCATGAGAAAAGTTTAGACAGCTTTCATATGTGATGTATTTGAAGAATACTCGGTATTAAGTGTCAAGACAAAAACTCAAATACTGAAGTATTGGAAAGATCAGGTTGTGTGACAGTTTGTTCCATGCTCTGTCTTCGTAGACTTAGATGGATAGGACACATTAGGAGGATGGATGATGGTGGAATACCAAAGGACATCTTTTTTTGATGAATCCAATCAATCAGTCAGTTGCTGTCTTCACAATGAAGGTTGGCTACAATGGATCTCCCACATTTGTATCATTGTCTACTCCTTGCTCGCTTGCCGTCAACCTTACCCTCCAGTATGGTTTTTATAAGAGTTCTTTCTTTATATTTTAACATGGCCAAAATATTTCACTTGCCTTTTTTATTTCTTTTATCAACTATCTTTTCATTCCCAGTTTTTCTAGAACTTCTGTATTTTATTTTTTGTTGTTGTTTCTATGAAATATAACACATTCTTCTGTATAGCCACATTTCCAGAGCATCTATTTGATTTTCAAATAGCTTGTTCCTTGTCCATGTTTCTGCGCCATATAGTAGTTTTGAATATACTGCAGCTTGTTTAAAACATTTTAGGCTATTCCTATTATCTTTTTGATTTTTGTTCTCTTCTGCCATAAACTGTTGTTACATGACCAAGATAAGAGAAACTTATTACTTGTAGTAGTATCTCTTCATTTACTGTGGTGTTCATTGCTGGTCTCTCCTTTCCACTGTTAATTATCATAGTTTTCACATTTAGTTTTATGAATTATAGATAGGTAAACAATCTCGGGGTTGGCTTCTACTACGGTACAAAGATGTGTGTAAGCATAACATGATTGATACAGGCATTGATATTGCACCTTGGGAGCAAGTTGTTGCTGATCGCATTGCATGGATGGCAAAGATAAGAAATGGAATAAAGACAAAAGTAAAAATGATTGCAGATAGCATGTGAGGCCGTCAGATGGTGTGTGATGGTGGAATTGACTGTGTGTTCACATGCATCCATTGTGGACGAACATTTACAGTGTTAATTGATGTGATCAGTCACATTCGCTACTGCCATGGGTTGTAGTTATTATGTCTTGTTTGAAGCACAATGTAACAAACTATCGTCTGTCTAGATGGCAAGGTGCCAGTACTAGCTTTTGATACACAGGGATCAAAGCTTTATAATCATGAAGCCTGATTGTATTGCAAGATAAGGCACATCTTATGTTATGGACTCAATTTGCATGCTCTGATCTTGTAGCTTTAAGTGTGTAATTATAGTTTCAAAAACAAGAGTTGTGACCTTCACCTATAAAAGTACACACACCCGCTGACTTACCTACATATCTGTCTCCTTATTAACCAAGTTCCCTACTCATAGCCTTACCTGTTTGCTTGTTTATCAGCCTGTCTACATTGCTGGCTAGCTAGCTATCATCTGCCTATTACCAACCCATTGCTTACCTACCCACCCACCTAACGACATACCTACCAGCTGTCTACTAACTACCTACCTACCTATTCACCTACTTATATACCTACTTAGAAACTGCCTATTACCTTTCTACCTTGCTACCAGCTGTCTACTGCTTACCTACCCATCTAAATACCTATCTACCAACTGCCTACTATCTACCTACCTACAAGCTACCTAGCTGTCGAATTCTTGTTACCTACCACAGACTCACCAACCAGTAATTATGATTAAGATCAAAAGTCGAAAAAACAACACATCTTTGAATCAACATTTTAACAATTTTCAAAGAAGTTTTGTTCATTTAACCAATCTGTTTACCTCTTTATAAGTATCAACATATATGCTCGTTCTGATGTTACACCTCATTTGTTCACAGTGAACATACAATTTGGACAAATGAATAAGGGTTGAAGAAACATGAAATTTCAAAGCTATCCTGTATGAGAAATAGCTGTGAGAGATTCATGTAGCTAAGGATCCATTATATACCATGTTGAATGAGTGAACAAACCTTATTTTAACATAATTAAGAATTGGGAATGCAGACTCACCTTACATTCTGCCCTATATTTCAACAATTTTATTAAACATGGAAAATAAGATTGACCAAAATAATTGCTATATTATACATTAACACATATTATAATTGTGTAGTCGGAAGGCCGGGGGTGGCGTTGTCTAGTCATGCCACTCTACCGTTGTCTGGCCTCAGCAGGTCTCTTTAACCATACTTTTCTAGCGAGACAAAAACTCAGGCGTCGAAATCTGAGCGATGAGCGCTCTCATTGCGTTAACAGCGAATCTCCCTATCAATTAGGCTACCACGTTTTTATTGAAACAGAACTGTTTATGATTATATACAACACATATATACATTGTTATGTTTCTAGTTCCATGTATGCTGTATGTATAGTCAGATATATGTCTAAACGCCCGTGTGTTGCCGGGGCCCATACGGGGTAGCAAAGAATAGTAACACCGTTGTCTACCATGCACGTCGTAAGAGGTGACTAAGGAGGCTATGGTTCCGTCACCCTGCTACTGAATGAGTGCGTGGCGCAACATTGTGAGCTGTGAATTTCGCGTGGAATGCTTTTGCATCGGTCCACGGTTGTTTTTAGCGTGAACTGCATGTTCAGAACGATGGCGGCCGGCTGTTGCTGAATTGACTGGTTTGCCTTTTCGGTTCACGAGTACTTTTTTTCAGGAGACTCCTGGGAGTAGGCGCTGTAGCTACGAAGTTCGTGCTTTGTACGGTGCTTTCGGTGGGTCGCCCTGCGGAAAGAGACTAAGCCATATGGGATAAAACCTGGGTCAATGAAGTCTTTCTGGTGACTGCTGTTTCCATCGACGATGAACTATTTTTTGTGGAGGACTTTTGTGTTGGCATTCTGGCGGCGGCATTATGCACAGTGTACCTGTGCGGGCTGTTGGCTTGCCGACACTCCTGTCTATTCCATTGTTCACATAGGGCAGTGAGGAGCAATTTGTGTGATATTCACTGGCACAGGAATGGAGCAATATGGGGACGACCCGTTGCCGTGAAGTTGGAACCGTGACTAACTAACTAACTAACATATTATAATGATCATCATGGTTAGTTAGTTAGTTAGTTAGTCGCAGTTCCAACTTCACAGCAACGGGTCATCCCCATTATGCTCCGTTCCTGTGCCAGTGAATATCACACAAAACGCTCCCTACTGCCCAGTGTGAAAAGTGGAAAAGACAGGAGTCTCGACAAACAACAGCCCGCACACTGTGCATAATGCTGCCGCCAGAATGTCAACACACAAGTCCCCCACGAAACACCCAATTCATCTCTGATGGAATCGGCAGTCATTTTCCTATCTGTATGTTTCCTAGATGTTCACCTACACAGTCCACGAACATACAGTTCATCACCGACGGCAGTGGCAGTCAACCAGAAGCCCAGCAGCCACGCATTTCTGCATAAGGCAAAAACTGGTCAACTCTGGGACATAGCCACCTGCCATCGCTCCGAACATGCAGTCACGTTCCAAAAATAAAAACTTGGGCAGATTCAAAAGCACTTCACACGAAACTCACAGCTCACAGTGTCGCGCCACGCACTCACTCAGTAGCAGGGCGACGGAACCATCAAGCCTCCTTAGTCGCCTCTTACGTATATCATCATGGTATTGTGAGATAGTAAGACAGAACTATTCCTCACAAACTGCTTTCTTTAGAATGTTGCAAATTAAAATGTATGTATCCTTCACAAATTATTATTGAATAATTTCTGAGGGAAATTGTTGATGTGGGACTGGCTATCCCATTCCGTAAAAAACTTAGCTACAAAATCCAATCAACCATGAACAAGTCTACAGAAAAGGAAAGCAAAATAACTCAGCCAGCCCAGATGAAATAGGCTTCTTTCCTAGAAGAATTATGTCTTGATGTGGAAAAAGTCATTAAGAGTTTGGATCACAGCCTTACCTCTTTTCACTTATGAATATCTTCAGAATTGGCACCTGGAATGTTAGAACTGTGTGTGAATTGGGAAAGACAGCACAAGTGGTAGGGAAAATGAAATATTTCAGGAGTAGCATTTCGGGATTATACAAAACAAGATGAAAGGGAGCAGTCAAAAAGCTTCTCTACACTGGTGAAACATTGCTGTTCTCAAGCCATAAAGCTCCTCACAATGAAGGAATGACCCTATTGTTATCTAGTTAGGCAGAAAGTACTAATGGAGTGGGAAGCAGTGAGTTTAGAATAATAACAGCAAAAACAAACAATAACTACAAAAAAGAAAGTAAACATGAATGTAATCCAGTATTGTGAATAAAAATGTAGAATTGTTCACCAATGCTTGCTCAGCATACCAGTATGTTATAGGAGAAAGTGTTTTTCCAAATAAAAGAATACAAAAAGCTAAGTGAATGTCACTAGACCATAATACAGGAAAACAAATTGATTGTATTTGTATTGACAAGACATTTAGAGCTTCTCAACATGGCGGTTTTTAGAGGTACAGATGAAAATTCATATTACCGTCTGCTGATAAATAAAATAAAATTAAAAATCATGAAATACATAACATCTTATAAACATTAAAATCAATACAATGTAGGATATCTCAGAAATCTAGACACTAAGGAACAATTTGTGATTACAGTCTGTAATAAGTACTAGGTCCTGCAACGGTTTGTACACAACATCAGTACAGAAGTCTGTTGACAGCAGGTTATAAGTATTTGGAACTAATCATTAATAGTCTTTTGGAAAAGGGACGGAAACGTAAAGTATGGATAACACCGGACCCCTCAACAAAATTGAAGAAAGGAAAAAGTAAAAGACCAGGTATAAACAATAGCAAAACTAGAGCTACTAAAGTCAGAGCCTATGGAGAATTCACAAATGCTAATAAAGACATTACATAGTGGATAAGGGCAGATAAAATACAATATTTAGATGGCCAAGGTGGAAACAAAGTAGCAGCAGTGAAAAGAAAGCTACAGAGATCTTTACACATCCTAATGAAAATGGCTGGAAAATATAATTAACAAAGTGGACCGATCAAAATTAGTATTCTCACCAACATTTAAGATCAGATGCATATATATATATAGGTTGAATACTTTGAGGAACTTTTGAATAGTCCGGTCTCAAAAGAAAGATATTCAGCCTGCAGAAGTGTAGCTGGGTATCAACTGTGAGAAACCATTTAATAAGAAATTAGAACAGTTATCAAACTGAAGGATGGGAAAGCTGTTGGTCAGGTTGGTATCCAAGCAGAATCTATTAAAGCCAATATTATTATATTATTAAAATGCTGTTAGCAGATTTTGGGAGACTGAAGAAATACCAGCAGATGAGAGAAAAACATCTGGTGAAACTGAAAGAGAGGGACTTACAAGAGTGTGACAATTATACAGAAATAATGCTATTGTTATTTCCTGGGAAAATATTCAAGATAATCAATCTGGACAGATTAAGAGACAAACAACTAAGAGATGAACAGGCAGCATCTGACCAAGTAGATCTTACACTGACCAAATTATGCATATTAATAGAGACTACAGTGGGATGATTAAAGCCAATATTATTATATTATTAAAATGCTGTTAGCAGATTTTGGGAGACTGAAGAAATACCAGCAGATGTGAGAAAAACATCTGGTGAAACTGAAAGAGAGGGACTTGCAGGAGTGTGACAATTATACAGAAATAATGCTATTGTTATAGAGACAGGAGGGATGAGATCAACCCCAATAGTGGAAATGGAGAAAATGGGGAGGACACAAGCACTGAGAGAATGCAGAGATACGAAAACGCTAATACAAACAGAAAAGTTCTCAGCTTGCCAGGCCACCCTATGAAGAACAGATTTGAAAACCTAGCTATGGGGCGGTTGAAAAAAGTAGTTTAACCACCAGGCCAAACGACTGCAGAGAAACCACCGATCTGCCCACAGTTGGTATCCCCCTAACAACTATTCCAGAGCGAACTCCATGGAAAGATGAACATAGACTATCATTTCAAATCCAGACAACAGTGAGAGGAATATTTGACAAGGAAGAACAGAACAGTGTGAGGGCAGAACAGTCACTCTCAGCTTCCTTGATGAAGAATACCCACAGGACCTCTGGATCCGAGTCTACACAGATGGGTCAGCACAAAATGCTGTTCGCAATGGAGAAGCGGGGGTGTACATAGAATACCCAAATAATACTAGGGACACAGCCAGAGTACCGACAGGAAAGTACTGCCATAACTATGATGCTGAAATCAAGGCAATCAAGATAGCAACAGAGAAATTACTAAATACCAGCAATGGTACACAACCTGTGTTGCTATAGACAGATGCATAATCAGTACTCGAGGCGCTCCTGTCTGGGAAATTGCCAGTACTAAGGACACCACTTTCTGAACTTAGCAGTCAGCATAAGGTCACCATACAGAGCTGGTCAATTGGCTAAGGAAGGAGCCAAAGAAGAACAGCCTGATGTGCCCGTTACATACCACCAAAATAAAATGATCAAATCAGTCAGAAAGCCACCAAAACTGTTCAAGATGACTACCACATCATGGACAGACCTGAACAAGTCATTATTCTGCGCCTCAGAACAGGACACAATAGATTACGCAACCACATGAATACAAAATTCAAGATTGGTGAAACAGCCATGTGTACAGTGGATCGGTGTCGCAGACAGCAGAGCACATACTCCAAGACTGCCCAAAATATAACATATCTAGGCAAACTTTCTGGCCTAGAGAGACGACAGTGGAAGATAAACTCTATGGACCGCTGTGTGAACTAAAAAAGACAGTTAAATTCATACAAGAGACAACATTGCAGTTATAGACATATTTCAAGCGAACGAAAGAAGAAGAAGAAGAATAGAGGCTACTATTGGATTCAAGAGCACTCCCAAATACAGACGTTGATACTGATCACAAACCAGTCATAATAAAAAATATTACAACATACAGGAAAGTAAGAAACAAAAAGGTAACAACACGTGGCATCAATTAATGGAGGCTTCAGGAAAATACAATTACAGACGAATTTGGTCAAGAAATAAAAAACTACATAAGAACATCCCTGATGAATACTCAAGCGTAGATTAGGAATGGGAAATTTTCAAGGCTGCTGTACTCGACACACTGGAAAATAAATGTGGAACAAAGAGAACAGCTTGATGGAACAATGAAGTTAAAGATAGCATATTCAAAAAAAAAGGTTGCGTTAAAAAAATGGATCACAGCTAAATCCGAACAAGACTATGTTACTTATAGAATAGCACGATGAGAGGCCAAACAAACAATTAGAGCATCTAAAGATGAATCCTGGAGAATATACGGTGAACAGATGGTGACCCTTAGCAAAGACTACCCTAGAGAATTTTATAAACATGTCAATACAATGAGAAACAGAGATGCATGCTACAACCCAACCATCATCATAAACAGCAAAAGAGGTATACCACTATTTGATCCACAACAAAGACTAGCAAGGTGGGCAGAATACTTTCAAGAACTACTTAACCCCACACATAACATAGAAAACCTCACTTTGTGCCTAAAAGCCATGAACAACAAGAACCAAATTTCATCCCTGCAGAAGTCAAAGCAGTTATACAGAGAGGTCCTAAAAACAAATCACTGGGTCCAGATGGAATAACTACAGAAGCTATTCAGGCCTGTGGGGAAACAGGAGTTAAATCTTCTTCTTCTTTCGTTCGCCTAAATTATGTTTATAACTGCAATGTTGTCTCTTGTATGAATCTAACAGTCTTTTTTAGTTCATTCAGCGGTCCATAGAGTTTATCTTCCACTGTTGTCTCTCTAGGCCAGAAGGTTCGCCTGCCTAGAGAGTTAAATGACTAACAAGACTTTTTAATATAGCATGGGAAGAAAGAAAAGTCCCAGATGATTGGCAGCAGGCAATAATTGTACCAATATGGAAAAAGAAAGGCAATATGAGAGAGTGCGAAACATACAGAGGTATTTCACTCTTGAGCCATATAGGGAAAATGTATGCAAAACTATTGGAAAAAAAGAGCTAGACCCATAGTTGAACAACAGTTAAGCAAAGTACAATTCGGCTTTTGGAAAGGTAAAAGTTGCACTTATGCACTATTTACACTTAGAAAAATATGTGAAAAAAACTATCGAATATAGTGACCAGCAGAATATTGTGTTTGTAGATCAGGAAAAGGCTTTCGATAGAGTAGACAGATACAGATTATGGACCATCCTTGAAGACTATGGGATACAATGGCAATTGCTAGAAAACATCTCAGCCATGTACCACTAGAGCCAAAGTGCAGTAAGAACATAAGAAGGTATATCAGATATGTTCACAGTCAATACAGGAGTGAGACAGGGATGTGTGCTCTCTCCCCTGCTTTTTAATATCTACATGGACAGAACTTCTATTTGCAGATGATCAGTGCCTGTTTTACAGCAATGAGGGCAGACTACAAAATCATATTAATAATCTGAGTTCAACATGCAGCAGATACAATATGAGTATAAAGACAGCCAAAATCGAAGTAATGCAAGTTAGCAGATCGCCTGGTCTACTAAGTGTACAGATAAATAGCACATCTCTGAAACAAGTTAAAGAATTCACATATCTTGGAAGTATGATCACAGAAGATGGCAGATTGGACAGAGAAATCAAAATCAGATGTCAAAAAGCTAGTGCACTTACATATCAACTATCACCCTTACTGAAACATCCAAATATACCCATGCCTGCAAAGCGACAGATAATAAACAGCATATTCACACCAACCCTATGCTACCAATCTCAAACTTTGATTTTATCAAAATCACACTTTCGCAAAAATCAACACCTGCAAGATGAGATTCCTGTGGAGAGCTGAAAACTTAACAATCCGAGACCGCATAAGAAATGCTGTTATCAGACAGACAGTGGGATCAACACCTTGTGCCACCCCTACCCTATGTCTTCTGTGTTCTAACAAATTGGTGGAGCAACAATTTTGGTTTATAGGAAACGTTCCATCGTGAACTATAACGGAAGAACATGTTGAAGAATCCACAGTTCACACGTTCAGTGCAGTGTGCCCATTTTCAGTTTCCGAGTAAGAAATGCTGTTATCAGACAGACAGTGGGATCAACACCATGTGCCACATTTATTGAAAGGCAGAAGATCAAGTGGTTTTGCCGTGTCATTAGAATGCAACACCAACAACTACCATCACTGGCCTTACATCAAAGATCATCTGCGACGAGACCAAGTGGACGTCCAAGAAGAAAATGGATTGACGACATCAAAGACATTGTACAATAACATGGAATGACACTATCCAGTGCTGCCCATTGAGTGCTGGAGAGCAAACTATTCCTCCCCACGACACTAGACGGCAGAAGTGGAACATGATGATGATGAATAGAGAAAAACATTAAAAAGAATTTGCCACTTTATATTGGATTTGTGGACTATGAAAAGACCTTTGATAGCATTGATAAAGAATATTTTTATAAATTGATGAGGCAATATGGGATCCAACATAAGATCATTAACTTAATAAATGCAACATATCTTGTTCTTCTGTTATATCCCATTAGAGCTTAGACCCTCAACCAACTCAAGCCAAGTTGTCCTATCATTTGCTGTCTTCTGCAGCTCCATCCAAGCTTTCCCCATATTATTCTACTCTATGTCTTTAATTCTCTTCTTCATGTGTTTTTAGGTCTCCCACTATTTCACTCAAAAGGCAGCATGTAGAGACATGAAATGCAGAGTTCTTCATGGTGGAAAACTAACATATACATTTGAAATAAGAACAGAAGAGCGACAAGGATGCCTTCTGTCACCTTTATTATTCTTAGTGACTATAGACTGGACCATGAAGACAACAATAATTCCTACCGGAAGTGGAATCAGTGAACTCAGCAACTTGATCTGGACTTTGCCAGTTTATTGCCCTCCTGACCTACAATTGAATTCAGGTGCAAGATATTGCCCACTTGATATTAAACACATTTGATAGAAGGTCACCAAGATTAGGTATAAAAATCCATAAATATAAGATAAATATGATGACAATAAATCAAGCAAGTGATAACATGATCTCTCTTGGTGAAGCTTCACTTCAAAAGATGGAATGATACACATATTTAGGTAGCAATGTAGACAACGATAGGGTACAAGTAGTGATATTAAAATAAGAAAACAAAAAGTAAGAAGAGCTTTTATAGCACTAGGATATGTGTGGAAGTCAAAAGAAATTAAATCTCATACCAAACGTAGAATATGTAACTTGAATGTAACATCATTTCTCTCAGTCAGTCTTCTACTCTTGGCTTGTCCAGTCATCACAGTATTTTCCAGTGCTTCTCTTCTCATTATGTAACCAAAGAACACTGTTTGTCTCTTTCTTATAGCTGTATATAATGTTGAACATCCATTAGCCTTTTCCTGGCACTTGCTAGTTACTCTAGTTGTCCAAAGTATTCACAACAGAAACCACTCCAACGTCTCCAGGTTTTTCCTAATTTGTTGTAAGATTTTCTGCCATGGAGCAGAACAGGTTCTATATAACATTTCATTATTCTCTGTCTCACATTTAATGAGAGTGACTTATTACATAAGATACTTGTCATCGTATTTAGAGATGCTTTTGCTTGTTCTATGCTCTTTTTAATCTGTCGTGCAACTTCCTTCTGACATTATGATTGTCCCCAAATAGTTAACTTTATTGATTTGGTTAGGCGTTTCCACATCTATTGCTAATTACAGGTTAGTATTATCCTTTTATTTCTTCTTATGCAACCATTTTTTGTGTTTTTCTGATATTTAAAGTCCTTTTTGCACTCTGTAGAGTTGTCTGTAGAAGTTAGCTTTAAACTTAAGTCTCATTCATTGGCACCTTGCCGTCTTGACAGACGATAGTTTGTTACATTGTGCTTCAAAAAGGCTTAATAACTAAAACCCATGGCGGTGGCGAATGTGACTGATAAGGCCAATCCGCACTGTAAATGTTCGCCCACAGTGGATGCATGTGAACACACTGGTCATTTTCACCATCATGCACCATCTTACGTCTCAGACGCTCGATGTGTGACTTAACTGCAATGATTTTCTCCTTTGTCTTTATTCCATTTCTGATATTTGCCCTCCATGCAACACGTTCAGCTGCGACTTGGCTCCCAATGTGCATTATCAATGCCTGTATCAATCATGTCCAGCTTACACACATCTTTGTATCGTAGTAGAGGTCGACCCTGAGATCTCTTACCCACCTGTAATTCACCAAAAAAGATGTCCTTTGTTATTCTACCATCATCCATCCTCCTAACGTGTCCTATCCATCTAAGCCTATGAAGGCTGAGCATGGAATATGCCGTCACACAACCTGATCTTTCCAATACTTCAGTATTTGTGATTTTGTCTTGCCACTTAATACCAAGTATTCTTCGCAGACACCGCATATGAAAGCTGTTTAAACGTTTCTCTTGGTGTGAGTAAGTTGTTCAGGCTTCACTGCCATAAAGAAGAATACTAAGGACACAGGCTTGATAGACAAGGAATTTTGTTTGGGCAGTAAGCTTCCTGTTCTCCTGACTCTTTTTGTTAATCTGTTCATTGTTGTTGCTGCCTTACCAATCCCATGTTAATTTCCTGATCTAGAGATAATTTGCTACTTCTGATCCTAGATATGTGATTGATTGATTGATTGATTTAGGAATCGACATCACAGCATTCGGGGCATTCCCATAAGTGCTCCGTCCCCATCCTCAGCAGCCAGCGAAGAGTTCCAACACTAATAGTACCAGTAGCAATCTGATTATAAGTCCGTCTCGCCTTTCCTTTGAGCGTTGAGCGTTGGCCAGATCCCTTCGTCACTCCTCGTTGTCTCATTCTTGCCAGACCATGGTAATCCATTTGCTCCTCCGAGGTGTGCACGTGCTCCCACAAGGCCGCAACCACGTCTGCCTTGTCATGTATCAATACTCCACCAAGTTCTGCAGAGCCAGCCAATCTGTCCGCCTGTTCATTTCCCAGCACACCGGCATGCCCCGGAGAAAAGATCCAGGTGATGCTTGTCACCTGTGACCTCCGAAGCGAAGCAAGCCACTCCGCACGAAGTCTGCCCATCCTCACCCTCGTCAGCATGCTTTCTGAGTCATTTACAATCACGATGTGTGTGTGTCGTATTCTCCATCCAGCGGAGAGCCGCAGTGACTGCCTCCACTTCCATTCTTAAACTGGATGTTGTGGTATCATATGCCAGGCTCTCCTGCCCCAAACATCGACCATTAGCTTTGGCTATGAACCCCCAGCCACTTCTCTCACCTCTTGACACCGAACCATCTGTGTAGATAATCATGATCCTAGATATGTAAAATGGTCTACTATCTCCAGTTCGGCGTCGTCAATAAAGATTTGATGGTACCCCATGTGCACCTTGTAACATAATCTTAATAAACTTAAGTAAAATACTATAAACCAGTTAAGTTAATTTTTTACAGTTATAACTTGAACTTTGAGAATCAAGCAATCAGAGTAAAATAAGTTCAAATATTTTTGTTGTTTGAGATTTTAGGGCAATATCTATAATTTTAAGGGCATATTTTAACGTTTTAAGGCATTTTTTTAAAATGACTTAATATTTGTATGATTTATAGGTCTTACTAGTCCTTGATATAATTATTACTATGTATTCATTTTTTTCTTTTGTCCCAAACAGTTGTCCTTTTGAGTTGTGTGTGCGTGTGCGCATGGTTTTTTTTTTTTCCTTTTCCAGTTGTCTTCTCTGTTATAAAAAGGTTTATAGTGTATTATGTTTTGACATTATTGTTTTGCTGGTTATTGCATCTGCATCTTCACTTTGACTATTTTTCTGTAAGCTGTTCTTGAGTCTACAAGCTGAATTTAATTCTTGTGTATATTGAATGATATATTTTGTCTTTTATTAAATGTGTGTATATTGTTTTTCTGGTTAGTTTGTCAGTGCTATATTTTATCAGCTAATTTAACTGTTTCTTATTTGTTTCTTTTCAAATGATCCCTTCAGGATTAATGTGTTTTGTCTGGTGCTTAAAGCTTGATTTCCACATTATACTTATGAAATAACGGATCCACCCGCAATAAATGAGCTTTTCTTTGGAGACGATTAGTGCCTGTTTTACAGCAATGAGAGCAAACTGTAAAATCATACAAATATGCTGAGTTCAACATGCAACAGATACAATATGAATATAAATACAATCAAAACCGAAGTAATACAGGTCAGCAGATCTCCTGGTTCACTAAATATTTTGAATAGTACTCCTCTGAAACAAGTTAAAGAATTGAAATATCTAGTAAGTATGATCACAGAGGATGGCAGAAGTGACAGAGAAATTGAAATCAGATGTCAAAAAGCAAAGGCGCTTCTGTATCAATTATCACCCTTATTGAAGCAACTAAATATACCTATGTCCACAAAATGACAGATAATAAATACCATATTCACACAAACCCTATGCCACTAATGTCAAACTTGGACATAATCAAAGTCACACTTAGGCAAAATCCACACCTGCGAGATGAGATGAGGAGAGCTGCCAATTTAACCATATGAATAAGACAGTTTAATCAACATTTTATGCCACATATATTAAAAGATCAAATGGTTCAGCCATCTCGTTAGAATGCAACACTATCAACTACCAGCACTGTCGCTACATCAAAGAAGATGTGATACGAGAACAAGAGGGTGCTCAAGAAGGAAATGGAATGTCTATTCTTCCCCATGACGGGTGACAGCAAAAGTGGAAGATGATGATGATTTATACATTTCTAGTGTTTCATATGAAGTATTTGATACTGTTTTCATCATTGCCATTCAACTGTCTTCCATAATGTTGTGTCATTCACAGTGAGAATGTGCTGGAGAAGTCTGCAGGTATTGATGAACAAGGTATCATTCGCTGGCAGCTATTGTTGATCCTGCTGTTGTGTTGGATTATTGTCTACTTTTGTATTTGGAAAGGTCCAACATCAACTGGAAAGGTAATATATATTAACAGCTATTGGCGATAATGTCATCGTTCCCATTATAATTATTTAAACTAGACATTTCTAAAGTTTTGCTGTATCTCTTAACACTACCTTATCTGTTGAGCAGTGATTACTAAATGCTTGCTCAGCGAACAAGCTTTTCTCATATATGTCTTGCTGTCAGCAAAAATGGATGTAATGAGGTAAATAACGACAATGAAAAGGTGTTAGGGGAAAGTTATTGTCTTATCCATTAGGCAGTAATACCAAATGAACGTAAATATTGATAATAATGTTCAGTTGTATTGTAAACTGACAATAGAATGGCTAAATGCTTCCATCCAGACAATAATAGCACTTTATTATTCTATTCAACAAGAACAGTGAAGATCAGGAGAGAAACTAAAACTTGAAGAAAATATATTATAAGCAATATCCATGGGAGAAGTCAGTTTTATTCTCTCCTGTTATTCACTCATATCCTTGAAATTGATTGGTTGATTGATTGATTTAAGAACCGACATCACAGCATTCGGGGCATTCCCATAAGCGCTCCGTCCCCATCCTCAGAAGCCAGCGAAGAGTTCCAGCCCCAATAGTACCAGTAGCAATCAATTGATTGCTACTCTCTCTGATGTCTCTGACATCATGCTAGGTTGGTTACACTGTTGGTATTCTTGGCTTCCCTTATGGGTCCTGGTATCACACTGACCAAGTTAGTCTAATAGTGATATCTGTAATCAATCTTTCTCATGTTTAACATGATGGCATTTGAAATGGACATTATCCAGAAGATTCTGAAATAGTGAGCTGTTAATAATCGTTCATATTTCTGACAAGCTGACAACAAAGATGGACAGTGTCTAATGTCTGTAAAAGAAGTCATTGTGATCTATGAAGAAACTGTCGCATGTTTGACAGCACATTGTCTGTTGAAGATGATGATGCAATGGTGAGCTTGGAATGAGATGTTTCATGCTTGAAATAATTATGGCAAAGAAACACAATGTTTAATGTATGTAGGACAAGATGTCTTATGTCCGTAAAAGTTGTAATATTTTTAAAATATGTAAACAATCATATTGAGTAAATGAATGAATGCAGAACCTTTATTTCATAGGCCTTAGAATTAATCATATCTGACATTTTTCCAGCCCCTCATTTTTACATGGCACATACATGTTCTGTAGGAACAGAAAATGTTTACACCCTCACCATAATGAAGCTAATAATGATGACACAGTTGAAGAGGAATTTGTTGCTAATTGTAGAGATTAACCATGTGTGTGCTATTACAGCAACAACAGCTGTAGAAACTATTATGTGAGAATTTAGCATACGTAAAGTAGAACTGAGAGTACAGCATTAGAATTTATATTCTGAACCAGTGGAAATATGACATTTTAAAATATGCAATACAAAAGTAGCACTGGAATAAAACAAAAGCAGTTTATTTATTAGTAGAGAAGGGAGAGAGGAGCATCATGATGCCATAAAAAGATAGGAATGATAATTCTGCGTCAGACACTCATGTTGTAACACAGAATACTAAGGACTGAACTAATATGGGTTCATGGTTTAGAGAGGTGAGGTGACCAGTTCCTTATCATGTTTTCCTTCCTCAAGTCAGAACAGAGCCATTTACCAATTGTATGATTCAACGTATGAAGATTTCATTACAATAGACATAGAAGTGGCACCCCTTGGGTGGTTGAGATATTTGGATAATTTATGGGAGTAGTGCCGATCTCCCTGGCCTAGGGGTTAAACGACTTTCTCCGTAATCCCATTTATCCACGTAGCGTAACACAGCGTGCGAGAATTGGAAGCAGTTCTCTCCACATTGGTAACTTACGGGATAAGTGAGCTGGCCGCTCAGAAAGCAATGGCAAACTACTGAGCGTAATCTTGCCAAGAAATCGACACCGGTAAAATGCTGGTGTTGACAGTGATGTCCTGTAAAGGATATGCAAAACAAAAAAAACAAACAAATGGGAGTGGTGGCTGCGCTGATGGTGGGGAAGTTGGTTCATTCCACACATCAGTCAGTTGGACTTAAACATTGACCTCTCATTCACATACGTCACAACGGTGGACCTTGGTATATGTCACTATGTTTGCAATGTTACCCTGGGGTTCATCATCTGCGTCACTACCTGAGGTAGTTACGACATAAATTGCCAAGAAAATCACCACGCAGAGGATATGCAAAATTAGTAGTATTCCCATGTGTGGCCACCACAAAGATTTGTACTTTTTAATATGACAGATATAATTTGTCAGTTGCACGGATTGTGATGGTCAGGGAATAGTCAGCACAATAATTTCCTAAGAGTAAG
Organism: Cepaea nemoralis; assembly: GCA_014155875.1. Lineage (NCBI taxonomy): Eukaryota > Metazoa > Mollusca > Gastropoda > Stylommatophora > Helicidae > Cepaea > Cepaea nemoralis. The sequence continues at coordinate 209,222 of JACEFZ010027829.1, read as the reverse complement.
TTTATGGACAGTCACAAAGCTGACTTAAGGTGTAGTGACATGCTCAAAAAACTTTATACCAGTGTTAGGATTGAATAACCTGACATGACATTGTCTCTATTTACCTAGAAAACATATACAAATATAGCAATTAAATCAGTTTATAATAATAGCTGTGGAAGACAAGGGCAAACCACAACATTAATTTCTCTAGAATAAATGTATTGGTAGGCATAAACTAGATTTGTGGTGAAATTATCATGTGAAAAAAAACCTTCATGCCAGTTTTCCAACTGATTAACCTGACATGACTTTTCAGGTTAATACCCATTGATACCCATTTTTTAGGCTTGGTCAACCAGGTAGTCCAGGTCAATGTTTATAAAAAAATTTTTAATAACGAAGACACAAACTATAGAATATACAATTTATTGCCTGGCATATTTTGCTGCATCTCGTCAGGTACATACTGCAGATGAAACACAACGTAGAGTAAAATAACTAGATACATTGTTCAAGCTGAAATATACACATGTGCACACAGTAATATCAAAAATTAAATATAAAAAAAATTGCCATATTGATGGGGATTCAAATATGTCATCACTGAACTGTCAGCCAAGCAAGCCACTGCGCCACCACATCTCCTGACATGATAATAATATGCTTCACTAAAAACTATAGTTGAAGGTTTCATGTTCTCTCAATACAAAATAATCTATACTGACCCTCCAGTGTTGAGATCATTGTTTCGCTGTAGTTTCTTCTTCTTCTTTTCGTTCATCCGGAGTGTTTTTTCAGATGTGATTGCGGTGTGTCTGTTATGCGCCCTTGGGCCGAAACCCGTAGGCCAACACATCCGACGACAGCGTGCTTTTTTGACCAGGTAGCATTCCTGGGAGACTCTCACTTTTGTGGTGCCATCTACAACCCAGCTGGCCAAGTTGGAACGGTCGAAGACAACGGTCATCCCTCAGAGGAAGGCAGGGACAGTCCATAGCATTTTCCGCCATCCAAGGCTGCTTCCATATTTGCAGGGCCGACACATAGCGCCCTGGTCCTGGGCTTACCGAGGGAATCGTCACGTCCTGCTCATGGCTGCTTTAAATCCTCACTTCAACATATTGGGCGTTCCTTCACCACGGGCCGCTCCCGCACAAACCAGGCCAGTCTGCAGACGGTATCCACTCAGCGAGTTTTCGGTTCGGACATGTGCTTGTCTCTGTGCCCTTCAGAGCTGTTCCAGGCATGAAGGACATTAGGAGAACTACCTAGTCAGAGCTGTTCCGAGCAAGAGAGGCATTCGGAAACAAGGTAGATTTTCCTAGCACGAGGGAAGACTAGTTAGAGCTTTTCCGGTCACGTAAGACATTATTTCACTCGGACGTAGTTGCGTAGTGCCATTTTTATTTTGCCCGCCTGTAGGCTGACACTTCCAGCTAGGGCATTTTTAATGAGGTTAGCCTTCCTCAGGTTCGAGACAAGTTAGACTCTTATTTCGACTTCCACACAGCAAGCTTTTCCTTTGGTCTGCCACGTAATGGATTCGCAAGCCAGGCGTTCCATTTCGTGTCATCGAGACAATTTTCCACCTTTGACTACACTCACTCCATGAGTACGGTTAAAGACTTTCATCGGAACGTGCGACCGACGTGTTTTTTTACCTTTTAGTACTCGCTCACGAGGTAGGCTACATGTGCTGCCGGCTCAGCACCTTACCTCCGTACAGCAGTGAGCGAGAAACGGCCAGGCCCTCTCATCCGGGGATCACTCATATCCCCCAGCTGAGAGCCCTCGGACAAGTATCTGAACTGGGCATGTAGCGTGCCCAGTATCTCACCTCCATTATCGGTGGAGGCGTTTGTGTAAGTATCTGGACCAAGATTGTGGCTTCGTGCGCCGGAGCTTAAATTTTGACTGCTATCCTCAGTCACCTGCAGAGCAGCAGGTTGTGTCTCTCTTAGTCTGGTCCCTATCCCACGAGCCGTCCGATATGTAGTTTTCATCCATCGGCAAGCACATGGGGTCGATGGGACACGCAAGCTCCCCCATCACGGCAAGGTGGAGACACATCAGGGGAGGTAGTTTGTTTTATTTCTTCTGCATGACTCTTAGAGGACACTCATGCATAAAGTTGTAAACAAATGTGCACCTCAGACATATTTTGTAATATTGTTGACAAAGATTGAAAACAATTTGATCTGGGTTTGAAAACTCATATGAAAGTTCTATTGGTCAAGGAAGCCCACATCAAAACTATATGATATGCAAATGATGCAGCATTGATTGCAGACAGTGAACAGGATCTGCAACATTTATTAGATGCCGTAACATTACACAGTGATCAACAAGGGTTACAATTAAAATGTCTTTTAAAAAAAATCAGATGTTCGTCTTCAAGAAGAAAGAAATATCACAATGTAACATCAAAGCAAATCAGAAAATTTTTAAACAGGTGAATGAGAACAAAACTCTGAGAACAGTCATAACATCTGATGGAAAACTCCTGACATAGATTAGAGCAGGAATCACCATGGCAAAGGTAGCCTTTTGCAACATGGGAAAACATTCTCACCAGTACAAAGCTGTCATTTACTGTAAGAAAAAGAGTGGTGAAAAAGAGTGCTACATAGATCCTACACTGTTATAAGGATGTTAAAATGGAGAATAAGCAGACAAGATGAGAAACATCTAATGGGGGGTGGAAATGTGGCTTCTGAGAAAAATGCAAAGAATGCCTTGGATGGACAAAAAAACGAATGAGGCATTTCTTCAAGTAAGAAATAAAAACTGTAAATTGATTAGAGAACTTATACATAGACTGAAAATGTTTTGAGCACTCTATGAGGAGAAATAAACTTGAAAACTTGGTGACTGTTGGGAAAATTAATGGGAAAAGAGCAAGGGGAAGCAAAGAGATAAATACCTGGATGGCTTGGCCACGTGACATAATCGGAACAAGAACTCAGACCTGATCTAAGACCAGTGATAATGTAAAATGGCAAACCATGACCGCCTACACATATTGGCATGGCACATGATGATGATTACATGGTAATGAAATATTTAATTCTCCCCAACCAACCTTTTATTTTCATGAATAAACAATTGGCTGGTAGTGCCTGATATATCTCCAGTGAAAGAACACAATGTATCTGCATGATTGAGTTGGCCACACTCTGCAAACGCATGGAATCCTCGGGCCATGCACCACATTCATATGCTGAACGACAGGGTCATATATGCCTAGGCACACAGATTTTATACAGTGCATGGTAACTTAACATTACCCAATTAATCAATATCCTAAGCTTTAAGTAAAGGTAAAAGTAATCTCATGCCAGATATTGCTGAATGGATGTGAAGTGGTCATTGCAATATTAGCTGAGGTGATCATTTCCTTTCCTCACTTCTTTCCCTTCCCAGAAAAATCTATGAACAGGCAGTGGTTCAAGGATGTTGAGGACATTAACACAAACAAACAAACAGGCAGCTGAGAGGGGTTTCAAAGAATGAGTCCCTTGAATGCTGAACAAAAAGCCTGTAGTTGCCCAAAGGAACCATTTTGAAGCAGATATAGTGTATATGATTGTATTGTTAATGATTGTATACAGTAAATACATTTCTGGAACTTTTAGCTCATATGTAGTGCATTTTCACTTGTTCTCATTCAGTGGCCAAGCCATCATTTTATCATCATCCTCCAAGAAATAATGAAAGTTATTGGAAGCTTTAGGCACACATTTATGTGAAAATCCCCTGTGTGTTATCACAACCTTAAGGGGAAGCAAAGAATATGAACTCTGCAATCTACTTCACATGTTATAAGACTTGACAAGAATAGTGTCACAATGTAATCTAGCATACAGGTCGTACAAGGCAATGAAAAAGAATTGGGCATTGGGTGGGCTTCCCCATTCTGTAGAAAACCTTTACGTGCAAAGTCCAACCAATCATGAACAAGTCCAGAGATAAAGAAAATAGGATAACCAAGCCAATCATGAGACGTGAAGGTTGTTCTAGAAGAGATAATATGGAGGGGACATGGACAGAGCTGCATGGGATAGCTAAGTATAGGAGGGCTTGGAGTTGGTTGGTTAAAGGCCTATGCCCTTGACAATAAAAATATAACTTCATGAGATCTTGTATGATGTAAGTGACTAAAACTAATGTCTTTGTAGTTGCAAGTTTGAGTACCATAGCAGTAAATATAAATGTTGAACGAATGATGAACTTTATTTTAACATTGACTATATTCTACCATTTGAAAATACAGTAAATCCTCGACTTATTGACTCTTATATAATGAATTAAACATTTTATGGACAGGCAATAATGCAGGACACAGGTAAACAATAATTTAAAAACAATGAAGCATTTAAAAGAATGTAAACATTTTACAGGCCACAACTTGCTCAGTTCACACTACACTTGTTTTAAATAGTGTGGAGTTGTCTTGTTTTGTTTCAGTCTGCCTGCCTTAAGCTTCTGTTCAGTTGCATTGTGTATGTTGTGCTTCCGTGATTTATGAATTGTGACGTTATATATTAAATAATGCAACAATTGTAGCTATTCCATATTATAATTTAATTTTATATTGTTAAAAACGAGGTGAGGAAGGAAAATGATCACTTGTCCGTCTGTAAACTGTCATGTCCCAGTTCTCTCTCCAGCAGAGACACGATTAGTGTTTTTTTTCTTTCTGGCCAGACGGATTCTAGAATTGACCCAGCCACAACTGGTACTGGATAATTTTATGTGAATTGTCTGGGAAGGAAAGATGGTGAGGGAAGGAACTGGTCACTCCACCTCATTATGTGGCAATCTGGAATATTTGAAGCTTTACACTTCACACCCCAGCCACAGCATATGTGTCATACACTAACTAGTCTGTGTTGGCTCTAACTTGTATTAGTATTGATATTAGAAAGAACAGACAGCTGGGAAACAGTCGTCTGCTAGTTTAGGTTCAGTTGAACTCTTGCAGTCACAGGCTTCACAGCAGATGCACAAGAGAGAGAAAACATCATGAATGCATTAGTTTCACAGAAGATAAACACGCAGCAGTAGTGACCTTTGGGGAAACCAGATTTATTTAGCATACTCTGGCTATTGGGGGAAAAACATTATGTGATGGCCAGTATTAATTGAGAAGAGCAAGCACAACATTATGAGTGTTTTGAGATTGAAAAAGTGAAAAGTCTTTCAGCAATAACAAACATTCGTTGAAGTCGATCCTCTCGCTGTTAACATTTAACTCCTAGCCCCTTTTACATCCATAACTTTGAAGTAACAGTCCGTTACTATATAGTCAGATGTGCTCAGATTGATGTGCACATGTAGAGTTCATGAAACTGTTTGTGCTATTTCAGGTGGTGTACTTTACTGCAACCTTCCCATACTTGGTGCTGATTATTTTGTTGGTCAGAGGCGTCACACTTCCTGGTTCTCTGGATGGGATATATTTCTTTATTAAACCACAGTGGCATCTACTTTTGGATGCAAAGGTAAACTGAACTTGTTTAAAAATTATTCTTGCATTTTGAATAAGGGCATTATTTATTTTTAAAAGTTTAGTTAGTATCTTTAGTTTTTGTCATGAACTTATTATCCTAAGCACTCATTTAGTAATTGTACATTTAGTAAGTCCAAAACAGGTAATTAATCATTCTCATAGAAACACTGTACTCCAACATCTGCAAATAATACAGTGGTAGTATGCTCCCCGTAGCTAATAACAATAATACGGTGCAATTTATTTGTTATAAAATAGTATATCACAATAAACCCATTAATAAGTTCGCGGGGTTAGCCAAATATGTGCACTCAACTTTCTTACCATCAAAGTACTATATTTACAATAAACCCATTTAATACGCGGGGTTATCCAAACACCTGCACTCATTGTTCTGACCTTCAACTTACTATATTACAGTCAACATTATCAACCGGACTTATGGTCAATCACTAAATGAGGTTAACTCTTATCCGCTCGTACAGTTATGTCGCTACCACGCATTCACAGTCTCACGTTCCTATCTCTCTCTGTCAAAACATCCTAAAATCCATAGACTGTCTTCGTCTTCTCCCTTTCTGTCCTGTCTCATTCCCTTATTCTCCCTGTCCATGGGTCCCTTGTAGGAGTCGTGTTTTCCCCAAACACCTCGACTTGTCTTGAGTAGTTTGTCTGCAATGAACACTCGTCTGTGTCCTTGAACTTGGTTGAGTTTGTCTTATTCTAAGCTGTCGTCAATATACATTACAGACTCTTTTTAAATCTGCCTGTCCTATTCTAAACTGTTGTCGGTATATATAATATAGGACTTTGATAGTTTTCTTCTCTAATGTCTAGTTTGAAGTTCTAATTTGTGCTTTAAAATGTGTGTGTGTGTGTGTGTGTGTATTTGCATGTGCGCTCGCTTACGTGCATTCTTATAGTTGCATGTGTATATGCATTCTTATAGGCATTCATTTGCTTAGTAAGAGAGGCAGTGATGAATATTTAGAAACTAATTAGCTCTTTGTGTCTCAGTGTAGGGAAATGCATAGGTAGTTATAAGGGACTAGACAAACATTTTTGTTGATGAGGATTGTATGAGTTTGTGGAAAGCTTGACTTGACTTGACATGATTCAAAAACAAAACTTCCAAATTCTGCCTCGTTCAACCTGCTTCTTCAGCCTTGGTTAGAGTTGAGGTCCGTGGCTATTGTGGATTTAACCCTGTTTTTGTTTGTGCGCTCTTACGAGTGAGTCCTATCTTGGACTGGGTATGTAAGCATTTATGTCTGTGGCGCCTCTGGGGAGTTGGTTGGCGAGTTGTCCTTTGTGCCCGTCTCCTCTGGTGGTTTATTTGGTTAGTGAAGGCTTCAGGCTCGTCTGGCTTGACTGGTTGCAGTCCTTATAAGGACTTTTTAATTTGGTCTTTTTGCCTTCTTTTTTGTGTATTGCCTGTAGAAGTTTTTCAATGTTTTCATTTCCTCCTTGCGCCTTTTTTAACTTTCGAGTTTGAGTTTCTGCTGCCTTTTGATTTCTTCCTCTGTGGTCAACCACGGGACGATCTCTCCGTCATCACAATAGTACCTATTTGGGTATTTGGGGTTTGTTCATTCCAGATTATGTCTGGGTATTCTTCAGAGGTCTGGTGGGACATTGGTTTCCCATGGAATTTCTTGGGCTTCTTGTTTTCCTTTTCTGCCTTGCGCCTTCTGAATTCCTTGCGCTTGAGTTTCTCTTTCCTTTCATATTCTGCGTTCTCCTTGAGGAGCTCCTCCAATGTATATGGTAGGGCAGACGGGGTGTGCTCTATGTTGTCGTCCTTGGGCTGATCTGGGTTTTCTTCAGCAATCTGGTGGGATATTTTTTCTCCTCAAATTTCTTGGGCATCGTAGTTGGGCTACTGGCTTTAGCTCACGGTTCAGGCATGGTCTTTTGTTGGGTTTCATCTTGTGGCTTTTCTGTGGTCTCTTGCATGGCTTCTGTTGGTTTGTATTGGCATTGTTCCCTTTCGGCGATCAGTAGTTCTCTTTTGGTCTTGATCATTTATAGGATTTCTTCGCTCTCTTTCTTCATCTTGGCCATGTGCTCTATCTCTTGTTTGATGCTGTTCTGGATCTCTTTTGTTTCAGCAAGCAGTTTTTCATTGTCGCTGGTTTGTGTCGTGTCTGAAGTAGCTTGATTTGTTTTTTTAGCTCGTCTATCTGGTCTTGCAGTTGAGCTCTTTCAGCTTGTGATATGCACGTGGCTGTCTCACACCTCCGCATTGCTTCCTTATATGGTGTCTTTGTGGTAATGGTGATCTTTAGGGCGACTGTGTTTTTGGAGGTACGGACAGCCCAAGTATCTTGCTCCATGCTTGCCCAGGCAGTTGGCGCACATTCTCTTGTTGTTGGGTGCTCGGAAGTCCATGTCCTGTTTGGCAAGCAGACACTCCTTGAAGGCGTGGTGATCGGTACAGTATCGGCAGCTCTTTGTCTTACTGCGACATGTTTTCTGCTGTGGCCGGCCCTCTGGCATCTTGAACATTGAGTGATTCTTGGTATGAATATTTCAGGTTGTTGTACTTTCTGGTTTATCGATACTTGGCTTGGTATCTCGCTGCCATCAGTCGCCATCACCACCAGCGTAGTAGGGATCTTGGAGTACTTCAGGATCAGCTCCGCCCTCAAGATTCGGATATGGAAATTCTCCTGTTATAGCTGCTTCAGGATCTGTTTATCTGTCAGCTCCGCTTGAATACGTTTGACAACCCATCTGACTGTCTGTGAGTCGGTCTTTCTGCCTCTGGTGTCTTTTTCCTCTCTCTACTTTTCAACTGTCTTGGCTCTTGTCTGTGGTGGGTTGTCATCGATCTTCCTTGTGGTAGCTTCCATTGAGGTGACTGTAGTTTCAGGTTCTTTGTTGCAGCTCGCAGGCAGGCTCTCTTCACTCATCTTCTTTACGGTCTTCTGGCTCCCACGCTGCACATCTTGTGAGTCTAGTGGTTCTTGTTGGTATTGCCACGTGACATTTTCCTCCCCTGTATCAGGCTTCTTGAACTGTTTTGGTCACTTGTTCTTGATAGCGCTTGCAGTTGCGAAATGAACTTTGTGGAAAGTTTATGTTGTTACATTTGTGTTTTGTTGTATTATATTAAAAGATGGTGATTGTGAACAGTGTATGAATGTGTATGTAACTGTTTTTTAATAAGTTGAAAAGGGGGGGGGGGGTTGTGTGCACACACACAGAGAGAGAGAGAGAGAGAGAGAGAGAGAGAGAGAGAGAGAGAGAGAGAGAGAGAGAGAGAGAGAGAGAGAGAGAGAGAGAGAGAGAGAGAATGAATGAACGAACAAACTTTATTTTCAAAGGGTTAAGAATTGGGTAGTGGATAATTTTAGATACCTGGGGGAATTTATTACATCAGAAGGAAGATGTACAACAGAGATTAAGAGCAGAATAGGGCAAGGAGTATCTTGTGCAATAGGTCACTATCACTGAATGTAAGAAAGAGAGTGCTGAAATGCTGTGTAGAACCAGTTTTGCTGCATGGCAGTGAATCTTGGAATGTATATGAACAGATTAAGAAGAAATTAGAAGCAACAGAGATGTGGTTCCTGAGACGATTGTTGCAAATTCCTTGGACTGCCAGAGTAACTAACGACTGCCTGAAACAGGCTAATGAAACTAGAACATTAAATACAACAATAAGAAAGAGACAAATATCTTTCTTCGGTCATGTGATGAGAAGAGAGGCCTTGGAGAACATCGGGACAACTGGAAAGATTGAGGGCAGAGAAGCAGAGGCAGACAAGAGAAATGATGCTGGATGGATTGAGACGGTGGCATGGAGGAATATCAGCAGCAGAGTTGATCCATAAAACCAAAGACCGAGATATGTGGAGAGCCATGAACGCCTACGCCAGCTGGCAGGGCATATGATGATGATGATGATGATGATAAGAATTGGGCATGCTGTCTAACATTCTGCCCTTCTATCACTCTCTTTCATACATTATTTCATCCACACATCATTCGAGACTGAGAACAACAACATAAATGATATGCATTATAAAGGCATGGAAGAAATGCAATAATCACTACTACATGACTTATTAAAATTAATGAATGACGTGGCAGTTGTTATTAGCTATGGGGAGCATACTATCTACCAAAAGGGGACTGACTGTTATACTAGTGTTTTATTATTGTTATTATTGTTATTATTATTTTTATTATTATTAAGGGGGAAGGTGATCTGTACTGAGATAGTGTTCGAATAATCTGTGATTATATATGTAGGGATTGGTGATGTCTTTGATTTCTTGTGGAAGATTTTTCCACAGCTGAGCTGCGGAATATGCTAGGCTTGTGTTTTTATAAGTCTATCCTAGTCTTCGGAATGTGTAATATATTTAGTCGTATACTGTGTCTTGCATTATATTTAAACAATGGCCAAAGGTAATTTGGGCCATTCCGATGTAGGATTTTGTGAATTAGTTTAGCCGTGTTGAAAAGTAGGCGTTGTGCGACTGGTAGTAACTAAAGATGTTTATGTAGGCTAGGATTATCAGTTAGTGTTTTACTATAAATTAAACTCATAGCCCGTTTCTGGAGTGAGTAAAGTCGCTTGGTGATTGAATTGGAACAACCATCCCAGATTGTAGTGCAGTAGTCAAAATGTGTCTGTATGTGAGAAGTATAGAACATCTTCCTTGTGTCTTCTTCAAGAAAACTTTTAATTTTTGCCAGTTGGTAGAACTTTTTTGCTGTTTGTTTAATGAGCACTTGAACATGGGAATTACAATTTAGGTTTCTATCAATGATGAAGTCTAATACTTTGTGCTCAGTTACACTTTCTACTGGCATGTTATTGATGTGATGTTGAAGTGATCTCTGTGAGTTTAGAGTCTGAAGTCTTTGTCTGGTTGTTAATAACATAGGTTTTGTTTTAGTGATGTTAATTTGCATATGGTTTGCATAGCTCCAACTAACTATATTATGTAATTCTTGTTGCAATGAAGACTCCAGAAAATTACAGTTTTCAGCACTTGTATACAGTGTACAGTCGTCTGGAAATAGATCATGGGATGACGAAAGATACAAGGTTAGATTGTTAATATATATGGCGAACATCAGGGGGCCAAGAATAAGGCCTTGAGGTACTCCAATATTGAAGGTAGTGGTTTGAGACAGAGATTTATTGTGTGATACTACTGTTTGACAGAAAAGATTTTATTAGAGTCACTACATTAGGGCCTACTTTTCATTGTTTCTAGTTTTTTAATTAAAATAACATGGTCTATCATATCAAGAGAAAGAGAGACTCACATTGAGGTTAATATCCTGTAACTTTACCTAATCACGTCCTGAAACCTAAGAAGGATTGGGACGAGTAAATTTAGGACGTGGATGATCCATGAATCTATAGCTTGGGAGAAGACACAGATCCTTAAATTTAACCTTGGGTGGGCTGGCATTTACAATTGCTACCACATTGTTTATAATACAAAAGTTAATGCATCTTGTCTATGAAATAACTACTGGGATACTATGGGGAAGCACAGTATGTTTATATCCTTTTTGTGCTGTCTGGCGATCTACTGTTTCTTATGTTAGATATATTTATGTTAACCAGCTGTAATTCCATGTTACATGTTTCATGATTGAAGGTCTGGGTGTATGCAGCTGCTCAGAACTTCAACTCATTAGGCGTGGCTTTTGGAGGACTCATTACCATGTCTAGTTACAGCAAGTTCAACAATAATATTGTCAGGTATGTGTGCTTACTGTTAATGTTAGATAGAAGGACACTATTATCAAGAAGTGGTAAATGGAAATGAAGGGGAACAGAAAACCGTTTGGATTCAGCCAAATTCAGTAAAGAAAAATGGTACATATGACAAAGTTTAGGCAACACAAGTTGAAACAGTTGACAAATACATTCACAGGTATTGGTTGGCACTGATAGAAGCAGAAGGAAGTAAATATTAGAGGACACACTAGACAGCAGAAAGATTGAAATATATTTCTCTAGTTATCACACCAGGTTTCAAACCTGTAATCTCCAAATGATGACAGTGCCTTGCTTTTGAATTCTGGTGTAGTAATTATAGTTTTCACTTTTTATGTTGTCTAGTGTGTCCTCTAATATCCACTTCCTTCTGCTTCTGTGAGCATCAACCTGTACCTGTAAATTTATTTATGAGCTGTCTTAGTGGCCTTGGGGCTTCCCCAATTGATATTTATGTATGTTACGTTTGAAACAGTTGAGCAAGGTTGCAAGATTCATTGTAAGATCAATTTGGGGATTGAGAGATGAAGAGGTACAATGTCAGGAAACGGACCATTTTTACTGAAAAAAAAATAACTGCAAATGCTAGAAAACTACTGTTTTGTAGAACAACCTGTTTACCTAATGTAGTCAGGAGAAGTAAGTTGATCCACCCTTATAAGTGTTGATCTTGTGATTCTTTATGAAAACACAATATCTTGAGACCTACTGCCTCTAGCAGTTATTTCTGATTATGGGTCAATGAGCCCTTTGAACAAGGATACTTCAGCCACATGACGTGGCTTTTGTTTTTAATGGGTTCTTTTCTGTTCTGCTTGTTGAAGTGGTCTGTTGTCACTAAGTTCAAGATGATTCCTTAACTCTTTACCGGGCAGACGTTATCTGTTTTGTAGCCCTGAATGGGCAAGAAGAATTTTGACCATTCGGTAAAATTTTGGGTTACGTTAGTAAAAATATCACATATAAGTTGTTAGTCAACAGATTTTAGTCAAATAAATCAGCAAAATGAAGGGAAAAGCATGCAGAATATTTTGCGCATGTGAATGATGCTGCTAATTCACACATGAACACAAATATTTATAAAATACAACATATTATTTGTGATTGTCAGTCATCTATACAGCAATTTACAAACACATTTTCCGAATCATAATCACTTTCTTTAAAGTGAGTCACGACTGCTAACGCAAAGTAACGCTGATCACTGATATCTAGCTCCGATTAATAATCAACTTCATGCCTTTCAGTGTCACTTAAATTGAACCCAGCGAAATCTCCGCTATCACTATCCATTTTGAGATGCAAAACGTAAAACCGACAAAAACTATTTTAAAAATCTGTTCAAATTCAAAGTACATGCTTGTGAATGGTGGCCACGTTGTCAAGCTTTCGACGAAACCGAAAGTAGACAATCGGAAGTCTCGGAAAGCCAAGATATCGCATTTTTACAATGCATAATAGTCACAATAGTCACGGGCGCATTGGGACGGTTTGCCCGTTACGGGGTAAAGACGCATTCGGACGATTTGCCCGGTAAAGGATTAAAGTGCATCTCTGTATAGTAGTTAGAAGTCTTTTCCTCCTAGATTGCTGCTGGTTAGAGGGGAAAAAACGTGATCATGCCCTATTCAATTGTCAGTATATCGACATGTTATAATTGGGGCCCAATGGTGTTTCCTTTCTGCTTGCAGAAATAGAGGTCCCAGCTTCTGGTCCCCAACATGGAGAATAGGCATTTAAATGGTTAAGGCCTCTGGAGTGTTTATGCTTGTGGCTACCATTTGCATTCACATTTTTCTCATGTTGGACTGGTAGTGCATGGTTCCATCGCCCTGCTACTGAGTTGAGTGTGTGGCGCAACACTGTGAGCTGTGAATTTTGTGTCAAATGCTTTTACATCTGTCCTGCGGTTGTTTGTAGCGTGAACTGCATGTTCGGAATAATGGCGGCCGGCTTGTCGCAGAACTGACTGGATTGCCTTATGCAGTAATGTGTGGCTGCTGGTTTTCTAGTGACTGCCGCTTCCATCGACGATGAACTGTATTTTTCGTGGAGGACTTTGTGTTGGCATTCTGGTGGCGGCATTATGCACAATGAAATGCTTTTACATCTGTCCGCGATTGTTTGTAGCATGAACTGTATGTTCAGAATAATGGTGGCCACTTGTCGCAGAACTGACTGGTTTGCCTTATGCAGTAATGTGTGGCTACTGGTTTTCTAGTGACTGCCGCTTCCATCGACGATGAACTGTATTTTTCGTGGAGGACTTTTGTGTTTGCATTCTTGCGGCGGCATTATGCACAATGTACCTGTGCGGGCTGTTGGTTTGTCGAGACTCCTGTTTGTTCCACTTTTCAAATGGGACAGTGAGGAGCATTTTGTGTGGTATTCACTGGCACAGGAACGGAGCATAATGGGGACAACCCGTTGCCGTGAAGTTGGAACCGCGACTAATGACTAATGACTTCCAGTAATAGAGTTGTGTGTTTTGTTTCCTGGTTTCTAAGCGTTTTGGCTTGGTATTGATTTCTTCTTTGTTGCTGCTTTTTATGTTTGGTCAGGTTTGTGCACTTTTATGTTTGGTGATGTTAGTATCCGCCCCATCTCATGGTGTTCTTTTTTCAGGGAGTGATTCATCGGTAGTCGACCCGACAGTGAATCTACCCATCTTTCTTCTGTCTTGGTCTGTCATTGAATCTTCATGGTCTGTCTATTCTTTCAAATCTTGTGTCTTCCACTCTCATTCTTGGTGGAGTGGGGTCTCTTCTCCTGGTAACCATTGTTTCTTGGTTGCTTTCATTTTCTGTTTCTTTCTCATCTTCTGTTGCTTTATCTTCTGCCTGGGTCTTGCTGTTGGCATAGTCTGTTGGACTGTTTCTTTCTTGATCTGTTTCTTGAGTAGTTCAGTCTGTGCTCTTTCTTCTTGGACTTTTCTTATTCAGTAGCTCAGTTATATCTAACTAAGACCTGACACTGATATATATATATATAAAAGGTAAAGACTGCTAGGATCGTTTTTAGTGTTGTCTTAACTTCTCATCACAGAAGGCCACAGTTGGGTACTGTCTTGAGGCAAAGAACACTGATCTGTCCCTTCAGGTTTATTGTTCTCTTCTAATAGCCCGGATAGCTCTTTTTCTCGGAGTATGTGATTGAACTCAATGATAGAGTTGATCCAGAAAACCAAGGACAGAGATCTGTGGAGAGTCAGTCGGCACGGCACTTGATGATGATGATGTGGTTTCATTATCTTGTTCACATTCCCCTTCTTTTTTGCAAGTTCATCAGCGCTTTTATTTTGTAGTACAGCACATTGTAATAATACACACTGAAGTTTGGTTCACTTTCTGACAGCTACCTTGCTTAGTTCATGTTTCAGATACAGAATTTATCATTCTTGAAAGCTTTCAGAACAGGTATGCATGCTACTTGGTGGCAGTTAGAGTTGGTCTTATAAGACTAGAGTTTTATCCTCAACTGTGTAGCTAGAACAGAATTTACCTATTCTGAGGGGACCAGAAAGCACCAGCTACAAGTGATTTCATCTCACAGAGACTGCAAAATATAATACAAGTGACACAAGTTTAGATCTTTGTGATAGTCCAGAGTAAGAAATTACCAGGTGTTAGCTTAAAAAGCAAATACATTGAGAACCATAGCTAAAACAACATCAGACAGTATGCACTGATTTACTTCTCATACAGGATGTTTTCTTCCTGTATTGTAGATGCTTCCAGCATTCTTTTTGTTCATATCATCAGCATTCTAGAGCATCATGACAGTTGATACACTATACAGTTCTCTCTTTATTATTTTGTTTTGGTTTTGGTCGGATGCTCTCCTCCACCATCTCAAACTTGACAAAATAGTCTGGAGAATTCTCCAGTAGCTGAGAGTTGACTATGTCGAGACTCAATGCTCCACAAGGCGAGCACATGACAAAATTTATATTATGGTGTAGCCATCCAAAGCGTCCACCGTCCTTCACTTTGGAATCTACTTAACATCTATGGTTTTCCTACCAAATATACCAACGTCATAAAATCTTTCTATAAAGAGACACGTTGCTGCGTAAGAACAGAAACAGGCAACTCTGACTGGTTCTCAGTCAAAACAGGAGTGAAACAGGGCTGTGTCTTATCACCGATGCTTTTTGGAATAGCTATCGATTGGGTCATGCGCAAATGCACAAGCAACACAAATATGGGTATCCATTGGGTTGACAAAATTCTAGAAGACCTGGACTTTGCCGACGACATAGTGCTTTTGAGTTCAACACATCCGGATGCCCAAGAGAAAATAAACCACCTCCAGAATGTTTCAGGGCAAATTGGTCTCCAAATTAACACCACAAAAACAAAGACTATTGATCTTACCAACAGTTCAGATGAGACCAAATTGAAACAGCTACGTTCTTGAAAAAGTCAACAGCTTCACATACCTAGGAAGCAAAATGAAATCTACAGGGGACTCAACACCAGAAATATCATCTAGAATCGCACTGGCATCTAGTGCCTTCAATAAACTGTCAAACATCTGGAAGTCAAAGACACTCAGCAAACACACAAAACTTAAAATCTTCAACTCTTGTGTGATTCCAGTGTTAACGTATGGATGTGAAAGTTGGAAATCAACGGTAGCTTTAGATAAAAAATTAGACAATTTTGAGAACAAATGTCTTAGAAGACTTCTAAACATCCACTGGACAGACTTCAGAACCAATTCGCAAATAAGACAAGAGACTAAGCAAGATACAGTATCCAATTTCATAAGAAGACGCCGTTGAACTACATCGGCCATGTACTCAGAATGGACAAGTCAAGACTCCCCTACCAAGCCCTCATATGGTCACCAGTAGGGAAAAGAAACGGGAAGACCAAGAGAGACCCTGCGTAGAACCATCATTAGAGAAGGCTCATTCAATGGCCAAGTAAATATCCAAGATCTACAACAGATAGCAGCGAACTGCCAGGCATGGAGAGACAGGACTTCTGCCCTATGCGCCGCCTTAGGCTCAAGAGGAAAGACTAACATCCAAAGCGTAGGGTACAGTGATTTGATGTGTGCCTTCAGGCCCAGTATCCACAAATTCAGGAGCTCTTCAGTAATAAATTGGGCTCATCTCTGATCTAGCCGACCAGGAAAAGTCTTTCACTGGAACTTCTATACCATTCAGCTTTGCACTAGAGATTGAGATCAGAATCTTGAGCTACAATACTAAGAAGAAAAGAATCCTGCTTGTTGGTGAGGTATGCTTTAGCAAGAGGGGCCACAAAACATTGTCAGTTGTTTTGCCACATATCACGCCCCATTAGAATCACATGGTATTTGCTTTCTGAGTGTTGTTTACTAATCTAATAGCCCATATTATGTAATTAGAGTTATGTGTTGATATTCGTGTCATTAATTTAGTAGGAGGGGGGGGGGGTGACTGATTGGCTCCTGGCTGTTTACTTTTATACTACAGTGTAAAGGAAAATAAGACTATGTTAGAATCACATGGTGTTTGCTTTCTGAGTGTTGTTTACTAATTTAATAGCCCATATTATGTAATTAGAGTTATGTGTTGATATTCGTGTCATTAATTTAGTAGGAGGAGGGGGGGGGGGGTGACTGATTGGCTCCTGGCTGTTTACTTTTATACTATAGTGTAAAGGAAAACAAGACTCTGTTTTACGTTCTTGTACATTTGTCATAGACACAAATATGCACACATATGAGGATGGTGTGGGAGAGGAGAAAATTAATTATATCTTTACACCCACAACATCACCTCAATATGGAGAGATAATGAGCAGTTTAGTCTTCCTGAAGCACTTTTGAACTTCTTCTTCTTTAGTTCGCTCGAAATATGTCTATAACTGCAATGTTGTCTCTTGTATAAATTTAACTGTCTTACTTTTGAACTTCTTCTTATTTAGTTCACTTGAAATATGTCTATAACTGCAATGATGTCTCTTGTATAAATTTAACTGTCTTTTTTAGTTCACTCAGCGGTCCATAGAGTTTATCTTCCACTGTTGTCTCTCTAGGCCAGAAGGTTTGCCTAGATATGTTGTATTTTGGGCAGTCTTGGAGTATGTGCTCTACTGTCTGCGACACCAATCCACTTGTGCACATGGCTGATTCACCAATCTTGAATTTTGTATACATGTGGTTGCGTAATCTATTGTATCCTGTTCTGAGGCACAGAATAATGACTTGTTCTGGTCTGTCCATAATGTGGTATTCATCTTGAGCAGGTTTTGGTGGCTTTCTGACTGATTTGATCATTCTTTTCTTTTGGTGGTATGTAATGAGCACATCAGGCTGTTCTTCTTTTGCTCCTTCCTTAGCCAGTCGATCAGCTCTGTCGTTTTATTTTTTGCATATCCTTATTACAGGACATTGCTGTCAACACCAGCATTTTACTGCTGTTGTTGATGTCTTGGCAAGTTTACCATTGCTCTCTGAACGACCGGCTCCCATACCAATTCATTAAAACCTAGTGCAATGCGGTCTGCTGCCAAATCAGTCGCAGCTGTGTTTCGAATGCAGGTAAGCGGGCTTACGAATTGCGTCCGTAAGCCCTTCGCCACGGAGACCGGCTTTTACAGTCTAGTTATGTGTTAACTGTTAGGTACTGATGTTTGTATTTGTAACTGGTGAAGGCAGTACACTGTTAAAATGGTTTGAGTATGTTTAGCATGTCCTGTTGTGTCTTCTACTTCTTTGTTTTACAATTTTCCTGGTACTTTTCTTAATCTTCATGTAGGTTTTGTAGAGATGATTATGGGAAAATGGAGAAATCGTATTCATTAACTACAGTAGAGTATGTAATCACCATATTCACCAGATTATTGTAGTTTATTATTGCATTCAACTGTAATTAAATTAGCCATGTGCAATGTGTGTTTACTGGATGTCATGATTCACTCTGCAGAGATGTTCTCACATTAGCTGTTGTTGATGCCGTGACCTGCTTGCTGGCTGGCTTTACCATTTTCTCCATTTTGGGAAATCTGGCACTGAACCAAGGGAGGACAGTTGAGGATGTTATTAGCGAAGGTGAGTATTGGTCACTTGATGGTCAGTTTATGACTTTTGATCTAGCTTCTGAATGTGCAGAAAGTGGCTTTAGAAATTAGTTTCAATTATTTACTGATTAAGTGCTGAAGGATAATATATCACCAAATGTGACCTCTCATTTGGACAGAAGGGCGATATATCGTCATACTAGAGCCATGTTTTGTTTTGTTTCTTTACATCTTCTGAAATATCAGTGCTCATTGAACGAAAATTTACATTATGATGTTTGTTCAAGTGATTGTGTACCATGTTTGGTACAAACCTATTGTTTAATTTGCACTGAATCAGTTAACTCATTTAATTAAGAAAGAAATGGGCCACATTCTAACACGCTTCACATAGAGTGATAGTCACTTAGGACAGAGGCTGCTGGGTGTGAACAGTGGGTGAGACATGGGTGCAACAGTTGATAGTTGACAACTCATTCACAAGTGATGTGATAATGTGCACAAATGGATATGTTCATGATTAAACAGCCTGTATAATTTAAATTTAGATTGTGATAATTGTCAGTTGATGGTGAGTGGCATAGATGTATCATATCCACTTCTGACATGAAAAGAACCACTGTGAATCGAGCTGTGATATATTCTCTTTCTCCCTGAACTCCCTTCCTATCCCTAATCCTAGGGTAATGAATCAGATGCCAAGCCTTCTCAGACAGGGATAAAAAAACTAGGACCCGTTTGCATGTTGCATATGTAAACACCTCCCTTAGCAATTTAAAATTGCAGTGAGGCAGTCGAAAAGGCCACTGCCGAAACTACATTTAAATAAAAATTAGAAAACTGCCCATAAAAGATTAATTGCAGCATGTGCAATTTTGAAAGAACTTTTGCTTGGAACTGAAAGAGTTAATATGTGCTCCTCAAATTTTAACAAATGGTCTTTATGCCATCAGGCTCTAACCTGGCATCTGTTTATGCTATTGCATTCCTAAAATGTTTTATGAATAGGCCAGCTACAGAACTTCTCTGTCTGTCCTGTCTAGTCTAGATCATACAACACACACATGACACATGCTCTGTCATACATCTTTCATATGTATGTGTGACTAAATATGTAGACATATGTAGACCTTTACTTAACTCAGTAGGGCATTGACAGTTCTAATGGGATTATATCTTACAATGTGTTGGTCGTGCTGAAAACTTTCTGTGGACAGCGTGCTGTTTATTGTAATTTAACTATTTTGGTTAGATGAGTTTAAAGTTACACTGTCTCAGATAAGTTAGTTGCCTATCCTTTACAGATCGTTGCAGTCAACCCCAACTTTTTATGGCTGTTTGTGATTTCATGGCAAACTTATATTGAGTAGTTTGCCATTGCTTTCTGAATGACCGGCACACATTCCATTGTATGAAATTCAGCTTAAGGCGGTCTGCTTCCAGATGGCCAGCAGCTGTGATTTGAATGCAGGATTATGAATTGTCTCATCATTGCGACAGAGCCGGCGATAAGAAGTTGTAAAAGAAAACAACTACGATGGTTTGTGTTAAAGTAGTAACTGTCTGCAAAAGGAGATGCTTAGGTAATAGCTTGAACTGAGAAGGTTTGACAGCTGGTAGGGACAGGAGGAGTTCATGTAGAGTTTATGCAAGCTATCCCTGAGATGTGAACACTATCTCAATGGTTCCTTCATACAAGGATTATAAGTGACTGCTCTTTTGTCTAGTAATATAATCTCTTCCCCTTCTCCTGCGCACTTTCCTCCTCCTCCCCCCCCCCCCTCCATCTGTTTCTCTGCTCCTGTCTTTTTTCCCCTCTCCTTCTGTACTTCTCTCACACACTTTCTCATTGATCTAATGATAAAGGACGTGAAAGTAAGAATTTACAACATCGACCAATTAGTATAATGAGTCAAATCTGAAGATTTTGTTAAGAATTATCATGCAAAGAGTTAGGAAGAAAATACAACCTGAAATGGGAGAACAACAATGTGGGTTTGTAGAAGGCAAGGGTACAGTAAATGCTGTGTATATACTGAGAACAGTAATTGAACGTTCTGTAGAAGTAAACAAATATTTACACCTATGCTTTATTGACTAAACAAAGGTTTTCGATAAAGTGAGACATGTCAACATGATAAGGATGCTTGAAGATCTACAGATTGATGGAAAAGACCAACATATATTGGAAACAATAAGCTGCCATAAGAATAGTAGTAGGTCAATATCAGCCTATTAAGAGAGGTGTGAGACAGGGATGTGTAATGTCTCCAGATCTGTTTTCCCTGTACAGTGAAAATATTTTCTGAAATATATCAATATTGGGGGAGGATGCATCAATAACTTTAGATATGCAGACAATGCAGTCAGGACCTGCAACATTTAGTAGATGCAGTTGTTGCACACAGTGAACAACTAGGATTAGAATTGAATTGTAAGAAGTCACAAATTATGGTCGTGGTTACAAGTAAATGGGCATATTCTTAAACAAGTGAATCGGTACAGTTATCTTGGAACAGTCGTAACATCTGATGGGAGATACCTTGAAAGAATTAGAAACAAGAAACTTGCCAGTTGAGAAGAGTAGCCTTTTGCAAGATAGAAAAAACATACTGATCCAATCAAACGATATCAATTGAAATGAGAAAAACGAGTGCTGAAGTGCTAACATAGATATACCTGTACTTTCTGTCGATGATGTGAAGCCGTGGACAACTGAGCAGACAAGCTGGAAAAAACTATCTGATGTCTGGATGGTTTCTGAGGAAAATGCAAAGAATCACCATGGACAGACAGAAAAACAATTAACAAGTCCTTCAAGAAAACAAATGAAGATCGTAAACTGATTAGAGACCATTGACGTAGACAGTCAAAATTTTTTGGCATGTTATGAGAAGAAATGAATTGGAGAACTTGGTACAACTGGCAAGATCGAAGGGAAAGACCAAGGGGAAGACCTAGAAGTAAATACCTGGATGGCTTCTGGCCACATGGCAGGTCGAGACAGAAACACAGAGCTGATCCACGACTCTGGTGATTGAGTGAGATGGCAAACCATGACCGCCCACGCTTATCAGTATGGCACATGATGGATGGATGGATAGCCCATCAGATAAGGACCTTACACTTTCAAACATGAAATAACTGACACAAACTGTATTATTATCAGAGACTTTAATAGCCATTCAGAAAAATGGGGATACCCAGATACTGACAACAGAGGAGTTGAAGTGGAGGACTGGGAAATTGACTCAAATCTCCATCTACTCAACAAAGCGGAGGACACACCAAGCTTCTACTCTAGAAGATGGTTTACCGCTTCTACTCCAGACTTAGCTTTCTGCACAGGAGACATCCTGCACAAAATTGATCACCATGTGTTTGACCAATTAGCAGGTAGTGACCACAGACCAATCAAGCTTGTAATGAATATGGAGTATGTTCCACAGGAGCAAAAGCCTTTGCTTCACTGGAATTACATATGAGCTGATTGGGACAGATTTGCCATACTAACAGACAAATATTGTGAAAACATAAATACATGACATGGCAACATGAAACAAATGGTGAAAAGTCTAAACAAATAAAAATATAAGCAAATAAAATAATACAGGCGGCCACTGAGCCCATTCCAAGAGGAGCGAGGAAAAATTACAAACCATACTGGACTGAAGAACTAAAAATTCTGGAAGACAAAGTTTAAGATGCCAAGAAGACAGCAGAGAGAGAGCAAACAACTGAAGCAAACATGTCTCTCAAAGCCATCTTAGCAAAATATAAAAGAATAGTAAATCAAACAACAAGGGATTGTTGGAGGAGAAAAAACAGAAAACCTGAACTTTGACAGGGATGGAAACAAACTATGGAAACTAGCCAAAGCCATGAACAATGAAGGACCCAGAAACAAACAAATAACAAGACACAAACAATAGATTGCACGATTTATTGCCTGGCATATTTCGCTGCATGTCGTCAGGTACATACTGCAGAAATCACACAACTTACGTGAATTAATTAGATAAATCCTTCAAACTGAAATATACACATGTTTGCACAGTAATGTCGATTGTCTACCACGGTAATTTTAAACTTGAGGTTGGCCAGTTTAGACTGGGTTTATTCCTGTCTTTAGGCATTCCTCGAGAAATCTCAATCGACACTCCTGTACCGATATTTTACACTTCAGCTTGAGTAATCCATCCAATCGCTTCACTGTTGGTAATGGAAGGCGACGTTTCAGAAATTCAAAACAATGTTTTCCCGTGATGAATTTGAATAACGAAGACACAAACAATAGATTGCACGAATTATTGCCTGGCATATTTCGCTGCATCTCGTCAGGTACATACTGCAGAAATCACACAACTTACGTGAATTAATTAGATAAATCCTTCAAACTGAAATATATATATGATATATATATATATATATGGAATCAACCTGACGAGATGCAGCGAAATATGCCAGGCAATAAATCATGCAATCTATTGTTTGTGTCTTCGTTAATCAAAAACAAACAACAATTAAACAAGGAAATGCCTTGTGCCAAAGACCTGCTTTACATATATGTGGCTTGGTGAGCAGATTCTCTGACACTTTCATGAAATACACAACGTAGCAAGTGTAGGAAGAGCCAACTCCGCATCCTAAAACCGTACACAATCTTTAATTCTTGACAATTGTTATAACCTCCTGTCATCCTGGGTTACACGATGCTCATTATCTTAAAGAGGGTGGATGCACCTCGTATTTAAGTATATGACGACTGACATAACTGTTCTTAATTTTATGTATCAGTAACTATCGTCTTGAAGTTCCTACTTCTCTACTGAGCTACACTGGTAATATTTCAATTTCAGACCATCTCACCGTTCTCTTGCTGGCCATCTTGACTAACAGCACAATCACCCTTGACACTGGCACTTCATTTACTTTCTGACATCTCGGCATAACAAGTTGAGTTGAGGTTCTGTTCTATCAATAGGCATCTTGGCGATCTTAATAGCAATCTTACAATGCTTTACTTGATGTTCACAAATGTCTGGGAACTTTGCAGACAACCTTCCAAGAGCATAACTACGGCCGGACTGCCTTCTAGACCGCTCGCCGCCGTGACGTCAGTTCCATCCGCTCATGTCATCTCTCGAGGTCATGGACTCTCAAGTGGTTTCCCTTTTCTAGTGATTCATCATCACTACTCTTCGTGTGTCCTGCTCAACACGTTTTCTTAGTGCTTGTCAATATACTGACATTAACTCTACTCTAGCCTAATCTTGTCGATTATTACTTGTACTGTATACACTCCATTAGTACACAGCAATGATACTGTATACATGCTGTTGATACATGGCACCTTGCTTACAGGAAAATAGGCTGCAAATGCACTAATGGAACACTATGCTAATGCAAACCACATTGATATTACAACTGAACAGAAGAAAGCAATCAAAGATAAACAGACACATGCTTGCTTGCTTGCTTGTGTTCGTTGGCTTGAGCTCCAACGCGAAGTCCTGTATGTCGGATGAAGGCATCCTGTTGTCCAACATCAGTGTGATGTCATACAGGACCTGAGTTTTGCGTGAGTATCCGTTGTCCCATGTCTGGCTTATTGGTGTGCAGACTGGTGGTTCCTCGCCGTACAGGCAGACACTCTCCGACTTCGGAGGAATCTGCGATCTTACTGACTTTAGCCAGGACCCCGAAGGGACCTGTTGCCCAGGACGCTCGACGAGGACGCGTCAATAGGTCTTGGCCAGTATATAACCCGACCCTGGTGCCTTGGAAACACCTCTGCGTCCCAAACAGACACATCATAGTAATACAGAGACAGCAGCAGAATATATGATTGCAAATCTAAAAATGGAAGAAATGGAACAGGCAATGAATACCCTAAAAAGAAGAAATCGCCAGGAAAGGATGGCATCACAAATGAAATGCTAATAGGATTAGGCACTAAAGCTAAAAAGAAACTACTAGCAGCCCTAAATTACAACTGGAAGAGAGGAAGGAATAGTCCCACAGGCATGGAAGGAAGCTATACTAATACCAGTCCCAAAGAAAGGAAAAGACCTGGAAGAACCAAATGACTATCGACCTATCAGTCTACTTAGCTGTGTAGGAAAATTAATGGAACGCATTATTAATGGCAGGCTAACATGGCATCTGGATGAAAACCAACTCTTTAACACCACACCAAGCAGTCTGGATAGATTTAGAAAAAACATTTGATAAAGTATGGAAGGAAGGACTGAAAGTAAAACTGCAAAAAATGCATGTTTGTGGGAAAATGTACAAATGGATCAGTCACTACCTTGAGAACAGAACTTCCAGGACAAAAGTACAAGGACAAACCAGCGAAAAGGTGCTGTTGGAGTAAGGTGTCCCCCAAGGAGGAGTTCTTTCACCAACATTATTCCTAGCATATATAAATGACATCACAGAAAATATTCCAGCCAGAGTACACACATCCTCCTTTGCAGGTGACCTAGCCATATGGACATCTGAAGAATATATTAGTACAGCTAACAGCAGAATACAGCAAGCCTTATTAGCGCTAGAGGACTGGTCAAAGTCATGGTCTATGAAGATAAGTGAGGAGAAAACAACATGCAACAGTGTTCTCCTCTCAAATAAAACTCAGCAAACTAAGCTGGTATTAATGGAAAATATTGCGCCATGAAGAAAATCCAAACTATCTAAGGAGTCACCTTTGATCGTCGCGATAGACATGGAAGGACACAAGTTGAGAAAAATCGACCAAGAGCAAGGTAAAGAATGGCAATCATGAAAAAAGCTTGCTGGTATACAACGTGGGGAGCAGATGAGAACGTTCTCAAGAAGTTATACTCTGGACGGTGAGGCCAGTACTGGAATATGGCATCGCAGCTTGGGCAACAGCAGCTAACTCAAACTTTAACAAAAAAAGTAGAGTCCAAAATCAAGGAATGCGGATCATAACTG
The DNA here is from genome assembly GCA_014155875.1 of Cepaea nemoralis. Classification (NCBI taxonomy): domain Eukaryota; kingdom Metazoa; phylum Mollusca; class Gastropoda; order Stylommatophora; family Helicidae; genus Cepaea; species Cepaea nemoralis. The sequence goes on along the minus strand of JACEFZ010027829.1, from coordinate 183,997 downwards.
GAAGCCTGAAGACAACACCTATTAACGAACTAGAAAAAATCACTTGTTTACAACAATGCAGGATAGAAGAGGTAGTAGAGCCCAGCAACAAGCAGAAACATTTAGAAGATTGACAGACCACCCTATGTATAAAAGATTTAATGGTTTTGGAAAAGGAAGACTGAAGCATAGCAACTTTGTAGAAACTACAAAATGAAAGTTTAGGGCAGATCCAATACTTGACATATAAACAGTCAAACCCATTTACAATGCACACAAGTTCCCAGCTTGGAGACAGCAGCAACTGCCTGAGATGATAGAAAACATTCCTGATATTGAGAAAAAGAACACTCAGAATGAAACAGAAAGAAGAAAAATCGCCCTAATCTACACAAAAGAACAATACCCAAGTAGCATTAGGACCCATGCATATACAGATGGATCAGCCAAAAATTCAATAGAAAATGGAGGAGGAGGAATTCTCCTAAATTTAAAACACGGTGTGAAAAAAAAAAGTCAGTGGCAACTGGAAAATTTTCAAGTAACGTCAAAGCAGAGGTAGAAGATTTGAAAACTGCAGCAGAAATGCTCTTGATGGAATAAAATAAAGAGAAGCAAATAGCTATCTTCACAGATGCAAAGTTAGCTGCCTCAGTACTGAAGAGCAAAAACAGCACAGAACTAGCAGGCCTAATAGCAGCACTCCATGGACTATGTCAGAAGTCCAAAACAGTTATAATATAGTGGATCCAATCACATTGCAGTATACCTGGATATGAAGAGGCTGACAGACTAGCAAAAGAGGGAGGACGACTACCTCAGCCTGACATAGACATTACCTATAATGAGGCAAAGAGGTTTATAAAAAGCACTTATAGAACCAACTGTCCCGGGAAGGTTAACCCGGTCAACAAATGCCTGCAGAAGTCGGATGTGTCGGCCTAACGGCGCAAGAACGCAGCTCTGCTGTAAACAGGCACAACGCAATCACATCCAAAAAAAAAAAAAACTCCGGAAGATCGCAGAAGAAGAAGAAGAACCAACTGGGAATCAGAGCATCCAGACCACCAGAAAGATGATGCATATTACAATCTTGACCGAAGAGAACAAGTAGCTGTCTTCAGACTCTGCACAGGACATAACAGGCTGAAATACCACTTGTTCAGTAAACTAAAGATAGGAGATACCGATTAATGTAATTGTGGAACTGGTAAAATGACAGCTAAACATTTGCTGCAGGAGTGCCCAATATATGCAGAACAGAGAAAGATATTTTAGCACACACCTGCTTCATTTGAGGAAAAGCTCAATGGAGATATCAACAATCTCAAGTTGACCGCAGCTTACTTTAACTACATTCAAGTTGACATCTAAAGGTGCATGAAGAAGTACTTAGAATTCCACACTTCATACCACAGGTATGCCGGGAGCAAAAGCGTCCCAGAGGCATGAAATGGAATATTGCTTAGCTAGCAAATCCATTACATGGAAAGTCCGAATCAAAAGCTCACTGTGTGGGCATAATCAAAGGTGGAAAAAGTGTCGTAGTGGCACGAAATGGAATATTGCTTGGATAGCAAATCCATTATGTGGAAGGTCCGAATTGAAAGCTCACTGTGTGGATGTCTTCTGCAGACTGCATTCTACTGGTTTCCGGAGGTACAGCCTGTGGTGAACGGAAGGCCCAATATTCGGAAATGAGGCTAAGCAGCCATGTGGAGGACGTTACGATTCCTTGGGTGAGCCCAGTACCAGAGCACTATGTGTCGGCTCTGCAATTATGGAAGCTTCCTTGGATGGCGGGCAAAGCTCATGGTCTGCCCCTGCCTTCCCTTGAGGGCTGACCGGGATGTCTTCGGCTGTTCTAGATGGGCCAGCTAGGATGGGGAATGGCATCACAACAGTGAGAGTCAAGCGTCCTATGAAACCCCTGGGAAGGTTAACCCGGTCAACAAATGCCCACAGAAGTCGGATGTGTCGGCCTAATGGCACAGGAACGCAGCTCTGCTGTAAACAGGCACAACGCAATCACATCCAAAACAAAACTTCGGATGAAAGCAAAAGAAGAAGACACACTTTTTCCCTTCCTCCTTCTTGCATCAGTGTTTCCAATAACACACAGATAACTATATATCATGACATAATATCATTCTTATTAATAGTAAATAGCTGTGCAATATTATCACTCTGCTGACGTTGAAATTTAACAAATGAAATTTTTTACAAGATCTTAATTTCCAGGTCAGCCCAGCCTAAAATGAAAACCAGGAAATGTCTTTAGAAGTAAAGGCATCCAAGACGATATTGACCAAATCACCCATTGGATGCTGATTAGCCTATAAAAAAATGTGGGGCTAGCACCATATACCCAATATGCTTGAGGACAGGGAAAAGGGCCCTTGTGACTTTATATACTAAACAGAGTATTGCATGCTGTCTATTTGTTTCAGGTCCTGGTCTGGTGTTTGTTATTTACCCACAAGCATTCAACACCATGCCAGTCTCACAGCTGTTTGCATTTCTGTTCTTCTTCATGTTAGTTTGTCTTGGCATTGATAGCCAGGTGAGTCTTTTCTTCTGACAATTGTTCATAAGGGAAAGGTACTACCATGTCAGGGAGTCATATTAGTGCAGTGACTAGCATGCTGGTCTGCCACCTGGTGGTCATGTGTTGAATCCCCATTAAGGTGGGGATTTTGTAAACCTTGACCTGGGCTAAGATGGATACCAGGAAATGTTTTGGAAAGTAAAGGTGGCTGGTGTGATTATGGCTACATCACCCATTAAGTGCTCATTAGTGAAAACGAGTACAGGAACATGTCCAACGCCTTGAGGTGTGTGGAGTTTGTGGTGCTAGCCCCATATTTTATAGATCAACCTGTACCAGTGAAGGCCTGATTGGACAGTCTACCCACAGTAGCAATAACCAATGAAACTGGCTCGTGAAAAACTAGGAAGGTATGATAGCTGGTCCCTATAGAAGATCAGCTAGTCCTTACAGTGGAGCAGAGACTGGAAGAATAGACTGTATGCTGTACAAGTTTACTACTACAGCCAATCTGGTTATCAGGCCAGCTCTTCTCTACTAAATACAAGGAAAGAAAATTTCCCCCAGTGCTCTGTCATACAACTAGACAACAGAAATACAAATATGTATACAGCTTTCATTCACTAAGTAAGGTCTGCTGGTTAACAAAACAAAAGCACGTGCTAAAATAACCATTTATTTTAAGTTGATAAATGATGTATCGCGATTAAAATACTTTCTATGAATCGATGAAAACGGAGTATTAAACTTTTCAGACATGGAGCATGCCTATCCTTTCTGGTCAGTTTGTGGGAGTGTGTGTGTGTGTGTGTGTTGGTATAATACTTTGGTGTGCAGTGAGAGGCATTCTCAATCATTTCACCTTACTTGGTCTATCAAATTATGGGACTAGTGCCTGTATCTAGTATACCTCAAGGTGTGTAAAAGGGTCCCTTATTTTTTTTTTCTTATTTACAAGATGACTGTACACTATTTCTGCTGAGAAAAATAATAAAGAACACTCACAGTCTATTTAAGTTCCAACAACAAGAAAGAAGTAAATACCTAGTCATATTAAAACTGAGCACTGGTCAATGTAAGCTTGTGTGAAACTTATACCATAACTTCAGAATTTGAAACTCTTTACTTTGTGAATGTCAGAATTCTGAATTGACAGTGGACCATAATTGACAGGAGTGTATATTATGTGTTCCTTTCTTATCTACTTTGTCTTCTTACTTAAGCATGATTGAAACAGAACAAGAGGATGCCAAAGCAAACAATGGATTGATGGAAATTCTGTGGCTACAAATACCACCATATATGAAGCACACACCAGAGCTCTCAAGAGATATCTCTTCTTAATCTAACGCTGAAGGCAGAGTGGAGATGAAGAAGGAAGAGGCAGTGGAAGAGGAAGAAAATGAAGAAGAGGAGGTAAAAAGATCACAAATCTGGCCTTTTAAAATTTATGTCGAGAAACCTCTACAGAGTTCAAAATCTTCTAAACACAGCAAAGTTCATATCTCAAACCAGAGTTGAATTTTCAGTAAGAAATCAGCGAGAAGAAGACATAAGAAATCAGTGAGAAGCAGATGAAAAAAACATATTCTTAGTAATAAAGTCATCATCAGGCGAAAAAACATAAAAATAAATTCTTAGTAAGAAATCAGTCAGAAGAAGAAGAAACATAAATTCTCAATAAGAAATTAATTAGGAGAAGAAGAAGAAACAAATCTTAGCATTTCATGTCCCATTTTTAGTAGTGTCAGTTATGAAATTACCATGAATTTGATGGTTTCTAATTCACACTCAGTACTGCACATAAGGGCAAGTGGTTAACTGTGGACTAATGTATGATACAGTCGCTATTGTCAGTGTGTTTTCACATTCCAGTTGGTGTTTAGGCGTGCCATTTTCTGTGTTTTGACTTTTCATCTGTGTTTCCTTGTGTGAATCTGTTGTCACATGCTTTTTGCATTCTAGTGTGTTTTCACAATGCAGCTTGTTTCCACAATCCAGTTCGTGTTTTGACATTTCAGTTTGCTTCAGTTGAGGTGATTGTTACAACAATTCAAGACCACTTTTCGGCAGCAGTTAAACGTTACCTAAAGAGAAAGGAGGTTCTTGTTGCAGTTGTATGCTTCGTATCTTTTCTCTGTGGACTTCCAAACATCACTCAGGTTGGTATGGAATAGAACTCTTTATATGTATCAAATAAGTAATGAAATCATAAGAACACTGGAAAGAGTGAGCTGATGGGTTCTACACACGAGATCTCTGAATTCCACTTGCTGCCAGACACTCTGCCAGTATTGTTCAGGTCCCCCAAGGGATCATTTATCTTCTGTACACTACAGAGAGGTGTGGTGCATATGGTTCTATAAAAACAGCAGGACTGGTTTGACAATAAATGCCACTATTTCCACCAATTGGCTGGCTATCTGGCACTCACTGTGATATATGCAAGGTGGTCCTCACACCAATCACACTAAGCTGTATGACCTCACAAGCCTGTGTCTATGTGACATCACATGTTGAACTGATGTTTAATTTAAATGTTATTATATAATTTGTTGAATTGAAATTTTATTATATAATGTGTTTAATTGAAATGGTGTTATATTGTATGTTTACTTGAAATGTTATTATATCACGTGTTTAATTGAAGCATAACCGACATATGATTTTCACATTTATATAACTGCCTTTGTTCTTAATTAATAGATTATGTAAGACTTCACAACACGCCTGTTTCATGTTTATGTCAGTGCTACCAGTGAAACAATCCATTTTACAGGAGCTTGTTCCCCATACCGGCTCTGTGGCAAAGGATTATGAATGCAATTCATAATCCCACATACCATGCACGAAACACAGCTGTTAGAGATTTGGTAGCAGACCACCTTGCATTGGTTTCCCATGCAAAGGTATGAGTGCCAGTCGTTCAGAAAGCAATGGCAAAGTACTGATCGTAAACTTGCCAAGAAATCACAGACAGCTGCAAATGCTGGGGTTGACTGTGACGACCTGTAAAGGATATGCGACTAACTTTTAACTTGTTCCCCAGTAGTGGCAGTGCTGCATGCATTCTGTCCAGTGTGGTTCTGGGATTGACCCCAGTCTATGAAGCGATGGGTACCAGAGATTTCACTGGGAAAGTCCTTGGGTACTGGTCAGTCACAGAAAATGTTGACTAATGACTGTATTCATAGTTTGCCTTCATGTCATGTAGATGCCTTATGTTTTACATTTTATGCTGTAATATCTGTATGTGAACTTTGGTTCAGTGAAGATTTTTGCTTGCTTTTTTTCCTAGGGAGGCTTTTATTTCTTCCAACTGATAGATTACTATGCTGCTGCCCTTTCCCTCATGGTGCTAGCATTTTTTGAAGTTATAGGTATCTGTTGGTTTTATGGTGAGTGCATTATATTATTATTAATGAATTTCATATATGACCATACATGTGATGAGGAATGTAAATACTTTAATAGACAATCAGCATCTCATTAACATTCATCATGAGAGATCAAGTTTGTGCTGTATCAATCCTTACAACAATGCTAAATAAATCCCACACAGAATGTGACCAATTCTGTACCACAAGCTTGATATCGCACACTTAAAAAATAATTCTAAGGATAATTCTAAGGGAAAATAAAAACAAACATTGAGGAAATAATACATGAAAATCAGTTTCAATTTTGTGAACCAGAGAGTACAACAAGGTTAGCAGCAGAAAAATTAATGCACTGGGAAGAACACATTTTTGGATGCTTCATTGATTCTAAATAAGCCTTTGACCCAACATCCTGGAACACACGTTTTAGGATCTTAGAAAAAAAAAAAATTACACAAACCACTCCTGATGTATAATTTGTATGTTAAGCAAGAAGCAGTGAAACAATTTAAGAGATAATGATGCTGACAACAGAATTTGAATGATCCAAATTGGGAGTTCAAGTAAATAGAGAACACATTAACATATTTACAAATGACCTGGCCATAATAGTAGAAACTTAACAGTCACTCCAGAAATTATTAAACAAAATCAGTAAAACAGCAAAAATATACAATATGAAAATAATTTCCCAGAAGACAAAAAGTAAGGCAATAGCTGGTGCCTCTTAAGCACTGTAGCTCCAATTAGAAGTAAACCAAAAACATAATAAGTTAATAAATGTACCTATCTAGGTCAAACTAGCAGAATACACTTGATGTGAGACAGATTAGACTTAACATGGGTATGGAAAATAGAGCATGCGGAGAACAACTACTACTCTGAACTTCAGCGAGTATAGAACTTGATCTGTGGAAATGAATCATTTGCAGATACATCTGCCCAGACAGGTTATATTGTTCTGAAATATGAATAAATGTTTTTAAAAAATGTACGAGGGAACTTGAGATGTGGCATTATCAATAAAATGACAAGAACCAGCTGGATTGGAAAAAAAAAACTGACAAATGAACAAGTTCTGGAAAATATAACAGAATGGTGAAAATTTCTTGAAGTTGTACCAAAAATATAAAAGATTCTCATGGCTTGGTCACACCCTAAGACATGTAGAAACAAACACCAAAGATAGTAGGCCTACTGGAGGGCACAGTACTGGGGTAAAGAGGAAGGGGTAGACCAAAGACAACATTATAAAACAGGCTTGCTCAGATGTAAGAATGCAGACATACATGGAATTAACAAGAGCAACATAAGACAGACAACTGGAATTGAATGATCACAAAGCTTCACAAGCCTGAGAGCTGAAGTAATTGATGGTGGTGAGGTTACACAGGCACATGTGATTAAAGCTGTGACACAAAGATGAAGAAGAGAATTATTGTATCCAGAACGTCTGTTACTAGAATAAGTAACATCATGAAACACAGAAATATCACGATAAGTACCAAAATCTGCTTTCTTAAAAGTTATATATAACCTCTTCTTCTGTATGGAAGTGAATGTTGGACACTGAGTAATAAAAAAATGGAGACATTGGAGGTGTGCATTTTTAGAACATAGTTGAGAATATTGTGGATGGTGAAGAAAACAAACTGAGATATTGATAAGAGGAGTAACTGCTGCAGCAGGATCAATCAATCAATCATGTGCCATGCCGGAAAGCGTGGGTGGTCATGACTCGCCATTTCACTCGGATCACCAGAATCATGGATCAGCTCAGTGTTCCTGTCTCGTCCATGCCATGAGGCCAAGCCATCCAGGTATTTTCCTCTCGGTCTTCCTCTTGGTCTGTTCCCTTTGATCTTGCCAGTTGTCACTAAATTCTCAGGTTAAAATTAGGTATGTGTAACTCCTGCAAAAAAAGTGAGAGATAATATTATTATCTTTTTTTTTGCAGGAGTTAACATTCCTAACTGTTTTATTTTCTATTGAGTATTTATAGCTGCAGATATGACTATGTCCCTCATCAAAACATATGGTAAAGATGAAATTTATGGGGCATGTCAACAGAATTAGCCGGTCTCCCTGGCTGAGGGGTTAGCAGCTTTCTCCGAAACCCCGAATACTCTCATGGTTGACGTGAGCGCACGAGAATCTGAAGGGGTTCGAGTCGCGCCAGTGACTTACGAGAGTATGGAGCTGCTCGCTCAGAAAGTTGTGGCGTGCTGATGAGCGTAATCTAGCCTATGAATCAACATACAGCTGAAAGATGCTGGCAATATCCTGAAACAGGATGGAAACGCGGAAAAAAAAATTTCAACAGAATTAGCCTTATGTGGGAAAATAGTAGGCAAGGGAAGTAATAAGAGAAACACAGCAACCAATGTATCTGGAAAGCTGAAACAGCAGGGTTTATTAATAATATAAGCCACATCAAGTGGGTATGTTAGTGCAGTTGATATGAAGCTGTGCTGATCAGTAATGTTTGCCAGGTGAAGGTAGGACTGGCCACCTATTCCTCCATGCATTCGGGCCTACAAAATGTGATTGTCATATCACATCACAAACCCTTAGCAGGTTCCTGCTTTGGAGTATGTGTTTTAGAGACATCATGGCAGAGGAGTGGGGAGTCATGATGGTGATCTGCTCTGGAAGAAGAAGAATCCCTATTACAGATACTGCTAGAGGAATGTTAAATTCTCACATTCTACATATGTGATCACTGCTTTATGACGTGGGTGACCTGATGTCTTCCTGCCCGCTTATTCCTTTCTCATCTCAGAGCTAACTCAAGTCGCACTCAATACCAGCAATGTGTACTGTTGTGATCTCCTGGCAAGTTTATGTTCAGTAGTTTGCCATTGCTTTCTGAACAACCAGCACCCATACCATTTCATAAAAAACCAGCACAGGGCGGTCTGCTGCCAATCACCGTCAGCTGTGTTTCGATAACGGGTATACGGGATTACAAACTACATCCGTAACCCCTTCGCCACGGATGTGCTGGCTAACTCAAGTAGCTATTGATTTTATGACCTGGTTTTGCTAGTGGTTGAACTCTCAAAGCTTACTCTTTGAATGAGATCTGTCAGAGGTCAAAATAAGATTTGCTCTTGTCATAACTGTTTCAATATTTTCCTAAAGATGGAACTTACAGTGCTTTTTTGCTGTTACAGGTGCAGGAAATCTGGCAGAAAATATACGTCAGATGACAGGCTCAAAGCCAAACATTTTCTTTGTTGCTTGTTGGTATGTTCTGTCACCGCTTCTTATTCTGGTATGTATGTGTTTGTTTTGTATTCTTTTGTTCATAGAATGAATTCATATAATTTCTGGAGAAGAACAGTATTCTTTTTAAGTTGTGTGTAAATTAATAGTTTGTAAAAGTATAACAGTTATATAGAATCAACAGTATTGAACATGTAACAATACATTGGTGTTTAGTTTCCCCAGCAGATTCTAGACTGCATGAATCCTGACTGTTCCTGGTGTTTGCATAAGTTTCTGATTTATGCTCTCATGCCTTCAATACTGCAAGAGAGAAGTTGCCAGATGTTTTGACATCTTGGCATGGAGTAACATCTGTATCAGAAATGATTGGCAGCACACGAGACAGACATGATCACCATATCACATGGCATGGACTATAAGAAGCCTTCCATACTGCAAATTCCAAGCCAAATTCTAGATTTCAGCAGCCATATCTGTTTTATTATCCATCCAGTAGACGGTTTTTGAATTTAAACTGTTGATGAAACTTTGATACCAGTATATTGCATAGGTGACACATATCTTTAACTCTTGGACCGTTATTTTAATATAATTGTTTGGACCAGAATGAGTTTAAAGAATGTCAAACAGGAAAATAGGACAAAATAGGTTTACGTAAATTAAACTGACAAGTAAAGGAATAACGTGCTAGAAGTTAATTTAACTGATTCTGTTCCAAACAGAAGGTAGATTTGGATCAAATAAAAAGAGAAAATGAGAAGTAGGCTTAAAAGTACATATTCTAGCAATCATGTTGTTACATCTAATTAAAAGAGATTGCATAAGGTACACTTTCCCATATAGATACTTTTGAAATAGGAGGGGGGGGATCTTATTAAAAATTTTAGATTATGTAACATGTATTGAGAAAAAAAGGGGATATTATTTATAATTTTCTATATACCAAGGCAATATTCCTTTATCTGTGATGATAATTCAATTAAAATATTCATAATAATCATAACTAAGAAAACCAAACAACTCAGAAATAATCATAAACAAGCCACTTTTCTTCAAAAATATCACAACTGCTCGTTGTCACCATCAAATTATATTTAGGACATCATATTTTCAAGCATGCCATTTTCATACCAAATTGAAAATAAAAGGATAACACTTGTTAAGATTTATACTAATTGTACCCAGTTATATATTGAGAAGCACTATATATATATATATATACACTGAGTAGTAATGTATATAATTACAAGTAATGTACACACACGCACATGTGTGTTTGTGTGTGTGTGTGTGAGAGAGAGAGAGAGTTGTAATTATATATATTACCACTCAGAGTTTATTTGTGGTAGGCTCTAAAGCAAACTTTATGGTCTGTTAGTGCAGCCTGAGCAAACATCACTCAACCTTTGTCATGTATCTTGTCTGTTGCACATAACAATCACTATCACCACTAGCTGAGTAACTCCATCCATCCATCATGTGCCATGCCGATAAATGTGGGCAGCCATGATTCACCATTTCACTCGATCACCAGAGTCATGGATCAGCTCAGTGTTCTTGTCACGACCATACCATGTGGCCCAGCTATCCAGGTATTTACATCTCTGTCTTCCCCTTGTTCTCTTCCCCTCAACTTCCCAGTTGTCACCAAGTTCTCCACTTTATTTCTTCTCATAAAAAATGTTGACTGTCTACATCTAATTTCTCTGATCAGTTTACCATTTTTATTTGTTTCTTGTAGGACTTGGTAATATTTGTTTTCTGTCTGTCCATGGTATTCTTTGCATTTTCCTCAGAAACCACATTTTCACAGCCATCAGATGTGTTTCAGCTTGCTGCTTATGTCTACGCTTCACATCATACACAAATAGTACAGGTTCTATATAGCACTTCAACACTCTTTGTCTCATTGCAATTGACATCTTTTTATTGTTCAGTATGTTTTTCATCTTGCAAAAGGCTACCTTCCCATGGTGATTCTTGTTCTAATCTCTTCAAGGCATCTCCCATCAGATGTTATGACTGTTCCTAGATAATTGTACCGATTCACTTGTTTAAGAACATTCCCATATACTTGTATTTTACATTGTGGTATTTCCTTCGCCCTAGTGACGACCATAATCTGTGTCTTCTTACAATTCAATTCTAACCCTATTTGTTCACTGTGTGCAATAACCGCATCTACTAAATGTTGCAGATCCTGCTTCATTGTCTGCAATCAATACTGTATCATCTGCATATCTAATGTTATTGATCTTTCGTCCCCCAATGATGATTCCTTTCATATTTTATTTATTTCTGAAAATATTTTTCACTGTACAGGAAAAAAAGATCTGGAGAATTACACATCCCTGTCTCGCACCTCTCTTAATAGGCTGATATTGACCTACTTCACTATCAATTCTTATGGCAGCTTGTTGTTTCCAATATATGTTTTTAATTAGTCTAAGGTCTTTCCCATCAATTTGTAGATCTGCAAGCATCTTTATCATGTTGACATGACTTACTTTATCGAAAGCCATTGTGTAGTCAATAAAGCAAAGATGTAGGTCCTTGTTTACTTCTATAGAAAGTTCAATTACTGTTCTTATATACACAACGTTTACTGTAACCTTGCCTTCTACAAACCCACATTGTGGTTCTCTGATTTCAGGTTGTATTTTCTTCTTAACTCTTTGCATTATAATTCTTAGCAAAATCTTTGTGTTGTAACTCATTATACTAATTGTTTCTAATTTCAGTGTCCCTGTCGTTTTCTTGTGATGATCTGTAATTAGGTGAATCATAATGAACTAGGCATCTTTAAAGAAGGTAGTTTCCTGTTGCTTTCCTTCTTGACAGTGACCATACTGGCCGGTGACCATAGTCATTGTCCCATCAAATAGGTCTTCTGTCTACCTTCGCAAAAATTGAGACCATATCCAACAACGATCTGTCAGCTGCCCTGAAAATGTCCTCCATCACCTGCCTTCTCAGTCTTATAATCAAACTCACTTATAAAGTCATTTAAATCAGAATCACCAGCATCTAAAATTGTTTCAAATAATATTCTAACCTTTTTGATGTAAATTGCTGAGGACTAGTGGACATAACCATTTATGAACTCACAAACATCACAAAATTTCACAGCTCTCTAACCCGACATGATGGCAAGCCTGGAACACAGTCAAATGAGAAGTATTACAATGTACATGCACATTTACTGAACCTTAAAATTGCCAATGATACTGCAAAATGAAATAACACAATGACCCTAGTATGGAGATATATCATCCTTCAGTCAAAACAGAAGGTTGTGTTTGGCATATTTTGCTGAATCAGTTAAATATCCCATTTTCATAAGGTGTTAGACCCATATTTTAGACTTCTGGATGGGTGATGTGGTCTGTATAATACTTTTAACTTCCCAGAGTGTTCTGGTAGTCATTGTTATGAGGAAGGGTTTATCACAGTGCCATGTGATCTTTTAAAATTTCTTGCCATAGCAACTACACTATCTTGGCTCTCAAGGACAGAGTAGGTTAATACAAATACTATTTGGCATAGAAAGAGTAATCTAATGGGTATATTCATATGTGTCTCCAGGGTATATGGATTTTCAGCTTGATACAGTACAAGCCATTAACTGTTGCTGGCTATCAGTATCCTGACTGGGCAGTAGGACTTGGCTGGATCATCGCTCTCATGTCCGTTGTTTGTATACCTGTTGGCATGATACAGGCTGTCTTCACCTCCAAAGGCAACAGTATACTCCAGGTAGCATTCATGTCCAGAAAATCTTGGCTGAAATTGTTTATGTTGAATGATGGAAACATGATGAGGTTTTCCTACTCAAACTTAACAGATTAAATAGTGTGTTGATATAGGTCTTTGTAATTTGAGTCAGGGATAATCTGTTATTTTATAGTTCTACTAGCTTTCTGAAAACTGGCAACTCAAGGCAGTAGTACCAGAGCAACACCCACTGATTTACATCTGTCCACGGTTGTTTGTGTAGTGAACTGCATTTTCGGAAAAAATTGCGGCCACCGGTTGCTGAACTAACTGGGTGTGCCTTAATCAGTCATGTGTGGCAGCTGATTTTCTAGTGACTGCCGCTTCCATCAATGATGACCTGTATTTTTCGTGGCGGACTTGTGTTGGCTTTCTGGCAGTGACAATATGTATAGCATACCTGTGTGGGCTGTTGGTTTGTCGAGACTCCTGTCTGTTCCACTTTCACATGGGGCAGTGAGGAGCATTTTGTGTGATATTCACTGGCACAGGAATGGCGCATTATGGGGCAACCCTTTGCCGTGAAATTGGAACTGCAACAAACTAACTGACCAACAAGTACAGTAAAACTAGGATATTACCCACTGATTCATCCCACAAGTACAATAATAACTAGGACAATACCCACTGATTCATCCCACAATTACAGTAATACTAGGACAGTACCCACTGGTTCATCACTAAAGTACAGCAATACTAGGATCCACTGATCCAACTCATGCAGCTGTGCCAGGACATCATTCTGTGATTTATACCATGAAGAAACCGATATTAAGTAAATACTAAGTTATCCAAAATTCACAAACAGAAGCACTAGAACAATATCTTGTGATTAAAGACACTCAGCTATCCTAGGACAATATCTGCAGTTTACTGGGCATGTCAACAACTGATTTAGAACAATATCTTTTGATACAGGACACATCTCAGCTTAACTGGGGCATTGTTTTCTGAACCAACTCACACAAACATTAATACCAGAGAAATATGTACCGAATAGTTATGTAAGGGCAATATCTATTGTCTACCTTTTACACTAAAGTCTTCCATTTGATAAAAAAAAACCTCCAGACATAAAGACCTTAAAAAACAATAGAACTGGATGAGATTAGAGATGGAGGTGGTCATTTAATATTTGTGTTGTTTCTCTGGGTCTGCAGTAAGTAGGACAGTTGGTCTACCTGAATTGTGGTGTATTCTTTCTGCTAACAAGACTCACCTGTTTTGCTTTTCCAACTTCACATCTGCCGTTGTAAAAAACATATCACATATTCTGTCTCCTCTCACATTGTAGCAAAACATTTTACTCCAGATTGAAAACTCAACCCCCACTATGTGAAATGACTGAAAAGGACCATAAGCCATTGTCCATATGAAAATAGATAATAGATGGCCAGATATAACTATTATTATTAAGTAAATAAGTAAGTAATGGACTCTGTTCCACGCTTGAAGGCCAAATGGGTCTTTTGTGCTTGACCCATAATTGTATATTAATGTGAATAATTTAGTCAATGTCATGCCAGCCTCCTTTACTTCCCAGGACATTTCCAGGTACCCACTTTAGGCTGGGTCAGCCTGTGAACCCAGGTCAATTCCACCTCTATAGGGTTGCAAACACATGGCCATGCTAGCCACTGCACTATTTATTTATTATTATTATTATTATAACACAATTACTCAGGTCTTAGATATGATTGAGCTACCGTATGACAGTAGACAGCACTACCTGCAGCTGAATGTTGGGCAGCACTCACCATACCTGACACCCCACATTGTGTCAATGGTTTTGGGCGGAGGAGTGAAATTGGGAGGGTACAAACTTTACCCTAGGGCGAGGAAATGCAACCTAAAGACTAAATGTTATGGCAGGGCAGACCAGGCCCTAAGCCTTGGCTGGTAATTGGTCTAGGATAGAAGCTCCGACAGGTGGATAGTTAGAGCATTGCTTTGCTGATCTGGCAGCTTCTGCAGCTTGTCTTGTTCCAGATATATTGGTGTTACCTTTCCTCTGGAGTAAACTAGACAAGCGAGATAGGGATCATGCAGCATGGGCAACACATGGATCTAAATTCAGTCCAGGCTTTGTGTTATGGAGAGGTATGACTCCATTTTAAAAACTATCGTCTGTCAAGACAGCAAGATGACAGTCAGTCAACACAATTACCTATACCTTTGTGAAGATATACATGCATGTCTACTTGATAGAAACCAGCACTGTGGCTTAGAGGATTGTGAGACACTGAGTTTCGTCATTCCTGTCACACTGAGTCTAGGGTTCAAAATCTGCTGAGGGTAATTTGGAAGCAGACTGCTTAGCTTTGATTTCTGTGGTATGAGACACTGGCCTGTCAGGAAGCAATGGCAAACTACTAAACTATCATTGCCTAGTAAATCACAAACAACCAATAAACACGGGTTAATTGCATCGTCCAGTAAAGGACATGCAACTAACTTTTTAACTACTTGATTTAAAGTGTATTATTATTATATTAAACTAGAACAACAAAATAAGCCTTTGGTGATCATCAGAGTAAGACCAATGAGAAGGCAGCAGCAGACTTCTTTATAACAAATTTATTTATAACACACCTAGTTTGACCATGTGTACACACAGTATAAGTGGAATCATCTTAATCAGAGACACCATATTGACTTATCCAGATGTGATTGTTTAAGAAAAGAACAGCGATTCACTCAAGATGTCGTCATGATGACAGTATGGCCTTGGACAACACATACAAGAATAAAGCATAACCAAACACAGAAAGAAATGATCAAGCTAAATGAGGTGAAACCTTCAAATTACTGGCGTCATAATTAATGAATTGAATGGATCTTATAATTTCCCCAAATAAACTAAGTCAGTTGAAGAAGAGTTGGCTATGTTCAAGAACCACTAAATACTACAGAATAAACGTCGGTAGCCACACACAAAAAAAAAACATTGTTCAATGCAATATTCTTACCAGTATTGCATGTTCGTCCATCACGAATGATGAGGGCCATTCATTCATTGCATCTTTTGTTGAAGAATGAATGACTTGCACTTTAGTTTGGATTATAGTGAGGAAGTGGTTGTGCAACTCCGTCGACCTCACTCTCTCGCCTGCGTCATCTGGTTCAGTGGCGAGCATGGCAAGACGATGGAGACGGACACAGATGCAGTGGACGTTAGGCTGCCACGGCCAGTTATCCCTGTATATATTGGCTCTCAAATACAAATGGTAGCCTAGAGCCTCGTGCAAACGGCCCTTCCGTCAATTCCTTTAATTTTCAGCTTTAAAACTAAGGTCCCCGGGAAGGTTAACCCGGTCAACAAATGCCCGCAGAAGTTGGATGTGTCGGCCTAACGGCGCAAGAACGCAGCTCTGCTGTAAACAGGCACAACGCAATCACGTCCGAAAAAAAAACTCCGGATGAACGAAGAAGAAGAAGAAAACTAAGGTAGTAACAAGCGACAAGCATATGACTACTGGCAGGATCAACCAGATATCTATCGGACAGACGGACTATTCATGCACACGCAGGCCAAGAGTAGCATCGCTAAAGCGCGCCCTCCCGGTACAAGGTGATACATGCAAAACCACTGGACGCCTACTGACGAGTTTTCAAGCTACGCCGGCAGGACTGACTGAAAAGCTATACCAGCTTACTGACTGCAGGCCCACTACTCATCGAGAGAGGAGTGGTGCTTATCGAGACTTTGTCGAACGGTCGTACAAATTTGCTCTTTTGCCCGCTCAAACCACGACCCTGGCTGCACGATGCGGTTACATTCTCGAAACGACTGCCTCGCTAACTTGCGCTGGCTGGGAAGATCCCATTTTGGTGCACCTCACACAGCCATCCGAGACCACGAACGCTAGATGCGGGACTGATCTTGCGAACCAGACTAGCCCTCACATTATTGCTGTGGGTGTATTGTATATACTTACCACTATTATGCTACCAGTGGCAGCCCAGGGCAACGACAGCACAAAATATAGAATTATAACTAAGATTAATTTCCAGCTTAATGTGACAAAAATAGATATGATAAGAAATTATGACATCTGGAAGCAAGTGGGCACAATGTCAGCAGCAGATATTTTTGAAAGATTGAAAGACAGAGTCAGATGGTTTGGTCATGTAACAAGACTATTTACTGCAAGCAGGCCTAACATTTAGATATAGCCAAATTTTAGAACAAGGGAAGACCCCCTTCAGGAGGTGGATTAGCTGTAAAACACAGGAAAATAACGGCCCCTTGTGTGCAAGTAGCACAAAGCTTTGCACAAAAGCACTTCCTAACCATATGCTGATGGGCTTAACAGGGACACTGGAAATAAGGAAAACAAAATATTGTTATTTGCAGCATCAGTTATAAGATCTAAAGCGATATGATTTATAATGACTGTTGCATATCATGACCGAAGTTTACTCTAAAATATGAGCTGGTATAAAGGTGATTTTTGAGAGCACACAATAAGAGTTCAGTGAGTTGTCAATGAATCTTAAATATAATACATTTTACTTTTCATCTTCCTTGCATGATAATTTAGTTATTTATTGTTTGTCCACAGAAATTTGTCAACAGTTTTTCAGCACAAATGGAATCAGAAATTTCAAGTCCTATCACTCAAGATTCAGAAATCTTTCTAACCAAATTCAATGCACATAGCTATGTTGATCAGCCAGATTGCCAGCCGCCAGAGAAACATTGCATAGAAGTGTAATGATTTTCTGTTTCCCTGCAGCTGGCACTTGTAGAATTATGAGTGTTGAATTGTATTGTGAACAATATCGTTGATTTCTCAAGACACCTGTTGATATTTTAGCTCTCACTCAAAATTGTTTTACTGTCTTAATGGAAATTAATGTCAATTACTGAATTATTATCCTCGTCATCACTGTCTTGTGCCATGTCAACTGCCATTCAGGTTTTAGAGTTTAACGAGGGGAAGTCAATAAGTAAGTCATAAATGGCTGTAGAAAAATAACTAAATATGGTAACAACTTGAAACCAGTTTATTTTTATATATACATTGTCCCTTTATTTCTCAACATAATTTCCACCAACATTGATGCACTTATCCCATTGTTTTATCAGTCCTCCCAACTGGCTGCATCTGTTTTCTAAACCATGTTTTCACTTCACATTCAACTTTGGGGTCATTCGCGAAATGTCTCCCGCCAAGGTGGGTTTTCAGTGGACCAAAAAGGTGGAAATCGCTAGGGGCAAAGTCGGGGCTGTAAGGTGGATGTTCCAGAACTTCCCACCTTAGTTGGTTAATTTTCTCCTGCTTGCTTGTGTTCGTTGGCTTGAGCTCCAACGCGAAGTCCTGTATGTCGGATGAAGGCATCCTGTTGTCCAACATCAGTGTGATGTCATACAGGACCTGAGGTTTGCGTGAGTATCCGTTGTCCCATGTTTGGCTTATTGGTGTGCAGACTGGTGGTTCCTCGCCCTACAGGCAGACACTCTCCGACTTCGGAGGAAATTTTCTCCTGAGTTAATCAAGCCGTATTTGGTTTGGCATTGTCATGAAGAAGCAACACTCCTCTAGTCAGCAGTCCTGGACGTTTTCTTCGAATTGCATCATGAAGCATTGATATAACTTCACAGTACGATTCAGAATTCACATTGCCACCTTTCTTCTTGAAATTGTTTAAAAGCACTCCTTGACAATCCCAGAACTGTCAGAATAACCTTCCCTGCTGATGGTGTAACCTTGAATTTTTGGACACAATGCGAAGAAGGATATTTCCATTGCATTGAAGCACGCTTTGATTCGGGCTGGTAGTGATGCACCCATGATTCGGCACCAGTTACAATCCTATTCAGCATGTCTTCTCCTTCATCTTCGTATTGACAGAGATGATGCAAGGACAGGCCAAATCGGTTCATTTTGTGTTCCTCGTTCAATTGTCTGGGTACCCACTTTGAGCACACTTTCTTAAATTTCAATCGATCATGCATTATGCTGTATTCTGAACCATGTGAGCACCCTATTGCAGATGCTACAGAATCTATCGTTACTCGCCATCACCTCTAATCATCTCCTCCACCCGCTGCACAGGTGCTTCTGTTGCAATCTCAACAGGACAACCAGATTAGATTTCATCAACTATGTTAGAGCGTCCTTGAGAAAATTTTTCTAGCCAGCTATGCACCGCTTTATGGGACAAACATTTGTCAGCATAAACAGGAAGCATTTCCTTATGAATGTCCTTTGCAGGCAGTCCTTTTGCCCACAAAAAAACGCACAACAGCATGTTGCTCTTTGGTTGTACACTCCGTAAGTAAAGTCACCATTTTATTTATGCACTGCGCATGCGCATGAGACACCTAGCGCCACCTGATGAACGGGAATATAAAATTCGATGTTGCTGTCACCCAATGACACCTGTAGAAAACACCAACTACATTTACCTGCCATCCCACAAAACTGTGTGACTTACTTATTGACTTGCCGTATTTGTATTACATATGAATATTAATTCTGGGTTGTGAAAATAAGTACCTGACGTAATTCTGAGAAACAGAACTGTCATATAATCTTTTAAAGCTTCGGCATAGCATTTGTGATGTATTTTAACAAGTCTACAGTATACTGCAGCTGTTATCATTCATTGCTTGAGATGCTGAGGTTATTTCATATTAGTAGTAGATGCCGGTGGACTCTTTGAACACAAAAGATCAGCAGTTGAGGCTGTTATTTCCAACCATTGGTGATGAGAGGTCAGAACTTTGGATTGATATTTCCAACCATTGATAATGAGAGGTCAGTACTTTGGGCTGCTGTTTCCAGCCATTCGTGATGAGAGGTCAGTACTTTGGGCTGCTGTTAGCAGCCATTGATGATGATGGGTCAGTACTTTGGACTGCTATCTGCAGCCATTGATGATGAGAGATCAGTACTTGGAATTGCTATTCGCAGCCATTGATGATGAGAGGTCAGTACTTTGGACTTCTGTTTGCAGCCATTGATGACGAGAGGTCAGTACTTTGGACTGATGTTTGCAGCCATTGATGATGAGAGGTCAGTACTTTGGACTGATGTTTGCAGCCATTGATGATGCGAGGTCAGTACTTTGGACTGCTGTTTGCAGCCATTGATGATGAGAGGTCAGTACTTTGGACTGCTGTTTGCAGCCTTTGATGATGAGAGGTCAGTACTTTTGACTGATGTTTGCAACCATTGGTGATGGGAGAGTAGTACTTGAGACTGTATTTCCAACCACTGGTGATCGGGGGCTAGTACTTTAGACTGCTGTTTCCAACTTTTGGTGACAGAAGGCCATTATTCATGAGCATTAAAATCTACTAAACTTCTTGAAAGAAAAATTTTGCTAAAAATTAACAAATCCTTCACCTCCTTTGAGTTTATAAATCTGTATGTGTTCTGTAGCTGTCACATTGTACATGGAAATGAAAGTGCAGATTGATTGGCCTTCTGAGGAAACAATGAGTTTGAGCAAGGCAGGCATGACATTGTCTGTAAACTATTGCCAGAGGAATCACAACTGGTGACTATAACTGATGGAATCGAGAATCCAATTCAGCACTAGCAAGAATGATTGTACTAAAGGATGATGCAGAGGCATGCATAACCAACTGACCACTAGTAATGGAACTGCAAGCCCCCATATTCTTTAACATGTTCTGAGAGAGACAGAGCACAAATGGGCATGCCCTGAGTCCAGTGATGTTGGTGCTGGATATCAGATTGTGCTTTACATCATAAAGTGTGCTTGCTATAATGCACTAGGTGAACTGGACGGTGTATTCTTTCTGTAGCAAGACTTTGCGGTTGTGAGTCAAACATAATGAACTCTCTTGTATGGATGTCTGCATCCATTATGGGATCAATTTATTATATTTAAGCTCATATTTTATCCAGTTGTATTCCTTGTGATGAATTGTGCTCAGGTCAACACATCCTTATGTAATATGTTACAAAATTCTTTCATATTTTCCTGTTGGTTGTGCATTAATTTATATATGTTTTTGTTTGGTTTGCACATTGGTTTAGCTGTTCTGCTCTGAAGCTGTTATGAAGTATTTTGTTTTGCTCAATTTCTGGCTTTGACCATGTACAATCTTAGTGTAGCTAACCTGTGTGTCTTTCTTTGCGCAGTGTGTTTGAGTCACACTAATTCCTGTGTAGAGAGTCTGTAATATTGTTAGGTTCTGATAGTTTCTGCCAGCTGAGATCTGTTCACTGGCCTAAGACTGGAGCTAGTTTACCATTGTCTGTAGTATTGATTGTGATAAATTGAAGGCCACACTAGTCTTCAACACATCACATATCTGCTACACTTTACTGATGTTGTTATTGTCCTTTATTGGAGTTGCTGAGTTTATTGCTCTTTAGCAGACAATGGCAGCATGCTTCAAGCATGGTAGGCCATATTTTGGACCAATATTGCTGATAATTCAGGATGGAAGGCCAGTATTTGAGGTCTGAAGCTAGGAAATAACAGTCCTTTAGCTATAAAAGTATGTAAAAAGACTACTTTTCAGTGTACTTTAGGTAAAAATATAATGAAAGATGCTTGTAGCAAAAATGGCGTTAAAATTAAAATGGCAGTGGCAACATAAATTTAAGAAAGAAGTAGATAATGCTAATATAAAAAATAAATAAATATTCAGTTAAAAAACAGCCACGTACATGCATATGGCCATTATTGCTTTACACTTCAGAAACATGGACTGTCAACATAAATGAAGAGAAACAGCTTGAAGCATTCTAGATTGGGTTCTATTGTAGAATGAGAAAAACAAGCAACTTACTTTATATATCTTTTCCCTTGTATATGATTCTGGACCATCCAGTATATATGCTCCTTGCAGTCAAACATCCTGAACCTCCAGTGAGAATATACAAAGTAGTTTGTATTCCTTTACATCAACATAGCGTAATATTTCCTCTGTCCTGATGAACAGTACCACCCTGCCACGGCAGCTGTAATTGTATTCTGTCTCAACGCCATCGCCCCAGAGTGGATCTTCTGTCATGACATTTCCTTACATTGTCACCGTGTCTACTGATGACAAACTGTTAGTCTGCATGATGTCTTGGAGGTCTGCAGCAAATGTTATGTTGGTCTGTTTTGTCGTGTTCTAACATATATCCTTATTATTCCGGAGCACTGGCTGATGGATATATTATTTAGTGTATACATTTGGGAGCTGTTTTATTAAGTTTGTTCTTTTAAACTAAGTTCTCATAACTAAAAAAATACACAATCATTAGGAGTGATTCAGTGCATAAAACAGGGTGTTCGACAAGGATGTATATTGTCCATTGAGTTGTTTTCTTTATACAGTGAGCATACACTAGATGTGGAGAAGTATGCCATGGAGTTATGCTGATAACACTGCCTTGATTGCAATAAATCAAAAATAACTGTAGAAAATTGTTGATACAGTGGTTGTAGAAAGTGAAGAAAAAGAAGTCAATTTGGAAAATAATATTAAGACAGAATTGATGGTAATATCAAAGAAACAGATCTTGCCCAAATGTACAATTAAAATCAATAGTATGAAGAGGAAAACCAGAACATGCTGTAGCAATTGGAAGTATTAATGGGTTAAAGAGATAGAAGAAGACAGTGAGAAAATATTCATGACAGCTTTTCATTATGTCGTGAAAGCATTTCAGTAAATGAATTGATGCTCTTTGTTAATCATGAGATGAGGAGAAATATTATAGCCCATGCCAGTTAGCAAGGCACTTGATGGTAATGATGATGATGATCATCTTCAACATTTGTTAATTAGCTGTGATTATTATGTCTGTTAGTAAACGTTGACTGATATGAGATCTTTATGTTTTTCAAAATTTTTTTTACTAAACTCAATAAGCATTCTCATGAATTGTAGAAGTTGTAGTCTCCAAGATATGTACATTCCTGAAAGAAGCATAATTGATTATTCTTTCACATGCCTTCCGTACAAGGGGGCATATATGTAATATATTAGGTCTTGATGTCGTTACATTTATGGAAATATATTATTTGTTCCTGCTAGCATTATTTCATCATCTAAGTAAACATACCATTAAAATGCACATCTGTACTGGACTGTATTTTACACCAGCTGATTTGTAAACAAAAAGAATGATGTAACAGAAGATACCTGACATGAGACAGATTTAGATGGCAAAGAGGACATTTAGAGAAAGACAAAATATCCTAGCACAAAAGAGTATACAACTTGATCTGTGAGATAAAGTCCAAAATATATACATCTGGCCAGCAGCATTCTATGGTTCTTAAATATTGGACAGCGAATAAACATGATGAAATACGCAGAGGCATTTGAGACATAGTGTTGGCATTTGATTTGTGTTGTGGTGTTGACATTTGAGAAGTGATGTCAGAATAATGACCAAAGCCAATTGGATTGAGAAATTGACAACTGAATACTGTGGAAAATATATCAGAACAAAGAAGATGTCTTAATAAAGAAATTGTCAAAGATTGGAAACTCTCATGGCTTTTTCACGTAACTCTCATTGCTTGCTCACAAAACTCTCATCATGCCCATAGCAACATATGGGTGTGAATCATGGACCATATCACAATCACTACAGAAGAAAAATAGAGGTATTTGATCTTACATGATATAGAAAAGTATTAGAATACAGTGTATCCAGTCAAACATTCTGACATTCTACCAGATCTGAGCATAAAGAAAACTGGTTAATAAATGGCTTCATTTCTCAGAACATAAAACACTCTGGCCACATGAATCATCACAGTGGCTTAGAATAACAGTCATAGATGGAGGCAAGGATCAATACCACAAAGGTGGTCACTGGCTATTACAGACTCCCTGAACATGATGGAGGCAGGGATCAATACCACAAAGGTGGTCACTGGCTATTACAGACTCCCTGAACATGATGGAGGCAAGGATCAATACCACAAAGGTGGTCACTGGCTATTACAGACTCCCTGAACATGATGGAGGCAAGGATCAATACCACAAAGGTGGTCACTGGCTATTACAGAC
Source organism: Cepaea nemoralis (assembly GCA_014155875.1). Taxonomy (NCBI): domain Eukaryota; kingdom Metazoa; phylum Mollusca; class Gastropoda; order Stylommatophora; family Helicidae; genus Cepaea; species Cepaea nemoralis. The sequence continues at coordinate 160,080 of JACEFZ010027829.1, read as the reverse complement.
TCCCTGAACATGATGGAGGCAAGGATCAATACCACAAAGGTGGTCACTGGCTATTACAGACTCCCTGAACATGATGGAGGCAAGGATCAATACCACAAAGGTGGTCACTGGCTATTACAGACTCCCTGAACATGATGGAGGCAAGGATCAATACCACAAAGGTGGTCACTGACTATTACAGACTCCCTGAACATGATGGAGGCAAGGATCAATACCACAAAGGTGGTCACTGGCTATTACAGACTCCCTGAACATGATGGAGGCAGGGATCAATACCACAAAGGTGGTCACTGGCTATTACAGACTCCCTGAACATGATGGAGGCAGGGATCAATACCACAAAGGTGGTCACTGGCTATTACAGACTCCTGAACATTATGGAGGGCAGGGATCAATACCACAAAGGTGGTCACTGGACTATTACAGGACTCCCTGAACATGATGGAGGCAAGGATCAATACCACAAAGGTGGTCACTGGCTTATTACAGACCCCCTGAAACATTATGGAGGCAGGGATCAATACCACAAAGGTGGTCACTGACTATTACAGACTCCCTGAACATTATGGAGGCAGGGATCAATACCACAAAGGTGGTCACTGACTATTACAGACTCCCTGAACATTATGGAGGCAGGGATCAATACCACAAAGGTGGTCACTGACTATTACAGACTCCCTGAACATTATGGAGGCAGGGATCAATACCACAAAGGTGGTCACTGGCTATTACAGACTCCCTGAACATTATGGAGGCAGGGATCAATACCACAAAGGTGGTCACTGACTATTACAGGACTCCCCTGAACATGATGGAGGCAGGGATCAATACCACAAAGGTGGTCACTGACTATTACAGACTCCCTGAACATTATGGAGGCAGGGATCAATACCACAAAGGTGGTCACTGACTATTACAGACTCCCTGAACATTATGGAGGCAGGGATCAATACCACAAAGGTGGTCACTGACTATTACAGACTCCCTGAACATTATGGAGGCAGGGATCAATACCACAAAGGTGGTCACTGACTATTACAGACTCCCTGAACATTATGGAGGCAGGGATCAATACCACAAAGGTGGTCACTGGCTATTACAGACTCCCTGAACATTATGGAGGCAGGGATCAATACCACAAAGGTGGTCACTGGCTATTACAGACTCCCTGAACATGATGGAGGCAGGGATCAATACCACAAAGGTGGTCACTGGCTATTACAGACTCCCTGAACATTATGGAGGCAGGGATCAATACCACACAGGTGGTCACTGGCTATTACAGACTCCCTGAACATTATGGAGGCAGGGATCAATACCACAAAGGTGGCCACTGACTATTACAGACTCCCTGAACATTATGGAGGTAGGGATCAATACCACAAAGGTGGTCACTGGCTATTACAGACTCCCTGAGCCTGAACATGATGGAAGCAGGGGAAATGATGACAGATCCAGTTTTCTGATGGGCCATACACAGGGAGACTTTCTGCAAGAACCTTCTACATAATGATGGTGATATAGAGTATAGTTAACTGGGAAAGTAGCTGGATAATTCATATCATAGCAGTTGTTATAATATGTTAGCATCAGTATTTTTTTTTTTTAATCTGATAATCTCCATGTGTACTGTGTACATAAATGAGCAGCGATTAGAATGCCTGGTATGTTTTAGTGCACTTTTAATATGCAGTACCATGTACTGTATTCTTTTCCTGCTGTAGTGTACATGTATTTTATGTTCTGAAGTTATGCCTTCAGTAATGTACATAATTTTATGTTTTATGTATGGTTGTGTTTGCCTGTTCTAGTGTAAATACATTTTATGTACCATAGGATATGCCTGCTATTGTGTACACTGGTTGTATGCACTGTACTATATACTTGTTTAGTGTACACACATTTTATGTACTGTATTGTATGTATTCAGTAGTGTACACACATTTAATGTACTGTAGATGATACATGTACGGTACAATATGTGTACACAAATGTGCTGAATAATATATGCCTGCAGTAGTGTGCACACATATACTGTATATATGTGCTAAATGATATGCCTGCATGTACTGTATGGTATGTCTACAACACGTACCGTATGGTATGTCTACAACGTGTACTGTGTTGTATGTCTACAACATGTACTGTGTGGTATGTCTACAACATGTACTGTGTGGTATGTCTACAACATGTACTGTGTGGTATGTCTACAACATGTACTGTATGGTATGTCTACAACATGTACTGTGTGGTATGTCTATAACATGTACTGTGTGGTATGTCTACAACATTTACTGTGTGGTATGTCTACAACATGTACTGTGTGGTATGCAAACACTAGTGTACAGACATGTACTTATGGTATGCCTACAGTAGTGTACATACATGTACTGTGTGGTATGCTTACAATAGTGTACACAATTTAATTATATGCATACAGTAGTGTACACAATTTACTGATATGCCTACAGTAATGTACACAATTTACTGATATGCCTACAGGAGTGTACACAATTTAATGATATGCTACAGTAATGTACACAATTTACTGATATGCCTACAGGAGTGTACACAATTTAATGATATGCTACAGTAGTGTACACAATTTAATGATATGCTACAGTAGTGTACACAATTTAATGATATGCCACAGTAGTGTACACAATTTAATGATATGCCTACAGTAGTGTACACAATTTAATGATATGCTACAGTAGTGTACACAGTTTAATGATATGCCTACATTAGTGTACACAGTTTAATGATATGCTACAGTAGTGTACACAATTTAATGATATGCTACAGTAGTGTACACAATTTAATGATATGCTACAGTAGTGTACACAATTTAATGATATGCTACAGTAGTGTACACAATTTAATGATATGCTACAGTAGTATTCTCACACACATATACTGTACGGTATACCTACAGTAGTATACTCACATACAATTACTGTATGGTATACCTACAGTAGTGTACACACATGTGTACTGTATGGTATGCCTACTGTTGCATACATATGTGAGTATGGTATGCCTAATGTAGTGTATGGTAGTGTGCACAGGCATGTATGTACTGTATTCAACAGTGTATGTGCTATAACACAATACAACTTTTAGAGTTGATAGTTGTAGGGTCTGTCTTGATAAATATCTTTTTTGCAGATGTTAAAGGCATGAGTATCACGTAGTGGTTAGAATGCTAATCTCCTCGGAAGGTTAACCCGGTCAACAAATGCATGAAGAAGTTGAATGTGTCGGCTGAAAAGTTTAAATATCGCAGCTCTGCTGCAAACAGGCACAGCGCTGTTACATCCTAAACAACATTCTGGACAAACGCAGAAGTAGAATAAAAATGCTAGTCTTGTCACAAATGGATACAGGTTACTATCCTCATTACGACACATGGCTTTTTTGTTGTCTATCTGAGGTATAAGTAGAAAAACAAATCTAGCCTATAGACTTCATGACATAAGCTAACATATTTTTTTTATTAAGTTGCATGTCCTTCTCAGGAAGTAGCAGTCAACCCCAGCATTTTTGCTGTTCGTGATTCCTGGGCAAATTTTACGTTCAGTAGTTTGCCATTGCTTTCTGAACGACCGGCTCCTATACCTTTTTTGAAAAAACCAGCACTGCTGTGTTTCGAACCGGGTATACGGGCTCACAAACCACGTTCGCAAGCCCTTAGCCATAGAGACCGGCTAAGCTAACATAAGCCGCTAAAAATCTCAGCCCTAAAAGTCTTCGTGGTGGACACATGCAGGGTCAAATAATTGCTGCAATTATATTTTGTGTAGTTAAAGTGTCTGCACCTGCATGAAGAAATTGTTCTCGCCAAACATGGAGTTACTACCAACAACAATGATTTACTACAAATACAATGTTTATTGTAATTTATTTGATTGGATTTTGTAATAATGTTCTCTCAAAATGTACTGATGGTCGAATGATAGTCAGATGAGTTTTTCTGGTTGAGAGATAATGTATGTAATTGATGGGAAAATGTGATGAGTCTGGTTGATGTGTCAGATGACGGTCATGAAAACAAATGGATGTTGCACAGATCACACACGCCGAAGCCTCAGACATGCCTTATTTTGAGACTGTCTTCAAATCCAGTTAGGTGGGTTCTATGTTGAGAAATATCACACACACAATTTCTGGTTCGCACTATTACAAAAATGTTATTCATGAAATTCCTGAACTTAATTACTTTCCCTCATATATCATGGTAGTAATTTTGAGGTAGGAGTAGAAAAACAGAAATCCACATGTTTAAGTGCTCTCGTAAATTGGTCAAATGTCCACTAAGAAAATCTGCATGCTTGAGGTTTCAGTAGAGAATTCAGTAATAGGAGGAAAATGTCAGGCTGCTAACACAGGACTTAATTAATGACAAAAATAATTCATCTTACCTGAAAATAGCCTTAAGATCTTTCTTTCCATGGATATTTCCTTCTCTTGCACCATTTCAACATCTTCCTGGATCAAGAGTCTTAATTTCTGAATGGATTGCGGGTGATTGCAATCCATACCTGCTTACGGCCCCATTAGTCCATTTCTCTCTGCGCCATTTGTATTTGCACGCCCCTCAGGGAAGAATATATCTAAAATATGTAACCACCACCCCTTCATTATTGTGGTGTCCTTGCTTGATCTATCAACCACCTGGTGACTGGCCTTCAACATTCACCAGAATTGTTTCCCATGAGCCATGTGTTTTTCCTTGAGTTAATACTATGAAGAAAACTAAAGTTACATCATCTCACCTGTTAGTAAATGTTTTCATGTGTGAGCAGACAGTCGACGCCAGCAGCGATGAATGGACTAATACTTATTGGCATGTTAGAGTTACATGACTGATTCAAATGCATGTGTTCTCTGCTGCGCTGTTGTCTTACTTCCCTTGACACCTTAGAACAGGGATGGCCAACCTTTTCAGCAGGTGGGCCAAATTTCAGAAATAATATTTCCTACTGGACCACATACCTAATTTTTTTTGGGGGTTAATTAAAGTAAACATGCAAGCGTGCTACAGCTTCGATCACATCGTCACTTCCCAGTAGGTGAGATCATGGTCAAACGCTTGCCTGGTTTAATGTAAAAAAAAAAAAAATTTTAACAAGAAATAGGTATATTTACTTTTATTTGAAGAAAATAAAAGATAACTGAGAATCAAACATGTTTATTAGACAATTTTAAAATATTTAAAAGTGAGACATCTGACTTTGTTTTGCAGAATTAAGTGCATCAAAATTGATCTCGACTTATGTTGTCTCTACACGCAAACAGTTTTCCAAATGAACATCAGTAATTCGTGTTCTTACTTGTGATTTGATGTGCTTCATACAACTAAAAAGCTGTTCACACGCATAAGTGTTTCCAAATAGCGAAACCATCGACAGAGCATGTTTGTAAAACGCAGGATATTTATCCTTGTCCAAATACATTTGATAGAACTCTTCCAAACCAACTTGATGGAATTTCTTCTTTAACTGTGTATCACAACACATTTCACAATGTTCTATGTGTAATCTTCCTGGTAATAAATTCACATCTACCGCGAATTGCGTTGCAAATGCACAAAAAAAAGCACATGATGTTTTTAAACAAAATTCTGATATCGGTTTTCAAATTCGAGGTTTAAGTCGGATATCAAAGAAGCGTATTTATCCGCCGCCTCCAGTGTGACATCTGGTTGCAATGACAAGGTAGGAAAGTGAGTAAAGTTTTTTTGTCCTCAACTGTTGTTCCCAAAGACCAAGTTTCATTTGAAATGCAGAAATATGATCATACATCTTATCAATTAATTGATCTTTCCCTTGTAGACGACTATTAACGTCATTTAGGTAGCTAGTTACATCGACCAGAAATGCAGAGTCGCAAGCCCACTCACTCTTTGTCTTCAAACTCTGGGATACTTTTTGACTGCTTGCAAAGAATGATTGTATTTCTTGCTGCAAATCACTCTTTTCAACATTTTGGCATGGGTCAGCCATCTTACTTCTGCATAAAATGTAACGTCATTATAATCTGAGTCCGAAGACTTAAGAAATTTTCGGAACTGACGGTGATTCAACTCGTTCGACTTAATGAAGATCACTATTTTGACGACCACTTCATGATATGGTCCATTTTGAGGGACTTCGAACATAAATTCTCCGGATGAATAATGCAATGAAAATTTAGCATTGAAGTATTACCGACTTTGGAGGCCTCAATTTTCAATCAATTTTACTAAACCTTCGTGTTTCCCAACCATTGCTGGAGCACCATCTGTTGTTAAGCCCGATAAGTTGTTAAGTTGTAACGAAAAGCGATTCAATGTCGATGTAACTGCCTCTAACAAATCTCGTGACTTAGTAGTGTCCTTAAGTGGATACAGTGCCGCTAATTCTTCTGTCTTTTTAAAATGGACATCAACACCCCTGATAAAAATTGCCAGTTGTGCAGTATCTGCCATATCTGTGCTTCCATTCAATGCTAGAGCATAAAATATAAACTCGAATGCTCGACTTTTCAAATTATCTTCAGTATGTTTTCCAATGTCGTCCACACGCCTAGTAATAGTCTGACGAGACAAGATTTATTTTTGAGAAATCATTCTTCTTTTCTGGACACATAATTTCAATGACGCTCTCCGAACATCCCTTAACCATTTCACCTTCTGAATGTGGCTTCAATTTATTTTGCTAGTATCATGGCTACTGCATAACTAGCTTTTACATAGCATGTTGACTCTGAATCCGCTCTAGTAAATATCTTTTGTTGTGCAGAAATTTTTGTTTTAAAGTCACTTATATGGTCTTGTCGATTTTCCCTTTGTACTTATCATACTTATTTGCGTATTTAGTTTCATAGTGCCGTTTGATGTTATACTCTTTCAAAACAGAAACAGATTTGTTGCATATCAAGCATATGGACTTTGTTTTAATTTCCACGAAGAAATAGTTTATAGTTTAGTTTAGTTTAGTTGATGGATCAACATCACGGCACACGGGTGCAACCCATAAGTGCTCCGTTCTCCTCCTAACTCAAACCTGAGTCTGGAGAAACTCAGCTCAGTGCACGAACTCCGTAGCACTGGCGAGGATCCTGAAATACTTTGGGTAGATTTTTAACTCGAAATTTTGCCCGGGCAGCGCCATTAGGCTACTCTTTTTCGATTTCCAACTGCCAAGGGATTTTTTTACGTGCGCAACAATACACACGGGCGTCTGATCTCACTACCCAGAGACCAGGGGAAATTTTATTACTAGAAGTCCACGTGAAAAAATCCCGCTCATCACCAGGGCTTGAACCCGGGACCTCCAGCACTCAAGGTGGACACCATACCTCGAGACCAAGCAGCCCCCCTTGGGGCTGCGTCTTGAAAACTTCTTAATTCTTCTGTGATTCTTCTCTTCTTTGGTCCAACGTCTTCACTAGTTGACACCATGGTAGGTCTTTGTTTTTGACTGACAAAAAAGAAATAGTTTATAGTCCACCTGTCTTGAAAAATTCTTAATTCTTCTGTGATTCTCCTCTTCTTTGGTCCAACGTCTTCACTAGTTGACACCATGGTAGGTCTTTGTTTTTAACTGACAAAAATAAAACACCATGGGTAATACTAATTAATAATAATTAATTAATTTAAATTACATAAATAAAACGTTTCAGTGTTTACTTACCTATAGAATCGATATGGCAGACAGGATAAGTGGTTAAAGTAGTTTGAACTCTTATTATAAATATGATAAATATGTATTTTAACGTCGATCGCAAAATCTCTCCAGACGCAGTGGCGATAATAGAACAAAACTACAGAATAACATGGAACTTTGTCAAGCTGGACTGAAAGTAGTTATGAGTATGAGCCTGATAGCATTGCGAGCTTCCCAAAGATGCCGAAGACCACATAACATATATTTCAGAAGTTGAAGTCTCAAGTTTAAGTCTATCAATACCTAGCGTCGGACAAAAAACTAAGTAACCTTGAGTGTCAAATAGTGGGATATGTGAAATAACTAAAATCTATTAATTTTCCTGTAAATGCGGGATATTTAAAATAGCTAAAAACCAATGAATTATTCAAAAAATGCAAGATATTTCAAATTTCTCTTAGCTATAATTTAATAATATATGGTACGAATGACTCATGATGTAATGTTCTTTTGGTGATATGTACAATAAAGTTAACATTTATATTCATTTGACTTAGTCCCGCGGGCCGCAACATGACTCCCGGCGGGCCTCGTGTTGGCCACCCCTGCCTTAGAAGATCTTGGCACTGTCATTGTTCACGCGCTTGTTATTGAGAGTAGCAGTTGCATCTCTGATGTAACCAGCTTGGAATAGAACTTTATATGTGCATTTTGTATTATTATTACCACCTTGAACTGGTGTGCCTGTATCATGGAGTCATCAGAGACTCATTTCCACACATGTTGATACATCAAATGATCTTGTTTTTAAGATTTTCCATTTTTCACATTAGTAGATTTTTCTAATATTTCATTATTTGTACTTCTCTTTGTCGAAGATCGACATTTTGACAGCTTTAATTAGTTTTTCTATTATTTTTAAACACAGGGTCCAGGTTTCAACCACTGGAAATTTTTTTCTCCATTTTTTAATTCCACTCCCGCAGGAGTGTTTTTGTAATTTTACTTTGTTTATTAGTTTTTGTTTGTTGTGTTGGCTCGCTTCGGTCTCGAGCGTAGTCCCCAGGTGCTGCAACTACTAGAAGTTCTACTATTAGTAAGTGCACTGGGCTGATTTTGTGTGAGAGTGAGCTTTTTCTCTTACTAGTGTTATACACCATGAGACGAACCCTTCTCTGACATCTGAGGTACTTGTAATTTACAACCTTAAGTCGAGGACAGGAAGCCAACATTTAAGTCCAACTGTCCGATGTGTAGAGTAAACCAACTATGCTGTGTTCAGAAGAGAAAGTTTCAGTGTGTTACACCTCTCAGCCATGGCAACCTCCAAAGAAGTGTTTAAAACACATACAGTGAGTCTCAGCTTCAGTTTCTGTGATATTTGTTTGAAGAGAAGATCCAGTTTCTCGTTGTTCCGTGTGCCTTTTGCCATTTTAATTTGTTTTGTGATCTCCTTGTTATTCAACATTAATTTTGTTTAAAGTTATTACAATCACTTTTTGCTAAATTACCCCTGCCATACCTCTTATGTTTTTAATGTAATATTAATTTTTTTTTTTTTTTTTTTCACATATAAAACACATGAGAACAAGCTGATATGAAGACATTCTGCAACATATTGAGTACATGGAGCTTGTATTTTCAGGTTGCACATTCATTGTTCCATGTCCTGCAATAGAAAACATAACAGTTGATCTCCCAAGGGAGTATCTTTATTTAGTCAGCATTTTTAGACATGAACATTTCATGTTTTCTGGGATTTTGTTTTGTATGTTTAATTATTCATTGATTTACGATGTGACAACTATTTGCATGTTGATGTAATTGTATTGATTCTAAAGCTGTCAAGTGCCCTGGTCAGTTTTTGCTGAACTTTGTCTTGGTGTCAGCAATAATGTGTTTCGGAAAGTTGACAGTGTATTCCATGGAGAAATTATTGGACTTGACACTAAACCATCAATAGTTGTGTAAAAAGTTTTAGATTTGTGTACGGCAAGAGAGGCTGGTTTAATAGCCTTTTAATGGTATGAACAGTTGTACAAACCATGTTTCTCTGTAGTAAACACCCACTTGTGGAATACAGAACACGGCTAAATGTGATCATGATCTGATTTTCAGTATCATATATGTATGTGTGCACATGTGAAGTTTTTTTGCATGTTTGTATGTACGTAAGTATGTATTTAAGTACATGCATACAACAGTTTAGAGGTTAAGGTTGAACATGCTGTGAATATTTTACAGATGAATATGGCCTGTAATATTTCATAATAAATCAAATGTAATTTCTTAAAATGTAATAGCTTTTTAATTAATGTAAAGTAAAATAACAAATACATGCTAGTATCTTGCTATGTCTGTTAGTTATATTGTCACAGTTACTGCAGTTGGTATTGACATATCAGTTCATGTAAGGTATAGTGTGTTTGGAAATCTGTACTTTTGTTAGAATGTTGCCTGCTATTTCACGTGTCCCGCTATCATCATATATGAAGATTGAACATTTGTTATATAGCTATAGTGATCTCACAGTTGAAGCTATAGAGATGTGCCAGTGTGTACAGCCTCCTATATTGTAAAAGTCTCAGGTATATTATTTGGTGTATTTTCTGCCTTAAGTTTATAATATTCTAAGACTTCAATTATTGACTTACAAAAACAAGAAAAAAGGACACTGTTACTTGGAAGATGATGAGATGATTATACCTTAGAAGACTTGGCCATTGAATGAGAACAAGTTACTGCAGTAACATATGAATGGTGTTCTGGAGAAGTCCAGGCAATGGTAAAGGTAAGGTAATGCCATGGCAGCTACAACTTTATAGGTGAGAAGAGGAATAACTTCACAGCAATCTTTGGTGAGATGAGACCATCTCCTTGACATGTCCGTCCAGTGTTATCTTGTGTGGTGGAGTACATGTATGCAACATCACAGACTTTGTAACACTCTTGCACATATGATGCACTTATGCAATTCAGACTTGCAGGCTATTATTTGTATAAAAAAGATATTAAAGCATAAGGAAAACATGATGTCTCATTATTACCTGCAAGTGAAAAACCTTCATTACAATTCAATCTGTCATGCTGTTAGCCTTGAAGCAAGGTGAATGAAACATTTGGAAAGCTTGGTTGATTTATACCACCAGCAAATGGTTACATGCAAGTTACATGCTGGATGGTGCCATGAATAGTATATTGATTATGCATTATTTCCATCTCTTTAGAAACTGACTCACAAAAACATTATTTCCCACCTGTGAAGCTAACCAGATATTTATTACATGGTTCATCACTATGTTATTTATCTCATTATATACAGACTGTTCCTAAAGACCTTGTGAACATTTAAGCTGTAATAATTCTAGATGTCTTAATGTACAAAACAATATAAACTGAACCTAAAACCCAGGTTGTAGGATAACCATGAGAAATGCATGTACATTCAATGTAAGCTAACCATCATTGTATTTCATGGGGCAAGAGATCTTGGATGTGACTAACTGTCTGTCTCAATTCTGTCAATATTCCACAATTATAGTATCCAATTCTTCAACTGAAATCTTGACTTAGAAAAATATTGAACCATTTAAATATCGTGTATAGAAGACGTTAGTAGAAAGTTCACTGTCTATTATGGAAAGGTGGTTCATATGAAAGTTAACTCAGCTTTCAAATGATTCAATTGTTAGTTTGTAACATATATACATCTAGCTGCATATTGTATTTATTTTGTTTCATCAAGTCGTATGTTGTGTTTCTGGGACCATCTCAGCTACAAGGAATTAAACTACTTTGTACATTTCTGAGTAAATGTCAAGCTTATTTATGCATTAGTGAAATCTTTACTTTTGTGTGCCCGTTTGTAAACAAAAAGGAACCTCGTAATGCAACAGTCAGAAGCAGCTGTAACAATAGAATCATATCTTGTCTAAGCTGGTGTGTTGGGGAATGAACAGGCAGACAGATTGGCTGGCTCTTCAAAACTTGGTGGAGTATTGATGCATGATAAGGCAGACGAGGTTGCGGCCTTGTGGGGGCACGTTTACACGTCGGAGGAGCAAATGCATCACCATGGTCTGGCAAGAATGCGACAGCGAGGAGTGACGAGGGGATCTGGCCGATGCTCGACACTTAGAGGAAAGGCGAGACGCACATATAATCAGATTGCTACTGGTACTATTGGGGTTGGAACTCTTCGCTGGCTTCTGAGGATGGGGACAGAGCGCTTATGGGAATGCCCTGAATGCTGTGATGTCGGTTCCTAAATCAATCAATCAATCAATCAATCTTGTCTAAATTAACGGGTATTTGTTTTAGTCATTTGAATGTTTAGAATCTTTGCAGTAGAAAGTTCTTTTAGGAGACATGTGAGCAGTTTGGTTAGTGCGTATTTAGTCAAACTAATTTAACCTGGTCATTTATACATACACACATACACTAACTTGATACTCACTCTACTGCAAGAGGCAGAAGTATGGGCAAGGAACAGGCAATTAGTACATCAAATCGTGGTCCAAGATATGTGGTGTAAAGAAGAATGGGTTACATGTAAGTAAAAACAAGCAGATATTGAAGTCTAGAGAAGCTGGAAGTGAAAAGAGAGCTGATGGAAGAAATAAAATATAGGCATGTCAAATCTTCTGGCCATATTAAAGGACAGGACAGTCTTAGAAACACTTTGCTGAAGGGAAATGTTGAAGGCAAGCGACAAGAGTGTGTACAATCACAGTGACTGTAGGGAAGTGTTGGAGATCCGTTGTAGTAAACCTTCATTGTATTGAATGCGCTGAACTGATACCGTTTATTCCTTGGTAACTTGATATTTTCAGCTAAGTTAACCTGATGATGTGATCAACTCAGCCATTAGTATTTCCAGAAGTACCTCAGATTTTTCAGAAGATGCTTAGCCAGTCCTGCTTGCATCTTTATTCAGCTCAAATACCTAATGAAGGTTTTGACTTATGGGCTTTCATGTTACCAGAAAATGTTACCTTGTGGATGAAGGCATAGTTATAATAGCCCACCAGAAAATGTTACCTTGTGGATGGAGGCGTAGTTATAACAGCCCACCAGAAAATGTTACCTTGTGGATGGAGGCATAGTTATAACAGCCCACCAGAAAATGTTACCTTGTGGATGGAGGCATAGTTATAACAGCCCACCAGAAAATGTTACCTTGTGGATGGAGGCATAGTTAGAACAGCCCTATGCCACTTCAACATGTTCATAGGGAACCTGAATCTAACCAGGGGCTGTCAGCATATTTCTAAAAATGTACGTATGTGTGGATATCTCCTTAACTCTTAAAATACATACTACACACAATTGAAAAAAGGACCTTGGCTGAGGCTGAGCTGTTACTGGAGTCGGAATAAAACAGAAAATATGACTTGGAAACTTCATGAAAGGAAAAACGCACATAGATACTCGCGAACTGTTTTCACCAGTCTTTATCAGTGAACAGGATAAACGACACCATTTTTAAAAACAATACTTATTTCAGGAATATAAAAAGTAATCCAGTCAGCACAAAAAATTAGGAATGGAAAAAGAAGATATGTGATGAGAAAGGGGTGCTGGAAGCGAAACGGAATAGAAAACAATATGGAAAATCGATGTTTGTGTATGATTAAATATGTACATAGATATATAGAGAGACACACACGCATGCGCGCAAGCAGCAGACATGGACACACACACACCATGCTACATGTAATTTTGAGGAGTGACTTTGAGACATGTTTAAGACTTTGTTTTCCAATTTATTAAATGAAAAGACTTCTGTATGTATATGATGCTATGCAGCCATGTAGAAACTATTGTATTCATTTATCTAAATAATCTTGTATGTTTACAGCAAACATATACAAACTACCTCAGTATGTTTCCACTATTTTTGGGTCCAGATGCGTTTTGGTCATGTGCGGGGTGTGCTGCAAGAATGAATCACCAGATAATGTGATATGTTGTACTTGAGGCATCATAAGCTTGTTGGCCTTGATCCATTCCACTGTACATGGCTAATGTTCACTTGAAAGCTCATAGTGTTTTATAGTCAGAAACACCCTGCTGCACACACATGTAATCAGCTTAATCATGTGCTAATTGTTTCCTTTTTTTTCTCGTTATGTTTCTTTTCTCTTCTACTCTGTATTTGCTTGCTTTGAATTCAAACATAGTTCGTATGTGTGGTTCTACTTCTAGTGCATTTTGTTAATTTTTTCTTGTGAATTAACTTTCCCTGTTATCAGTGTCCCTCGCCATCAGGCGAACCCACTCCGACTTCTGAGGTATTTGTAATTTACATCTCCAGACAAGAAGTCAACATTATAGACCAACTGACTGGTGTAGGGGTTGAACCCACTACCTCGGCATCAGCACACCAGATGTTTAAACACAAGCGCTCTTATACGTTTGACTATGCTGACCTCCCAGTTCAGATAAATCATGTGTTTGTTAGTTGGTTGGTCGGTCGGTCGGTTGGTTAGTCGGTCAGTTAGTCGACAGATCATCCTCATTGCACATCGAACCATTCAGTCCATAAGTGCTCGGATCCCCTTCTCAACAAATCCCGCAGCATGTAGTGGCTCACGACACCAGTTCTGTGTTGGTTTATCAATCTTCTTTGGCTTCCTGCGTAGTGTTCTTGTTTGGCCACACCTCTTTTAACTTGCTGTTCTCGCAGTCTGACCATGATTGTAGATTCACAGTCATCACTTGGTTCTCGCAAATGACTTACAGTCGTCCTCATTGCATATCATATATGATGATTTTTAATATGGCATTATTTTATTTCTCTCTCTTTCTCTCCAACTCCCCCCACCCCCCACCACAATCAATCAATCAATCATGTGCCATGCCGGATAGCGTGGGCGGTCATGACTCGCCATTTCACTCGATCACCAGAGTTGTGGATCAGCTCAGTGTTCCTGTCTCGTTTATGCCACGTGGCCAAGCCATCCAGGTATTTTCCTCTCGGTCTTCCCCTTGGTCTGTTCCCCTCGATCTTGCCAGTTGTCAATAAGTTCTCCAATCCATTTCTTCTCATAACATGTCCAAACAATTTTGACTGTCTACGTCTAATTTCTGTAATCAGTCTACGATTTTCATTTGTCTCCTGTAGTACTTGGTCATTGGTTTTTCTATCTGTCCATGGTACTCTTTGCATTTTCCTCAGAAACCACATTTCTGTAGCCATAAAATGTTTTTCAGCTTGACTGCACATTGTCCAAGTTTCACATCCATACAAAAGAACAGGCTCTATGTACCCCCTCAACACTCTTTTTCTCGTTTCAATTGACATCTTTTTATTGGTCAGAATGTTTTTCATCTTGCTAAAGCTACTTTTTGCCATGGCGATTCTTGTTCTAATCTCTTCAAGGCATCTCCCATCAGATGTTATGACTGTTCCGAGATAATTGTATCGATTCACTTGTTGAAGAATATTCCCATTTACTTGTATATTACATTGTGGTACTTTGTTCTTCCTAGTGACGACCATAACCTGTGTCTTCTTACAATTTAATTCCAACCCCAGCTGCTCACTGTGTACAACAACCGCGTCTACTAATTGTTGCAGATCCTGCTTATTGTCTGCAATCAGTACTGTATCATCTGCATATCTAATGTTATTGATGTTTCTTCCTCCAATGCTGATTCCATTTATATCTTCTACATTTCTGAAAATATTTTCACTGTATAGGGAAAAAAGATCTGGAGACATTACACATCCCTGCCTGACACCTCTCTTAATAGGTTGATACCCCCACCACACACACACACAATTTGCATAAAGATTTGCCAGACCATGGCTTTGAGACATCTCCAGTAACTGCTGTTCCCAAATGTCCATGAGTCACAGAGTTATACTGACATGAGCCCTTGTTACACTGATGCATTTTCTGAAGGTTTAGAGTAGTCGGAAAAGAATACACCCAGCCGCTACTAGTAATTAAATCCATAATTGTGTTGCTAGGTGGTTGCATTAATGAGGGCCATTTCAGTCTGTTGCTTTATATCAACTCAAGTGCTATCTTTTCTTCACATGTGTCCTCTGTATTTCTTAAAATGCTGTCCACAGTATCTGTTTGTTTCATTATTTCTACCAGGTCTGTTCTCATGGTGTGGTTGTAAATGTTATCTATTTCCTCTTGTTGTCTATGACAAGTTTTGCTGATTTCTTCGCTGAATACAAAGATATTTGAACATGTCATTAGTTTGGTCATAAATGTTGGTCTTTCAGTCATAATGAAGAAGGAAAATGTTACTATAAAGTTCAGTGAAATTCATGTCATATTCATCAGGCACTACATTTTAAAAAAAGGTGTGTGGGTTATTCAGCTTCAGTAATGCCATTTACTTGATTGCAAGCTCCTCCTGTCACCTAAACTCTTATGTCATATGACTAACATGTCACATTAATGCGTTCAAATAGTAACAAGTTTGTCATGAATTTGGTTGAACAAAGCCACAGACTGTGTGATTGATTGTGTGTTTGCTGTTGATGAAGATGAGAAAAATGTCATCAGAGTTTTCACATTTATTTCATTGTCACTGAAGTGGCCATAATATATATCACATATGTATATTACTTTTGTGTGTCTCACCTTCTGTCTCTCTGTCACTGTCAGTGGGAAAAATTAAATATGAGCATTAAGTAGCTCCACACAGCAGAATTGAAGATGCATGGCAACAAGAAAAACATGGCTCAAAAAGTCATCTTTTGTCTTAATAAACATCCTTATTTTGTCTCATAGTGATTTTCTGTTGACAAAAATTACTGCAGTTCATTGTTCATGGCCCTGAGTACTTAAACTCTTGAAATGTTTCCAGTTTTTTTTTTCATCGCTGCTACTGTTTTATTTTCTGATTCTTTGTTGACTTTGTAAATGCGTTATCATTTTTATTTTTACCTCTTTTCAGTTGTGATTTTTTTGGAGTTAAGTAATAAGCATGGCAAACTAATTCAGTTGTCTATAAAGCTGTAGAGCACACCATACTGCTAGATAGCAGTAGAAGAGTAAAGCAGTTGCCGTGGGAACATTCAGAGACAATCAGTGATACAGTCAGATGTTTACTAAATGTGTATAACATTGTTTAAATATTATCACATTTTCCCTGTGAATTGTGTTTATGTTGTTTCATTATGCTGTACTTGTTTTGGTGTCTCTTTGTCATACTGTCGAGTAATTGTGTTCCATGCTACAAATAAAGCATTTGTCAAATTTCTGTTTGTTGTGACATTTATCAGTAAAAACAAAATAGGCGTGCGGTTAGCACATTTTCTGTCTGAAAGTGACCCATAGAAAGTCTGTCAATAACTGGCCTAATTAAGTGCTCATTATTGTTTGCAATGTGTTTCTATCCAATGCCTTTCGTTCACAAGGGCAAAAATATGTGGGGCCCTGTGTGCTTATTGCAACCCTGACGGTAGGAAATTATAAAAAGGTAGGCCATAATTTCTGCAGATTCAGAGATAAATGAGAAAATCTGCCTTAACAGCTTATGCAGAGTCTGATGATGGTTAGGTTGATCCAGGTGTTGAAATTATCCACAATAGACTACATCCTACATCCGTAGCCATGGTGCTGAAATTAGGGTAGACAGCTGTCAAGCTGGTATCAGAAATGAAAGAATGCAGAACAGGTCTAGGAAGCTTGATGATTTGTTATAGTTGTGTGGTGACTTCAGTCAAAGCATTGTCAAAATTAAGGCCATTGTGTTGTGTAGAAAGGGATCACCTCACCTCCGGTGAGGTTGTGCTGCCCCTGGCCTATCAAAGGCACGCATGTGACTGTTGGAATACAAAACCTGTAGATGTGCTGGTGAAGATTTAGCCACCACTCTGAGACCTGGAATGTTCTCTGCAGCCAAGAAGGCTGACACGGTTAACAAATTCAGGGAAGAAATTGCTTGTCTGCTGAATATGACAACTCTGATGTAAAAGGCACAATACAGATGCTCCCAACGCAAAAAAAAAAAAATATTGTGTGAACATAGAAGAAGGAGGTTTATTGTTGTTTAATGTGATATTTGCACGACCTATTTGGAGATTGTGGTATTTATGTTTTTAGCTAAATGTTTTTGTTTTCCAATTTTTCTTCAGGAAAAAAGACTTGAAATTGAAGCTGTTATCTATCTTTAGTCGACCTTCCTTGTTGTAATTTACGTGAATTCATTTTTTACTTGCTTTGGGGCATAATGCCTTAACACTCTTAGAGGTTAATGAAGAAGAAAGTGTTTTTCACATGTCTTTGTTCTTTGTTTTTTTTAGCATTGGGGTTAGTGCACTTGGCTGTCAGGGCTGATCTAGATTAAATCCCTAGTGCAGGCAGGATTCTATTTTCAGATCAGAATGGCCTTGAGGACAACCCAGCCTCAGAAAAGGGTTCCCTGACAATGTTGAGACTTTTCTGGGAATTGTTTGAGAAGGAAAGGCTTTGAAGAAGGGAACTGGCCACCTTACATGTCATGGTCTAACACTTCATAACCCAGCAGCAGCATTTGCTAGGGGATTACCTTGACCTTAATGATTTCACACTTACATCAAGTCTTCAGGCAGATTTACTTTGTGTTGTTATGTTTTTACTGTAAGAGGTAGAGATAAGAAATGTTTACATTTTCACTGACGATATAAATATTTATTTGATTTGTAAGCCTGTTTAGCTTAGTGGTATTTTAAGTGAATTATTTTTCACAAGGAGCATATAGTGAAGAGGTGTCAAACGTCAACTTGAATAACCTTGTTGTTAGTGTTAGATGAAGTTATGCGTTGCACTAGTATATGTGTACAACTGGATGAGCAGTACATTGTGATGTCCTCTCAGTGTTACATAGTTAAATTTTGTAATGTGAAATGATAATGTTCCTGTATGTTACCGGGGTCCTTAAGGGAGGTAGAGAATTGTGACCCTGTTACGTACAATGAGTAAATCAATGAAAACGACGAGTGGAATTGATCAGCTCTAAAAGAGCACAGTCACAGGTGACAAAATAGACACTGTGGCTAGAGCCTTCGTTACAGGATTGTTCCACCATCTAGCTCAGTCTGTCTCTGCAGAGCTGCTATCTACCTGCTAGAAGTGTTGCACGGAGGACAAACTCTGTAGTTCCGGCTATGATCACCAGGGGTCTCAGAAAATATTGCACTCGCAAACCAAATGACGGTCTGAAAACGATCCCACAACCTACTGAGCTTGAAGCATATGGTCTCACCACTTCACCAGGGAGACCCTTGTGTTGTGTTGCAGACAAATTGCAATTGTAGTAATACAAATTTGTTTTAAAATAAACTTCTCATAAGTTGACTTGGGTAGTACTGTTGAGGTTTTTGAGTCAATGAAGTGCTGTCTCCAGAATGAAGCTTGACTGGCTTAAATCTCCAACACTTTCTGCCTCTAGCCCTGGTGGTGAATTTGGCCATACTACTGCTGCTGTATTGTGTGGTGTTATCTTCTCACTTTTATCTCTACCTACCTCTTGCTCATTTGCCTTTTACTTTGTTCTCCAGTGTTGTTTTTATAAGAGTGTCATGTCTTTTAATGCATGTATTCTTTTCTTTTTTTATTTCCTAGACTCTAATTGCTCTTTCATTGTCCATGCTTCTGCAGCATATATTTGATAATTTGGTTACCCCAGATCTGGATATGTGTCACATGTTCTTAACAAAACCCCTACATATTCAGTGATCTCAGCCAGACATCTGAAGCATCTATAGAGAGGATGTACCTCTCTATAGCAAATACTCTGTTAATAATCAAAATTCCCCCATAGTTCCTTATGCATGTAATTCTGTAACAAAGTGAGTTGTAATTTAATTTTAGGCTGTAACATGTGTTTTTATGTAAGTATCTTATATGAGAGGTGATGTTTTTTAGTCCTCACCTCCCAGATTCATTTATAGCTCCTGTAGCCAGATTTTTATATTTTTGATATACGTCATGATTGCTTAATATTTTGTTCATGTTTTGTTTGTTCAGTATTCTACTCAGCTAACGGTGGTACAGGTTCAACTCCCAGCGGAGGCTGGATTCATATCTCCATCACTACAGCCCTGGGGTTGACCCAGAGTCATGAAGTTGGTGCTGGGTAATTGTCTGGGATGTTTGTCGGAACCTGCACAGCAGTCCTGGTAACCATTAACCCTTATGCTAATTGTTGAGTATTTTTATGAAGTGTAAATGACTTGTTCTTACTACCTGACATTGGAATTCATTGTTCTTACAGGTATAATTCTTGTTAATATGAAACCAGAAACTGTTGTGTAATATGCATGAATGACTCTGATCACAGATTAATTTATTTTGAACATTCACTGTAATTTAAGTTCATATGATACAAATATTTCTGTTGAATATCAATTTGAAGTTAATATTTGTATTAGAACAGTTTTCTGATAGAAAAGTTCACATTGTAAACGAATTAAATTGTTTCACAGATGTTGATTTGTTGAAAACATTGCTCTGTACCTTTAGTGATACAAAGGTTTATTTGTTGACACCTTCACTTTGTAGCTGAAGACAATAATTTGTGTTGCATGTGTTGTTTTATCCAATAGAACCCTTCACATTGTAACTGAAGGCAACAATTTGTGCCACAGATGTTGAATAGAACCTTTCACTTTGTAACTGAAGGCAACAATTTGTGCCACAGATGTTGAATAGAACCTTTCACTTTGTAACTGAAGGCAACAATTTGTGCCACAGATGTTGAATAGAACCTTTCACTTTGTAACTGAAGGCAACAATTTGTGCCACAGATGTTGAATAGAACCTTTCACTTTGTAACTGAAGGCAACAATTTGTGCCACAGATGTTGAATAGAACCTTTCACTTTGTAACTGAAGACAACAATTTGTGCCACAGATGTTGAATAGAACCTTTCATTTTGTAACTGAAGACAGCAATTTGTGCCACAGATGTTGTCTTCTTAAATAGAGCCCTTCAGTTTGTAACTGATGACAATCATTTGTGTCACGGATGTTGTCTTCTTAAAATAAGACAACCTCAGTTTATAACTGAGTTAAATTATTTTAGATGTTCACTTATTGAATAGAAAACATCTGTATCATAAAGATTTTCTTGTTGGAAACTTCACTTGTAACTGAAGACAATATTATGTGTCACATGTGTTGTCTTCTTAAATAGAAAACTTCACTTTGTAACTGAAGGACAACAATTTTTGACGCATGTCTTCACTTTCTATTAATGTGCGCTCTAGTTTCTCCTTGATAATTTTTCTTCGGCAACATAAGTTAATGATTTGTTGTCGAATTATTCAAATTGGTAATTTAAAGATTAAATCAGTGGTGTTTTCTTGAATAGAAAACTTTAGCTCTTAAAGTTCAGTTAATGCATTGTGTTAATTATGTTCTGGTTCAATACAAAGTCATTCTTACATTGAACTTTCTCTTCTTTATTACAGTTGTGTTTGTCAGATATATTGTTGGGTTTTATGACTTTGTTGTTATTTTTAACTTATCCATTGTATAAGATGCAATTTACACATGGTTTGAGTATTTTGGTTTAGTCTACACAAATATTATAAGACTGCTGTTTGTCCCCTCTGTTTCAGCAGTTTCTTTTTCTTACAAATGTCTGCAGGCTAAAGTTACCTGCCGTAGTGTGAGTTAAAGTTAGTTGCATGTCTGCATGTATTGGCTGTTTGTGGCTGACTAGGCAATGTAACAGTGTTAGTTCATTAGTTTCCCATGGTGTCAGAATCAGAGGGTAGAGAAGCTGAGGTAGACCAAGAGAAACAATGCTGGATCAACTAAACGCTGGCATGAAGAGACAAGATCTAGGGAGATAGAGACATGAACGCCTGTGCCATTTGGCAGGACACATGATGATGATGAGTGTGCCATTGCTTTCTGAATGGCCGACATCTCATACCATAGAAAATCAACGTATAGCAATCTGCTTCCACATTGCCCACGTCTGATTGTGACCCCTTGACTCAGTCTGTTGGGAAATTATCTGACTCTCCCCTAAGCCACAGATGGCAGTAGTGTCAGTACAAACAGTATTTGCGGGTGTTCTAGGGTTCCTGACATCTAAATCATCTGTACACTCTCAGATATTTACAGGACACAATGTGAATACTCAGTAGTCTAGAGATAGCATCCATTCAGTCTGGGGTTCCTGAGTGCCCAGACAGAATAAACACATGTCTACCATCGGCTGACACTGAAACTAGTCTCCTTGAATGACTAGGAGTGGCTTACAGAATTTGCCTCTAGACTGTCAGCATCAGCAAGCTGGGGGTGTTATGCTACCCCCTGATGCTGGGGTAGTGGGTTTCATGCCTAAACTTTTTGGATAAGGGAGGAAAACTGTGAGGACTCATGTACCTGTGGAGCAATTTAACTATTCCTGGACAGTCAAACCGTATCAGCTGAATAGGCGCCCAGGCAAAATATCAACACAGGAAACCTGTCCACAACAAAAATAGTATTTGTTATGTATGGCTCTGTTATACCCATATTTGGATCACATATGTGTGGCTCTGTTATACCCATATTTGGATCACATATGTATGGCTCTGTTATACCCATATTTGGATCACGTATGTGTGGCTCTGTTATACCCATATTTGGATCACATATGTGTGGCTCTGTTATACCCATATTTGGATCACATATGTGTGGCTCTGTTATACCCATATTTGGATCACATATGTGTGGCTCTGTTATACCCATATTTGGATCACATATGTGTGGCTCTGTTATACCCATATTTGGATCACATGTGTGTGGCTCTGTTATACCCATATTTGGATCACATATGTGTGGCTCTGTTATACCCATATCTGGATCACATATGTGTGGCTCTGTTATACCCATATTTGGATCACATATGTGTGGCTCTGTTATACCCATATCTGGATCACATATGTGTGGCCATGTTATACCCATATTTGGATCACGTATGTTGTGGCTCTTTTATACCCATGTTTGGATCACATATGTGTGGCTCTGTTATACCCATATTGGATCATATGTGTGACTTTGTTATACCCATATTTGGATCACATATGTTTGGCTTTGTTATACCCATATTTGGATCACATATGTTTGGCTTTGTTATACCCATATTTGGATCACATATGTGTGGCTCTGTTATACCCATATTTGGATCACATATGTGTGGCTCTGTTATACCCATATTTGGATCACATATGTTTGGCTTTGTTATACCCATATTTGGATCATATGTGTGACTCTGTTATACCCATATTTGGATCACATATGTGTGGCTCTGTTATACCCATATTTGGATCACGTACATGCGGCTCTGTTATACCCATATTTGGATCACGTATGTGTGGCTCTGTTATACCCATATTTGGATCACGTATGTGTGACTCTGTTATACCCATATTTGGATCACATATGTGTGGCTCTGTTATACCCATATTTGGATCACGTACATGCGGCTCTGTTATACCCATATTTGGATCACGTATGTGTGGCTCTGTTATACCCATATTTGGATCACGTATGTGTGGCTCTGTTATACCCATATTTGGATCACGTATGTGTGGCTCTGTTATACCCATTTTGGATCACATATGTATGGCTCTGTTATAGCCATATTTGGATGTTCGTTAATGCCTTTAAAAAATATAGGTCATGTAGCAGGAACATGCTGTGGGTATGTCAAGTGCTAGGATCAGTGAGTGCACGGGGGAATAGGTCTTGCCCTCCCATAGCGAAGGACAAAAGCTGGCATTGAACCCTTGTCCCACCACGATTAGGTCATTGTTGGCATAATGGTCCAACGCTTACAGTCCACGTACTCTCTCGTCACTGCTGACATTGAATGTATTTCAATGTGACTGAGTCGACCAGAATTGTAATAACTACACAGGATAGCTGGCAGGTAGTTATTTAGTTTACTGTGAGACTGAGATATTTGATGATTTGCTATAGGATTTGTTTCCTCTTCTTCTTTCTCTTCTACGTCCCTCTGTTGATGGGAAGTGCTTCATGTCATGTGCTTCTCTGATTCAAGAAATCAGTCTGCTAAACTTCGGTATGCCGGTCTCCCTGGCGTATGTGTTAACGTCTTTCTCCGTAATTCTGTATATTCTCGTGAGTAACGCAGCTGCGCGATAATCAGCTGCGGTTGGCGCCGCACTGGTAACTTACGGGGGTATGTGAGCCGGTCACTCAGAAAGCAGTGGCAAACTACTGAGCGTAATCTTGCCTAGTACATCAACAGCAGCTGAAAAATGTTGGTGTTGACTGCAGCGTCCTGTAAGGATATTCAACATTTAATTAAAAAAAAGACTTCGGTATGCATTTGTCTCGGGTTGACTTCCCCTAGTAAGATTCCATTGACAGTAATGAGATGTAACTACCCATGGCCGACAGCATCACCGAAAAGACTTGGATCTTTTTGCCAGTAGCCATGTCTCATGCATTTTCATGTCTATGTAGTCTTTCATTCCTGTGCCTGACGTTGTTCCCCAACTCCTACCTTTTCATCTAGAAACCCTACCTTCCTTTACTGTTCTTTCCAAACCACTGGCTTATTTGATCTAACCAAAGTTGTTTTTTTTTTAATTTCCAAAAAGCAATATTATTTTCGGCTGTGTTTAATAGTTAAGCAGTCAGTCCGTTTTGTTTAAACCTCTAAGCCGTTCTCTCTGTTACTATTTCCTTCAGCTTGCTCTATGTTTTTCCCCATTATCATTCATTTCTTCCCCCAGCTCTCTTCTCTGAGTGTTTTCGGTCTTTTCTATTTCATTCTACCCTGTCAGTTGCAGTAAAAGGATTCTCAAGTTATACAGTGATCTGGTTTTCTCAAAGTGTGTCTGATCCAGCACCCTTATCTCTTGATTCATTAGAATCTGTTTAATTGTCTCCCTAAGCGCCGCATTCATGATTCTGGCATTTCTTCACAGATGGACAGACAGAAAACAAACCAATGACCAAGTCCTACAAGAAACAAATAAACATCATACACTGATTAGCGAAATTAGACGTAGACAGTCACAATATTTGGACACGTTATGAGAAGAAATAAATTAAAGGACTTGATGACAACTGGCAAGATTTAGGGGTGTATATCGATAACGAAAGATAGGCGGGGAGATAAGTAGGTGGGTGAGTAGGTAAACAGATAGCGAGAAAGAGAGCAGTTGAGGAAGGAGAGAATGAACTGTCATGTGTGTGCCCTCTTAATCGCAAATGTGGTTCAGGAATTCTTTTTTTTTTTTAGCATATCCTTTACAGGACATCGCTGTCAACACCAGCATCTTTCAGCTGTATGTTGCTTCCTTGGCAAGATTACGCACAGTAGTTTGCCATTGCTTTCTAAGCGGCCGGCTCACATACCCCGTAAGTTACCGATGCGATTCGAACCACTGCTGATTCTCACCGTCATCACGTTACCCACGAGAGTATACGAGATTACGGAGAAAAGTCGTAACCTCTAAGCCACGAAGCCGGCTCATGAATACTGGCTGAATAATTATCTGAAATGAACATAAATATTCATTAATCAAGGGATCAACAACAAGCAGTGTCAGAAATGGAAGTCAATGGATTCCTCTGACAAAGCATGCAGATGATCTGGACTTCGCTGGTGTCATTGGCCTCCTGTCTCAAGCACAACATCAGATTCAGGATAAACTAACAATATTTGATGGGTGGTCATAATAATTATTTTATTTTTAAATCATAGGAGAAAGTTAAAGATAATGAGAATAAATCAAGCAAACGATGGCCTTGTGTCCCGTGGCGAAACCTCAATTCAAGAGACGGAATCATACATCTATTATTTAGGTAGCAATGTAGACAAAGATGTTGGAACAGACAATGATATAAGAATACAGAAGGCTAGATAAACATTTATAGTGCTGGGAAATATGCTGAAATAAAAAGAAATTAAACTTACCACCAGATTGAACATTCAATTCTAACGTTTAATCAGTGCTACTGTATGGATCAGAAATGTTGGAGAACAATAAAAATGATTACAAATACACCACAAACATTCACTAACTGGTGCTTGTACAAAATAGAAGGAATAAAATGGTATGATAGAGTCATGAATGTGGAGCTCATGTAGAGAACTAGACGAATACCAGTAAACCAAGAGGTGAAGAAAAGATGCTGGCGCTGGATGGGACGTACATTGAGAAAACCTGAGAATAGTATACCTAGAAAAGCCTTTGTCTGGAATCCACAGAGCAAAAGAAACA
The DNA here is from genome assembly GCA_014155875.1 of Cepaea nemoralis. Classification (NCBI taxonomy): domain Eukaryota; kingdom Metazoa; phylum Mollusca; class Gastropoda; order Stylommatophora; family Helicidae; genus Cepaea; species Cepaea nemoralis. Next base: position 134,218 of record JACEFZ010027829.1, on the reverse strand, counting down.
CAGGAATTCCTAAAAACACACGGAGAAGAGAAGTAGAAACAGGACAAACGAAAAACAGGAAGACATAAAAATACACAGAGAAGTAGAAACATCTCATCTCATCTCATCATGTTCCTCTTGTACCTTGCGGTGTCGAGGTGAAGTATAAACATCATGAGAGTGCCCGATTGTGGACTTCATGTAACGATATTCCCATGGACTCGGCTATTCCCTCCGTCCATCGTTTACGTGGTCGGCCTCTTCCTCTCTTTCCACCTGGTCTGTATATCATTGCTTGTTGTGGTATGCTGTTGACTGGTAACCTACTTGCATGGCCAAACCATTTGACTTGCTGCTTTCTAATAAAATCTAGTGCTGCTTTAACCCCCACTTTAGTCCTGGTTTCTTCATTGCTGCTGAAAGAAGTAGAAACATAAATGAATAATATGTGGAAGACATGGGCAGGGTTGTATGGGGTAGCTAAGGAGATGGGAGCTTAGGGTGAGTAGGTGGAGTGCCTATGCCGCAATGGTGATAGAGGGTACAAGAAGAAGAAGGGATCGATGGTATAAAGATCACAGATCCAACGTTCAAGTTTGTTGTAAGTACGTTAGCTCACATAGCTCTTCGGTAGTATGTGCGGGTTCAAGTTACCTGCACTCCAGATGGGAAAGCTTGCGACAAATGCCTCTTATTGACACTTAAAGACAACTTTCCCAGGTTCTCAAGAACAGTCTAGAACTGTCTCATTAGATCATTTAACTCAAGCTGAAATTGGTATCCCAGAAGCAGGCATGTGTTTAGCTATGTAGAGAATATGCGCGATAAAGTTACTGGATGTACAAGTCTACCCAGCGACAACTCTGCCTCTTGACACGATGTAGGATCCCTCAACTAAATGTATGCTACACGTAATCTAAGCGCTTGCATTGGAACGCACACATACATTTCGACAATATGTTTAACACACTATTCTCCTCTGCCTTCTTTTTCTACTTCTTCTTCTTCTTCTTCTTCTTCTTCTTCTTCTTCTTCTTCTTCTTCTTCTTCTTCTTCTTCTTCTTCTTCTCATTGCCTTCCTCCTCTTCTTCTATAGTGGTTTATGTGATGAGGTGAAGGCAAGAGTTCTTTAGACCTTTGTTGGGCCAATCCTGATGTAGGGAATGGAATCAAGGACAATTAGCAGACAAGTGAGAAATTATGTTAGCTGCGGAGGTGTGGTTTTATAGAAGATTAAAACTTCAAAACAACGATTTCTTGCCTGGTAAACTTTCGCTGCATCTGACAAGATGCAGCGAAATACAGTACGTCAGGCAAGAAATCGTGCAATATTTTGTTTATGGCTCTGTGTTTAAGTGGTGAGAATGCCATGGGCGGATAGAAGAGTAATCAAAATATCTTAAAAGAAGTTATCTCCCAAAGAGAACTGGTTACTCGCATCAGAAAGGCAAAATTGGAGGGGGGAGAGAGACATCAGTATTGGAAATAACTGGCAGTACACGCGACAGAAAGCTGTGGACAGACATGATCACCAACGCCACACGGCATGGACTGATGTGGTGAGAGTATGATCGCGAAAACAAATGAGTGTTGTTCAAATCACAAGAAAGTAAATCCTCTAGGCATTCCTCGACATGAGACTGTCTTAGGTTGCTCTGGTTAGAATGGGGTCATTGCTCCTGCGTGTCCGTCCATTATTTGACCATCTCGGTTGTAAATAATAAAGTACATATTTACATATCACAAATGCACATTGAGGGTGTGTGTTTGGCCCATTTTCTCCATCAACGGACGGCACATGATGAGAGATCCTGTATTATGCCAGCTGCCTCTTCGTTCCCAGATGACAGTTTGGTGCTACTTTTACGAAGTTTGTTCGACTCCAGAAGCGTGTGGGTCCTTTAATTGCGGAGAACTGAATCCCGAACGACTGTACAACCACGCGATCGAGCTTTGCTTGCACGATCCTTACCAAAGATTAACAATCAATAAGGAATTTCCAAAGTGTCCAACGCTGGAATTTTCTAAGTTTGCCTAAGAACAATGTTTACATTCACTCACCCAATACCCATTTCTCCCAACTATTTCTGTGATCATCAAAACGGATTTTCGAGTCAATAACAAAGTCAAACAAGTCTCATTCATTCTGGCAATGTTCGCGACCATTTTTATGACATCAGCGACATGTTGCAATACACTACACGTGGCGCAATGCATATGTTCACAGCCTTTTACGTTAAGCATGTCAGGCCTGGTACTACTTTTGAATTGATCTGTTTTGTATTTGCATCGGGTTAGTATCAGCACTATCCTGTTCAACCTTTCTGGGTTTAAATTGGAATACATATATAGTATTTATTGTTATTTCATATAATACATCTTTTTGTTTTTTTCTGACTAAATCTGTTGCTATTTCATATTGTGTATATTATTTAATCATGTCTTTCAGACATTTGTGATATTCATATTGTGCTGTCCATCTTCACTCCAGGAGTATATGTTTCAGCGTTTTATCATGTAACCTAAATTATTAGTGTTTTACTTTGCAATATCAATTCCCAATGTAAGGATTGACCGGTCTCCCTGACGAAGGAGTAAACGACTTTCTCTGTAATCCCGTACATCCACGTGAGGAACACAGCTGTGCGAAATTCGGCGGTGGATCTCGTTGCGTTGGTTACTTACGGAGTTTGTGAGCCGGTCGCTCAGAAAGCAATAGCAAACTACTGAGCGTAATCTTGCCAAGAACATGCTGGTGTTGACTGCAACGTCCTGTAAGGGATATGCAACTTTAAAAAAGAATATAGAGATTGTGTGTGTGTGTGTGTAAAAGAGAGAGAGAGAGAGAGAGAGAGAGAGAGAGAGAGAGAGAGAGAGAGAGAGAGAGAGAGAGAGAGGGGGGGGCAGAGAAAGAGAGATGGAGAGAGAGAGGTTGCTTAAACTTTCATTACAATTCTGTAGAACTATCTATGTTTACTATGTTGACCATTGTCATAGGCTTATTGTATTCAGTTAGTGTTATCCTTCGGAGTTCATATTTCTTGCACACTAAGAGATAACTTTCTATATCATTTTGCCTCTGGCATCCAACACAGTTATGCTCTTTTATAGGAGGGGGCTTCAGTTGAAAACCTAGACAGTGTGACAGGAATTACAATAACCATACTATTGTTTTGCAACCTTCAATATTGTTCGTTAAGGGTGTCAAGTGGGTTAAGCACGTGGCATCAAGGTGCAGACCAACGTGGTGACATTATTAGAACTGTTTAAAGATGGCCACACACTTGAGACAGGCACTAAAGCTGTGCAGCGTTCTGTTATCAGTGTTGTTTTGTTTTTAATGAGTGAAGGGGTGAAACCTATAGAAATTCATCGGCGAATGAAGGTCCAGTAGGGTGATGCATTCTGGTCAGTCCAGCAAGTGTTAGAGTTGAGCAAAAAGTTTCAAAACATCATGACTTCTGAGACAGACTGTTCGCGACTGGGTTAGGCACACCGAGTAGTGACCCTAGAATTGATTTTTCTACAGGAATCCAAGCACTTTATAGGCGCTGGAGGACTTGCATTGAACGCAGTGGTGACTGCATGGAAAAATATTGGATTTGTTCTTTACTTATTAAGAATATATTAACTCAAAACAAAACAAACAAAAATCATTTAAGGTTTTTGTTTGAACACCCTTAGTAGTAAATGAAGCAATTCCAAATTGTAGCTTCAGTGTATTTTTATTGCCAGGAATTTTAATTTGATTATCTGTATGTTTGATACCATTAAATGTCAAATGGCTCAGCCGCTGAATTCTACTGGTTGGCTGGCTGGGTACAGATCTGATGTGTGAGATTGGGGTTTATATAGATCAAGAAGACCCCTCTTGGCCTCCAAGTCGGGAATTCCGGCAGACACTAGTTTTAACTTCAAAACAGTATTTTCTCTTAGTGAATATTAACAATAAAACACACACAATCGGCTGCACGATGCATTGCCTGGCATATTTCACTGCGTCTCGTCAGGTGCATACTGTCATAGAGCTTAAAACAAAACGGTGAATCCTTCAGGTCTGAAACATACAACACATTTTGTGTCACCAGTCTGACTGACGATGGGGAGATCAATTGTTACCTTTGTTGTTATGAAGTCTGCCGATGGTTCAGGTTTGCACACTAAGAGACTGTCAGAGTGTCACGACCTAAAACGATGGTAGACAATCAGCACCTAAGTGTTGATCAAGAAACATCTGGCGTGTCTATGGAACTAAGCCATTACCTACCGGTCGCTAGTTCTGCAGGTTGTTCAAGCTTGAGTACACGCAAAATATATGCGAAAAGCTCAACGAAAGGAAGGCACTCAAAGATGCAAGCCAATGTTACCACCAAAATCTTTATCAGGGAACAAATAACAAGAGTGCTTAGCTATAAAACTTAAATATCGTAAGTAAATCACATGTTTCGATGAACAAAACGAAGCAAACTGACAAGTTCGGAAAATGAAAATGCGGAGGGCGAAATGACCATGCACAACTTGCGTTAGGCCACACCAAAGGAGGAATCAAAAAGGCAGGGGACAGGTGAGGCAAACGTGTTGCCAGGTAATGGGACTATGTTGAGAAATATACAAAATATCAGGTTCGCACTATTATAAGAATGCTATTTTAAAAATTATTGCTTTATAAAAAAACATATATTTGAAACAACAAGCTGCCATAAGGATTGATAATGAAGTGGGACAATATAAGTATTAAGAGAGGTGTTAGGCAGGGATGTGTAATGTCTCCAGATCTTTTTTCCCTATACTGTCATTTACTGCCAATATAGTAAGTAACTTGTGGTGTATGGCAGAGGGGTCTCTGAGCCTGAGGAATTAAGGCCGCCTGGCTAGTGCAGTCGCCGCGAACTGTACAGGTTAGGATTTTCTTTTTGCCCCCGACAGAAAAAAATCCCACACCTTACCGGGGGATCGAACCCGGGTCTCCCGAAGGAGAGTCCGGCGTTCTAGCCACTCGCCCAGACTGAGGCAGAGGCATGGAGGAATATCATTAAGCGAATTGATGTAGAACACCAATCATCGAGACCGGTGGTGACACGTGACCTCCTACGTCAGTCGACAGGGCATATGACGGTGATACTCCTACAACAATATCTTTCATAGTAAGTAAACAGAGCTCCGTACACGCCAAGAAGGTAGGATGTCAGCCCGATGTGTGTTTACCCGGCGAGACAAAAATTAACAGCATGACGCCAACCACCTGTGCATACCCTTGAGTCATTTCTGCAACATGTAAAAGACCGAGTCAACTCCTGTTTTCTCTATCTAAGCAAGGAAGCAAAGGGCCCTGTTTACTCGCCTTGAAATATATTGGGTATATATGGTGCCTGTCCTATATACATTCTAACAAACCAGTCGGCACTCAATGAGTTCTGTGGTCACTATCACGCCGGTCGCTTTTACTTCCGAGGACACTTCCTGGTATCGGCGTTAGGCTCGGTCTACCCGAGACCCCTGGTTCACGAAAAACAAAATACAATCTAGCTTCTACAGAGAATCGAAAATGTAAAAAATGGTTTAACAAGCAGCACGATCTTCTTCATTGCACTGCCCCCCCCCGCCCCCCCCCCCCCCCCATGGCTTTATCTTTCCGCAGGGCGGCCTGCCTAAAGCGTCGCACAAAGCACGAACTCCGTAGCTCCAGCGACGACCCACAGGAGTCTCCAAGAAAAATGAGCTCGTGAACCGAATGACGGTATTGAATCCACAACTTTCAAAGTGGGAGTTTAGTCGACAGATCAACATCACAGCACACGGGTGTAAACCATAAGTGCTCCGTTCTCCTCCTAACCCAAGCCTGAGTCTGGAGAATCTCAACTCAGTGCACGAACTCCGTAGCACCGGCGAGGATCCTGAAATACTTTGGGTAGATTTTTAACTCGAAATTTTGCCTGGGCAGGGCCGTTAGGTTACTCTTTTTCGATTTCCAACTGCCAAGGGATTTTTTACGTGTGCAACAATTCACACGGGCGTCCGATCTCACAACCCAGAGACCAGGGAAGTCCACGTGACAAAATCTCGGCCCTCACCGAAGCTTGAACCCGGGACCTCCAGCACTCGAGGTGGACACCATACCTCGAGACCACTGCAGGGGCTTAATCATTTCGCAACGAAGACTACCGTGGGATTCGAACCCACGACCAAATGACCAGCAGGCAGGCAGGCGTGCTGGCTCCAACACTACCGCGACTTAAGAGATATTTAACACAGGCTTCAAGAGATCATGGCATTCATAATCCTTTGATGGCTGACAGTTACCAGCCAAATAAAATATGATGGGGGATTAAAGGATTATGGAAACATGTCAGTGAGGCTTGTTGGATCAACCTTCGTGTACCTGTCACCGTTTTTAGTTGTCCATTTGTTGCGAGAAAGGAGATAATATAAAACTAGATTGTGTTACGCGAACTTGTGAAGAGTTCAAGCTACTATTTATAAGCAACATTTATGAAAATAAAGACTATATGATAGTTTAAATTATGCAGTCATCTTTCGCTAATGTAGATTAAGTTAGAGTTTAAAATCTAAACTCATCTTCCGTTCATGCAGTTTATTTTACAGTTTTAAATCTCTATGCATTATTCACCGAGTTAGGACAAAAATACTTATTTATACAGTTGCCGCTGAAAATCTTCGAAATACTACATATTGTGTGCCGTTTTTCGTGAATTCGTGTTTACGCTCGACACAAGGAACATAAACATAAACATTGGTCTCTGTGGCTAAGGGCTTGCGAACGCGGTTTGTGAGCCCGTATACCCGGGTTCGAAACACGGCGGTGCTGGTATTTTCGAAAAAGGTATAGGGGCCGGTCGTTCAGAAAACAATGGCAAACTACTGAACGTAACACTTGCCTAGTACATCAACAGCAGCTGAAAATGCTGGTGTTGACTGCAACGTCCCGTAAGGGATACGCAACAAAAAACTTTTTTTATTAAAGACTATTTACCACACTGCGGAATCTTCTAATACGTTGTGTATATGCCGCGCAGGTAGTGTATTCATTCGCTGCTGAAATGTATCGGAAGCAATAAAAAGTAAGTGCATTTGTCATTTGTTTACACTTAGCGAACGGTAATACAGGTTGGCACATTTCCTGGTCCACTATATATATATATATACTGATAAATTGTACACCTCTAAAACAAGTTAAAGAATTTAAATACCTGGGAAGTATGATCGCAGAAGAATGTAAAATAGAGACATTGAAATCAGATGTCAAAAAGCAAGTACGCTTTAATATCATAATATAAACTATCACATAAGACCGTGCGTTATATTTTTCTCAGTGTGATGCAAGTCTTCGAAATGCCGCCCCTCCTAAAGCCACCCCCTTACGGTGCCCCTGATGCGGCCGCCTCTGTGTGTATTAGCTTTCTTTACCTATTACCAGTGTCCCTCGCCATCAGGCGAACCCAGTCTGACTTCTGAGGTACGTGTAATTCACGTCGCCAAGTCAAGTACGAGAAGTCAACATGTTAGTCCAACTGACCGGTGTAGGGTTTGAACCCCTAACCACGGCATCATCACACGGGAAGTTTAAGAGCGTGCGCTCTTATCCATTCGGCCATGCTGACCACATCCAATAGCTATTATATAAGTTATTTGTATATCCTTTTACAGGGCGTCGCAGTCGAACCCATCATTTTTATGCTTGTGATTTCTTGGCATGTTTATATTCATTAGTTTGCCATTGCTTTCTGAACAACCAGCACCCATACCATTTCGTTAAAAAAACCAACATAAGGCGGTCTTCTGCCAAACCGCCCGCAGCTGTGTTTCGAACGCGGGTATGCGGGATTACGAATTGCGCCCGTAACGCCTTTGCCATGGAGCTAGCCTATTATATAAAGGGGAGGTCAAATAAAACAATATGCGTAAAGTTACGAACGAACGAACTTTGTTTTCAAAGGGTCACAAATTGGGCACGCAGGCCCGTCTTACATTCGGCCCTTCCAATCAGTCATCTTTCGTTCGTCAATTGTGCATGTTACATTCACATAGGAAAAAAACATAAACAATGCATATTACCATGTTACGAGACAGGCAGACACACGTACACACACATACACGCACGCACGCACACACACACACACGCACACACATACACACACATACACATGCCTGCATACATATTTACATCATTAGCACAAACTCTCACAGTTATGCACACACTCAATAACACACAAACCCACACTCCCTCGCATACACTGCATGCATGCACACATACAAACACAAACATATACACATACATACACAAACACACTATACAGACAGTTTTTTTTTTAAATTTGCATATCCTTTACAGGACATCGCTGTCAACAGCAGCATCTTTCAGCTGTCTGTTGATTTATTGGCAAGATTACGCTCAGTAGTTTGCCATTGCTTTCTGAGCGGCCGGCTCAGTTATCCCGCAAGTCACCGACGCGAGTAGAACCGCTCCCAGTTCTCGCCCGCTACGAGACTCTGCGTGATAAACGGAATTACGGAGAAAGTGGTGTAACTCCTCGGCCAGAGAGACCGGCATATACACACATAAATACACACGCACATACACACATATACACACATACCACCAAACACGCTGGGCACTGACTGGCTATAACATCAAGGTAATGAATACCGAGTGGGGAAAATAGATATCGGGGAGAGAAGGAAGGTTATGCACCATCGTCACGCAGAATGACATGCGCTTCAGGCGAGCATTACATGCCCGGACAACCATGTTTCCTGTATCGTGTTCCTGTAAGTACCACCGCAGATCGTCTCCCCTGTTACGTTGTCAACCCCTTTAGCGTGAGTTAAAGTAACCACGGGAGTCATGAAGGCGTAGTGGCTAGGCGCTCTACTATCGATGGAATTGTCATGAGTTCGAATCGGTATGGGGGGGGGGGGGGGGGGTTCTTTAATGAACCTGGGGTCCCAGGTGGACCCAGCTTATGACGTTTACTGTCTTGGGAGGTAACCATGTTACCCACCGAGTGTCGAGTGGTCTGTAATGATATGGGTCTAGTACACATAAGCCAAACTCGCCTTTAGACGTGTAAAGGAGACCTTTATTTTACTTAACTAATGTAAAATAACCACTGCCTGGGGGTAAACCTTAAAGGGTCTCTTTTAACATCATAGGGTGTAATGGGTAGATGGTGCTAGTTCCATATTTTCAAATTATACGGTGTAAAAAAAAGTCGCTTAAAAGTAGACAGGGTCGTCATTGCACCGGATTTTATCCCATATGGCTCAATATCTTTCCGCAGCGTGCAAAGGCGTCGCACAAAGCACGAACTCCGTAGCTCCAGCAACGATCCTCAGGAGTCTCTGAAAACATGCACTCGTGAACTGAAGGACGCAACCTGGAATCGAACCCATGACATTCGGAGCCCGAGTCAGACGGCTTGACCACTTCGTCAAAGAGACTCTCAATTATAGGGTGTGTTTTTAATGACTGTGCAATGTTTGAAAATGTTGCCGGTCCAAGTTTTGTATTTACCTATTATGTTGCGTGAACTTTACAGAGGGTGAATGCAAAACTTGGACAGGCAATATTCTCAAATACTGTACAGTCATTAAAATACACCTTGTATTAGGCATTTCGTGGGTGATTTAATCAATACCACGCTGGCCACCTTCACTTCCATTTTTTCAAGCAATCCCCTGGTCCCATTTTAAGCTGGGTCTCCCGGGTTTCCGAGATAAATAACAAATGTCTAGGCTGGAAGGACTTCAACACATAACCATCGGGCCAGTAGGCAAGTATTAGGCTCATTGCACTATAATGATACTAACTGTCTGAGAGACGAGGGACTAACAATTTGAACAGAATATACACTGTATTAGGAGACTGGGGCAGACATTGTTTGCAGGAAGAGCCTTGAGGAGGACCATCCTTAAGCTCTTGTTTTTTTATGTTTAAAGTAGGACAACTTGCCAGTCCCAGGCAATTATACTTAAGTCACTTCAACGACTTAAGGTGCTGGCCACGAGAGCTCTGAGTAATCTGAAAATCCCAACCCTTTAAAGTCCTGAAGGCTGGTATTATTCCCCTTCTTCTTATTTCCATTATCACTCATTCTGAGTATAGTCCCTTAACTAGCTTACGTCAAACCATTCTATGTTTTGCTTTCTCCTGCAGCTCTAGTTTTGCACTCCCCATATTATTTATCTGTCCTTAATGCTCTTCTCTATTTGTTTTGCTTTCCCTCCATTCGTCTGCCCTGTAGATTCTAGAGAAATGACTGTCTAGCTACACTGTTCTCGGGTTTTCTCGATGTTTGTTCTACCCTCCGCCACCTGGTATTGGGTGCTTATATGTCCGAACGCCCATGATGGAATTACCCCTCAGAACAATTTAGTTCGTTTTCCTGGGGTAAAGTTGTGGGAATGTACACACATAGAAAGCACGATAGTACGATCAGCTTCACAAAATTGCAGCTACACAAATAGAGGAGAATCGTACAAACGCCTTTATTTCAGTGAAGAGTTAACAGATAAGACGTCTGTTTGTTAGAATTGTTAACATGTTGTGGAAACCATCTTTGGCCATTCGTAATCGCTTCTTGATTTATGTTTAAGTTGAGTTGAGTTGAGTTGAGCTAATAATTGATATCATTACTCTCAGGACATTCCCATACGCGCACCGTCCCCTCGTTCAAAAGCCAGCGAAGAGTCACACTACTAATTGTTCCCACCGCTGATTGAAAGTTCTCCCGGTCCCCCCTCTCAGTTTTGAGATTCTTCCAGTACCCCAGCCGATCCCCCTCAATCTCACCCTTTCCACATACGAATTCTCAATCCGTTCCCCCACTTTCTCCATCTGGTCCCACAGGCGTACGACCACTTCTCCCTTGTCCACGGGTAATCTATCAATAAGAGGTGCATTCCCTGCCAGCCTATCATTTCTCCTGCACTCCCACATGGCCAGGGCAAAAAATCCATACAATTCTCACAATCTGTGATCTCTGAAGCGAGGTGAGCCATTCCACACGAAACATTCCTTTCTCCACCTTCCTAAGCACACTCATTGAGTCCGTAATGAATACAATGTGTGTTGCAGTAGTCTCCTCTAACCAATTGATTTCTATTGAACATCATGCATCCTCTATTGTTCTTCTTCTTCTGATATCCCATGTCGAGTGTCGTTGGTGATCATGTCTGTCCACAGCTCTCTGTCTCGTATGCTGTCAACCATTTCCGATACTCATCTACCTTCATGCTATGTTGCCAAAATGTCTAGCATCTTCCCCCACATCCACCCCACTTCTCCTCTCCTCCAATCTCCCTCTTTATAACGATATACTCCAGCTTTTCCATTTTCATGACATGAATAAAATGTGGAATGTCCTCTCTGGTGCGATTAGACAGTTTTCTGTGTGCGTCGTTAACGTCTTTCATGATATCTGCATTGCACTTTCTATCCTCCCATGGTGTTCTCATCTTTCTTCTATAAAACCTCACCCCCCCCCCCTTCCCGGGCTTCCACATAATTTCTCACTTACCTGCTAATTGTCCATTATTCGCTTCCGTACATCAGGTTTGGCTCAACATAGATCCTAAGAAGTCTTTTCATCACCTGGATTGACATATATAAATTGCAGATAAATATTCTATAACCAAGAAGTGAGGCATATTTGACTATGTTCACAGTGATGAAAGTTTAAACAAACAACCGACCACAAGCAACCACGACCTTGAAGAGTGTCTCTCTCACTGTATGAACAACTGATAAAGAAAACAAACACAGCGGGTTACTTTCTTTGTTGTTTCTCACGTTCCTTCTCAGGTGTGTAATCCAGATTCAGAAATAAATGTTAGTGTTAACCAAAGATTATCATTATCGTACGCCATACCGATCAGCATGAGCGGCCATCGTGACTACGCTTGGACTCAAAGCGAGCGAAAGCACAAACAAAAACATAAAACAAAAACATAAAACAAAAACATAAAACAAAAACATAAAACAGTCTAAGATCATATTTGTGTACGTGACCCGTTTATGAAGAATCATAATGTTCTAGAAGGTGGTCACGAGCTATTGGTAGCTGGTTGATTGATTAGTTGGTTGGGTGGTTGGTTAATTGGTTGGGTGATTGGTTAATTGGCTGGCTGGTTGGTTCATTGGTTGGTTGACTGGTTGGTTGCTTGATTAGTTGGTCGATTGATTAGTTCGTTGGTTTATTGGTGTATTAATTGGTTTGTTTGTAGGTTGATTAGTTGATTGGTTGGTTGCTTGACTGATTAGATGGTTGGTTGATTAGTTGGTTGACTGCTTGGAGATGGTTGAATGGTTGGTTGACTGGTTGATTGCTTGATTAATTGGTCGGTAGATTACTTCGTTGGTTTGTTGGTTGATTAGTTGGTTTGCTTGTAGGTTGATTAGTTGATTGATTGATTGCTTGATTGATTAGTTGGTTGGTTGATTAGTTGGTTAACTCCTTGGAGAATTCTCTCGAAGTCGTCCTTCTAACCCAAGTCCGATGTATTGGCGTTCAGGTTGTCTGAGCTCTTGCATCTACCGGAGTGAGGCTGGCATAGGGACTTTGCTCACAACCAATTTGATATGCCACTTGGCACTCTGTGGGCCATGTGGTCAATATAACGCAAGTAGCTTTTAATCCACAGAACATTTCCTGGTAAAGTCAGCATGGCCGAATGGATAAAAACGCCTGTTCTTAAAAATCTGGTGTGCCGATGCCGAGGTAAGGGGTTCACCCCTACACCAGACAGTTGGACTAAAATGTTGACCTATCGTCCTTGACTTGGGGACGTAAATTACAAGTACCTCTGAAGTCGGAGCGTAATGGCGAAGGGCACTGTTAATATGGAAAGCTAAGCCACACTCAAAATTCAGTCCACCACTACTAGAAGTAGTAGTGTGTATTGACTACGCTTGAGATCAAAGCAAGCGAGCGCAAACTTTAAAAAAAAAACAACATCCTTGTACCCATTTTAGACTGGGTGGACTTGCTAGCCCAGATCAATAAAACAAAACCTTTGCAATGAAGGGGATCCGAGCACACGCCCATCGGACCTGCAGGCAAGCGTCTAGCCACTGTGCTACAGCGGCTCTCACAGACTTAGTGGAGGTCCCGTGTGCAAGCACCGCACGTTAAAAACCCCACGGCAGTTGGAAATCGCAAAGGGTAGGCCGTAAAGCTACTACCATGGCAACAATTGTAAACAAGATGGGGAACCTATCCACGGTTAAATAGAATCTGCTACCTTGGATGGAATCTGTCTAGAGGAAGCAGACATGACACATTGGCATGCCGAAGTCGGGCACTTTGGCCTGTGAGCTACATCACTAAGTGTGGCGTACTCCCCTCTGAAGAGGAACATCACTAGGTGTGACGTACTCCCCTCTGAAGAGGAACATCACTAGGTGTGACGTACTCCCCTCTATAGAGGAACATCACTAGGTGTGACGTACTCCCCTCTACTGAGGAACATCACTAGGTGTGACGTACTCCCCTCTATAGAGGAACATCACTAGGTGTGACGTACTCCCCTCTGAAGAGGAACATCACTAGGTGTGACGTACTCCCCTCTGAAGAGGAACATCACTAGGTGTGACGTACTCCCCTCTGAAGAGGAACATCACTAGGTGTGACGTACTCCCCTCTATAGAGGAACATCACTAGGTGTGACGTACTCCCCTCTACTGAGGAACATCACTAGGTGTGACGTACTCCCCTCTATAGAGGAACATCACTAGGTGTGACGTACTCCCCTCTACTGAGGAACATCACTAGGTGTGACGTACTCCCCTCTACTGAGGAACATCACTAGGTGTGACGTACTCCCCTCTACTGAGGAACATCACTAGGTGTGACGTACTCCCCTCTATAGAGGAACATCACTAGGTGTGACGCACTCTCCTCTGAAAAGGAACGAAGAAGACGAAAAAAAGAGTGCCCACGCAATAAACAAGTCCGTCTTGGGCAAGGCGTATTTTTAATGACTGTGGGGTTTTTGAAAATATTGCCATTCCAACTTTTGTATTTACCTTTTATGTTGCATGAGCCCACAGAGGGTAAATACAATACTTGGAACGGTAATTCCTTCAAAAAACACCACAGTCTTTAAAACTACACCCCATATTTGGAAACAACGTTCTTTAACAGCGTAATTCTCATGGGTGTGACTGTTTGTTGTCTCTGTGAGGTGTCTTTCCGTTGATTGGTTGGCACAGCGCCAGACGCGAAATATCCTTTTCATCTTCTGCTAGTACAGTGGTTCTCAACCTTTTTTGGCCCGTGCCACCCTTCACCATATTTTTAGGACGTCACCTCCCCCCCCCCTCACCATATTTTTTAGAATGTCATTCCCCCCTTTCGTATTTCCTCCCTAATAATTTCCCCCTGCCCCTACACAGTATACGTAATAATTGAAGCTAAATTTAATAGCACATACTAAAACGTGATTTGTTGGTCTACTTACTTTATAAAATGAATTTTAGAAGGGTGGGACGTACAGAACCGTAAAGTATGAAGGGAAAAACAAGATCAAGTAATCGGTTCTTGTATTAACGCAATCTTGATATAATCTTCATTCCCCACCGGTTGAGAACCACTGTGATAGTATATTCGGTTATTAAAGTTATTTTGTCTGTCTTTTTATATGTCTGTTTGTCTGTCTGTTAGCTCTTCCGAGCTTCTGTCTGTCTGTCTGTCTGTCTGTCTGTCTGTCTGTCTGTCTGTCTGTCTGTCTGTCTGTCTGTCTGTCTGTCTGTCTGTCTATATACATGCACGCCTGCCTTCTCGTTTGCTTCTCTGTCTGCCTATCTATCTGTCTAATCACCCAAACATCCAACTACCCCTAACAACCCCTCCCTTTTCCACCTCCCGGAGAAGGATCCCAGCAACGCCAACGCCTAGCCATAATTACACCCGCGAACGCTCTACCAAACGACTCGTGGCGCGTACAGTGTGATTACCAATCAACCGCTAGCCTTGAATACAACCAGCAAGCCAAAAAAAAAAACAACGTCTCGGCAAACAGCAACCTGTAATTACATCGCCACCTACCCTTGAAAATACGATTGAAGCTGGTGTGACCTCTGTCTATTATCAGGTGTCGAATAAACAATTAAGTTAACAACTAAATACTTGTTAACAACTAAATATGGGTTACACCCGTCTGCCAATATGTAGATTCGTCGACTAAACTAAACTAAACTAAACTGAAGTAACAACAAAGTAAATAGGGCAGGGTGGAGGTCTTGGCGGGGGAAGGGGTGGGGGACTCCGTGGCGAGGTGGTTAAGCCACCTGGCTCGAGCGCTAACGGTCTTGGTTTCGTTACCCGGACTGCGTAGATCAGACCACGAGTCCAATTTGTCCGAAGACTAACGGGGGTCTAGAGCTATTCGTGCATTGTGCGATGCTCTCGACAAGTGGCTTGCCGTTTTTCTGAGAGAGACCCAGCTATATGGGGGGGGGGGGGAGGTGCAATGTAGTCAACACCATGGGGATTAGCACTTTTAGTTTCAGTTACACAAAGAGCAATCAGCTTTGCTCAGTCTGTCCGTCGGCTTTCGAAAGCAAAATAAAATTGTCCTATTCTTTCAACCTGCTTGTTTAACATTGGTTATAATTATAACTGAGCTGCTTCATTTTACAGTTTTATCTGCTTCCGGTTCCTGTTATGTGTACTCTCTACTGTTGCAGGCCCGGCACTTAGCCTCTTCACGGCCGCATCTTTTAATTCGTTCGCTGCACCGTGCTCTGTTGTTTGCTCATTTACATTAGTCTGGGTTAATTGTTTGTATGTTCACAAGTCGCGCGGGACGATGCGTTGTCAGCAGTTGTGTGTTGTTGGTTGCCTTATCAAGGACTGGAGCTTGGAGTATGTTGCAAGGTGTGCTTTTACTGCAAGTGCTTGTGTTATCATGTTGCGCTTATATTGACGCTGTTCTAATATGTGTAGATGTAAAATCTGTTGTCTGTACGGGCGTAGTTCTAAAATGAGTTTAGTTGTAATGTTTGTCTGCAAAGATGTAGCTCTTATAAAGGTTTAGTTGTAAAATATCATGTTGCTGATATGCTTAAGTCGCGTAAAAGTCAACAGGGTCGACTTCATTGCACGGGGTTTTTATTTCCATATGGTTCGATCTCTTTCCGCTGTGCGGAAAGCGTCGCACAAAGCACGAACTCCGTAGCTCCTGCGACAAGAGATGATACTGCAGTGAATACATTAAGAAATATTATGTAGTGTAAACAAAATGTATGGTTCTTATCTCAGCTGTTTCATATTCGGAGCCTTAGAGATAAGCACCGTGTGTTGTATTGTCATACTGCTTGGCGTTCCTTGATGTAATCACTGTAATGTCATCTTCGTGGTTTGGATCCGCTCAGGTCTCTCGATACAATTGTCTCGGAACAGTCATAACATCTGATAGGAGATGCCTTGAAGAGATTAGAACACGAATCTTTATGGCGAAGGTAGCCTTTTGCAATACGGAAAATATACTGACCAATAAAAAGATGTCATTTGCCACGAGAAAAATAGTGTTGAGGTGATATATAGAACCTGTACTTTTGTATGGATGTGAAGTGTACAATGAGCAGACAAGCTGAAAAACATTTCAAGGCTATGGAAATGTGTTTTCTGAGGACAATGTCATGGCCAGACAGAAAAACCAATGACCAAGTCCTACAACAAACAAATGAAAACCGTAAACTGATTAGAGAATCATACATAGATAGTCGCAATTTTGTGGACACGTTATGGAAATAAATAAATTGGAGAACTTGGTGACAACTGGCAAGATTGAGGTGAAAGGAACAAGAGGAAAACAAAGAAGTAAATACCTGGATGGCCACGTGAAATGGGCGAGACCAGAACACAGAGTTGATCCACAACTCTGGTGATCGAGTGAGATGGCGAAACTTGACCGCCCACGCTTATCGACATGCCACATGATGATAATGATAAAGGGTTGAAGTAACGGTTAATGGACAGCGGATCAAGGTGACAACTCAATGGGACAAAATAACCGTAACAAATAATATTTTTAAAGTAACTACTTTATATTGACAAAAAAAATCAGCGCAGTGCGATGATAGTTCAGTGTCAGCTCTCGACTTAAGCTAAGGGAGAGAAAGACTCGAACCTATTCCACTCAGGCCTACAAAATGTGATGGTATGTACATACCCTCTGCTGGGTCTTGCAATGGAACTTGTTCTTTTAAGTAATAGTAAATTGGTGACGTGGCACAGAAAGTATTCATACAAATTATACAAACTGTGTTGTGTGAATAGTTTCTAATTGTGACATTACCAGGGCGGGGTCCTACAGGCCTACACTTGGCTATTTACCAACTGCTGACGGATTTTTAAAGTGCTTATCGTAAAGTGACAGTATCCTATTTGTGTCCTTGTCCAAGAAGTCTAGGAAACAAACCATTATCAGATCTCAATGGGAAAGAGTGAGTGAGTGACAGTAGAGCAATACAGGACAGACAGACAGACAGACAGACTGACTGACGGACGGACGGACGGACGGACGGACGGACAGACAGACAGACAGAAGGACGGATAGACAGACAGACGGACAGACAAGCAGACAGACAGACAGACAGACAGAACGACAAAGAGGGAGGGTATGGCTACGACATCATGGTACAACTGCAAATGGATTTGAACCTGCGCCTTCCGAGCTAGAGCCAAGCCTCTGAACCATATAAACTCGAACCCCTCTTTTAAAAATATTTATAAAAACAAACTGCGATTGAGCGTAAAGCGAGAAAAGAATAAACAGGCTGTACAAAACTGCTACATCAACAGATCTGGCCAGTACTGGTGACCTTCAGCAAGTCTGCCTCGAGTGGCGCTGGGAGCGGTGTTTGTGGACATGTCAAAACACTTCTTCCGGTAACCTCTCAAGTGGTTGGGTGTTTCTGGGATACTGTCCTCTGATCCGGTGTCATGTGGGTTAGCATTTTTTCTTTCGGAGCTTTTAATGGTTGCTTGACCTTTGCAGGACGTTGCATTCACTCTGCCTCCTTCTTGGTTTTTGTGTGATTTGCCAGGCAATGTTTCTTTAGTAGTTATTGGTTTCAAATGATGCTAAGTGTTTGCGGCATCCAGTTGAAATATAAGGTGTATTTTTAATGACTGTGCAGTGTTTGAAAATATTGCCGGTCCAAGTTTTGTATTTACCTATTATGTTGCATGAACTTTACAGAGGGTGAATACAAAACTTGAACCGGCAATATTTCAAACCCTGCACAGTCATTATAAATACACGCTATATGTTTCTTATTGTTAGCTTGGTTGTGAATTCTCCTAAAGACTGTGGGCTCTTTATATCCAATGCATCGGCATTCAGGCCATCTAAGCCCCGAAAAGCGTTAGCCATCACTTTACCACGACTCTGGATGTCTGAGACAATTATTGCGTTAATTCTCTCTCGGTCCCAGGCAATTATTGTGTTAATTCTCTCTCGGTCCCTGGCAAATTATTGTGTTAATTCTCTCTCGGTCCCAGGCAAATATTGTGTTAATGCTATCGATCCAAGATATTTATTAGTTATTCTCTCGATCCCAGGAAAATATTATGTTAATTATCTCGGTATTATGTTAGCCTCAACTCCTGCAAGTCCAGAAACGAAGGTGGAGGTGACTCTATGGACAACAGACCTCCGCAGCGATTCAATCTGCTGTTTACGTACAGAACCCATCTCGAGCTTTCGGATCATACTCATTGAATCACTTAGTACACACACGTAGTATAGTTCTGTGATTACAGCCATATAAAAGCCCATGTAACTGCCATCACCTCCATCGTCACGCTGCTCGTGGTCATAGAGTGGGTACTGACTTCTTGAAAGGTTCACGCATCTCTCTGCTGCTGTGTAACAGATCCATCTGTTTAGATAAGCACATCGAAATCATCTGAATGTTCACTGATGAGTGCGTTGACCCGTGCATTGACAGCAACAGGATTCTGTTCTCTGTACCGTCTGTCAGTCATGACAATGCAGGAGAAGGTGTAATTAAGCACTGGAGGCATAGACACCCATTCCTTGCAGGTGTTGATACGGGAAAGACTGCATACCTGCCTGGAAACATCTTTCACCCGACCCATCCATGATGTGCCCCTCTTTTGACTGTCACCCTTTTCTCTGAATATATCCTGATGCAGTGAGTCCTTCTCGTCTGTACTTATTTTCAAACATGCACGAGCCCTCCAGATTTTGATCTTTTGGTTGATGGTCGGAAAATTAAGGAGGTACCTTATTGCTGCGTCTCTCGTAGAGCTAAAATAATGCGCAAGGCTTCATGTTCTATTTTATCAAGTCTTCCAGTCCACGTAGGGCTGACAGTGATGATAGCATGGTTGAAATTACCAGTTCTTGGAACAGATGTATTAACAGTCTTTGCTCAATATTGACAATTGCTAGGACTCTCATTGCTGACAGACCTTTTCGAGCTTTTGTTATAACATAATCGACATGCTCTCTGAAGGACAGACTACGATCACACCTCCCGCCCAGATACTGGTTTCTAATCATAATGTTCCCTGCCATTCTCTCCTCTATTTGAGTTCTCTATGTTTACAACACATCCCCGGCTAAAAAGAAAAGAAATCTCTTGGCGTTCGCCGCATTCCCAACTAGACGGACAAGCTCCCCTCTTAGCATAATACATCACATCCCCAACTATAATCTTACACACAATACAGAAATATGTGAAGCATAGACTATTGAAATTATAAGTGGAAATCAACAAGCATTTAGTCTCCCGGTGTTTTCCAGATGATTCTAGAAGCTCCAGCTGTATTATAAAAATGTATTAATGTGTTAAAATTCAGCTATGAAAGCCACCCTGCAGTGGAATTAGCATGTCTATAGAATGTATCAGGTAAAATTGACAATCATTTCCCAAGCGCATCGCCGTTCAGAACGGACCAGTGTTTATCTTAGAAGGTTGAGAAATCTGGCCAATTCAGTCGGTATATTTAAGAGGGAATTTTAAATATAACGTGTCGATGACATTTCTGTTATCTCCATCGGGTTTGCAATATGATCAGTTCGTGTTGTTCGTGCCAAGGGGTGTTTTTTCGTGTTTATATTGTATCATCCATTTTATATGAGATGTATTTTTGCGAGTTTATATTGCTTCGTCTATTTTATGTTGAGCGTATTTTGTATGTGTGTTTATATTATATTATCCGATTTACACGAATTATTTTGTTTTTCGTATTATTATGGTATTATACTTTTCAGATGAAGTGTATTTCTCGTGTTTATATTGTGTTATCCAATTAATACTACATGTATTTTTGGTGTCAATATTGTATTATGTGTATTTTCGTGTTCATACTGCAGCATCCATTTTAACTGAAGCAGTGTCAAACAAGCACCAAACATGGTGCACGATCATATGAGAACGTATTATAATGTGCATTTCCGTGCACTGATAATTGAAAACGAGGAGGATACCACGAAACAAAAGAAATAACACGACGACCCTAACATTAACTTCTCTTCAGCTTTTTATGACCCCAATGAACACAGCTCTTCAGCAATCTCATGACAAGCTCTCCTATTCCGCGACCCCTCCATGTCTGGTCCAGTAGGACTAAGCGCTGCTTATTTGAGGCGAGTTGAGTTGAATCAGAAATCCACATCGCATCACTCGGGATATTCCTGTATGAGCGCACTCCTCATCTACAGCAGGCAGTCTATTAAATAATTCAGGATAAAATATCGCCCAAAACGACCCCTCCTCCCCCTCCCCATTCGGACAGAAGGATGATATATCGTTATACTAGGGTCATCGTGTTATTTGTTTTGTTTCGTTGCAGCTTTCGCAGTTTTAACGCTCAGTGAACGGAAATTTACATTATATTATTCGTTTATTTGTTTGAGTACCGTATTTAGTCCAAACCTACTTTTTATGTGGCGCTGACTGAGTTAATTCTCAGATCTTTGTGCTTCTTGATTTTCCGTCTTTCGTCTCCAAATGGAACACAGGCCAACCAGCAGCTCACGCCCAGCCCTTTCTAGCCATGTTTGTGATTGGTTGGATTTTGTGTCTACAGATGTCTACGACACGGGGTAGCCAGCCTCACGCCAACCTTCCTTATCCGCCTCCTACGACATACATGTGGTTACAGTGTTGCTATTCTTGGCATTATCGACCCAGGTACCACACGGGCGGTGTGTCTTTTGGTCGCGCCCTATTTTGTTTTGCCGTGTGACTTCCAAAGGAAGATCTGTCTAGTCATGCTATTAACTTGATTTCTCAATGTGAATCCCATCCATCGCTAGCGCTTTCGCCTCTACTCATGATTCGCTGGAGTTTCTAGTGTCGCTGGAAGGTCCTGCGAGAAGCAGTAATAGGTGCCGCCTGGGTTTCTCGGGAAATGTAAATAGCAGAACATTATAACACCATCTGGTACATAGTATAATTACTTCACTCCATGGTTCAAATATTTATTACACAGGCCTTAACTGGGTCTCACTTCGCAATCCTGCATATCGCGTGAGAGAGAGAGAGAGAGAGAGAGAGAGAGAGAGAGAGAGAGAGAGAGAGAGAGAGAGAGAGAGAGAGAGAGAGAGAGAGAGAGAGAGAAGGAGAGGTGGGGGAGTCAGAGAGCACTTGACTATTATCATTGTTAGGCTATTGTTTCTATTGAGTTGAGTCAAGACCCATCACTGCACTCGGGGCATTCCCATAAGCGCTCAGTCCTCATCTTCAACAGCCAGCGTAGAGTTCCAATACTAATTGTACTAATGTGTATGTGTTTGTTTGCTGATGAATGCTAATCGCCGCAACGTCCCGTATGTGTCGTAATTCTGTTATGTAAAGCTGCACTACTTTGTGCCATTTTATATTGTGTACATTTTCACAGCTTTACCGCAGTTCCACCAAATTTTATTCATATTTTTAGTAGTAGTAGTAGTAGTAGTAGTAGTAGTAGTAGTAGTAGTAGTAGTAGTAGTAGTAGTAGTAGTAGTAGTAGTAGTTGTAGTAGTAGTAGTAGTAGTAGTAGTAGTAGTAGTAGTAGTAGTAGTAGTAGTAGTTGTTGTTGTTGTTTGTTGTCTGTGTTGGTTTATCAATCTTCTTTGGCTTCCTGCGTAGTGTTCTTGTTTGGCCACCCCTCTTTTCAATTTGCTGCTCTCGCAGTCTGGCCATTGTTGTAGATTCACAGTCATCACTTGGTTCTTGCAAAAGTCTCACTTCTCGTAGAGCATTCAGAAGTCAGCCTGGTCCATGTGCGCGTCCGCCCTCCACAGTCAGCCTCACCTGCGAGTTGTCAGCCCGCTCATTTCCTTGTACTCCCGCATGACCTGGCACGAAGATGAAACTAATCTTTGCCAGCCGAGACCGCTCAGAGCAGGCAACCATTCTCTTCGGATCGACCCCTCCTCTATCCTCTTGATCCTGTTCATTGAGTCGCTAAGGAAACAAGCCCTAGTGAATGTCTGTGTCTCGAGCCATGTTATTGCTTTACTTACTGCCATGACTTCCATGGTCAGGCTACTTGTGGTTTCAGTGAAAGCACCAGAGTCCTCCTTCACAATTCTCCCTCCGGCCCGAAGCTGTAAAGGCCCATGAGCTTCTCACATGTCGGACGACCGACCCATCTGTGTAGATGACCGCGTCACTGTCTAGCGAATTCTCGAAAATCAACGCTTGTACTTCAGCCTCCACAGCAGCCGGATTTTCTTGTCTGCATTTCTATCTAGTTGGATGCAAACTGAAAGGATGTGCAGAAGTCTGTTGGCACTTGCACCCATTCCTCGCCAGGTTCTAAGTCCTCAAGTGAACACCACCTGTTGAAGAATGTCTTCGGCTTGACCCATCCACGACCGTCCTCTTTTTAACTGCTGCCCTCACCTTCCTAATTTCACTATGCAGTGATGCTGTGTGTTTGCGTTAATTCTGAGGTAGGCGCGTGCCCTGCAAACTTGCATCTCTCTTCAATGGTTGGAAAATCAAGAAGGTAGCGCATCGCCCTGCATGCTGTATCTCTTGTACATCCAAGAATAATGCGCATAGCTTCATTCTGTATCCTTTCCATCCTTTCTATCTGCTGTTGTTGTTGTTGTTGTAGACACATCATGGCGCGAGAGTTCTTAAATTCTGCAATAACTTGTCATCAGTTTAAGCCACTCTAAACCAATGACCCAAATCCTACAAGAAACAAATGAAAATCGTAAACTGATTAGCCAAATTAGACGTAGACAGTCAACGTTTTTTGGTCACGTTATGAGAAGAAATGAATTCGAGAATTTGGTGACAGCTGGCAAGATCGAGGGGAAGAGAACATGGGGAAGGCAGAGAAATAAATACCTGGATGACTGTGGCATGGTGGAGACAGGAACACTGAGCTGATCAACTACTCTGGTGATCAATTAAGATGGCGAAACTTGACCGCCCGCGCTTATCGGCATGGCACATGATGATGATGATGATACCAGACATTCATTCCTGTGCCTTCTTCTATTCCTGAGCTAATACCATGCCCGCTTCTACCAGGCATCATTTTTTTATCCCTTCAATCCAAACTTTAACTCCTGTACATGCCAGCTGTTGTATTGTAAGCAGCCAAACGACATAAAGAGTTAAGTCCTGTTCTTTAAAGCTGCCTTCTTTGCTACACTGTTTGTGCCTCCGTAGATATAATACTGTTGCGTGCTATCAAATGACATTGCATTTTGCGTGCTAGCTCCTTACAGCTCTGTGTCACATCAAACTCCCAATGCCCCACCGGGAATCTGTTCTGTACAAATGGAGTATTATCAATTTCCGCTTAATTGTGTGTGGGTTTTTTTTTTTTTATTAGTCATTTTTATTGATCTTTTTTTCTGTTACTTTCCTAGAGAATTAATTAACTTGTAAACGAATTATATTCGCAAGTGCCATTTTCACACTGAATGTCGGTTGTAACTAGTAACACCAGGGAAAGAGGTGTCGTGGCTGAGAGGTTAGAGAGTTCGCCTCAGGGTTAGAAGGTAACGGGTTCGATCCGTCCATAGAGTTGGGAATTGTTTTCGAGAATCATCTCATGTCATCTCATCATGTTCCTCTTGTACCTTGCGGTGTCGAGGTGAAGTATAAACATCGTGAGAGTGCCCGATTATGGGCTTCATATATCGATATTCCCATGGACTCGGCTATTCCCTCCGGCCAACGTTTACGTGGTCGGCCTCTTCCTCTGTTTCCATCTGGTCTGTACATCATTGCTTGTTGTGGTATACTGTTGACTGGTAACCTACTTGCATGGCGAAACCAAAAGACTTGCTGCTTTCTAATAAAATCTAGTGCTGCTTTAACCCTCACTTTAGTCCTGATTTCTTCATTTCTGATCTTAACTCTTCTTGATACGTTGAGTATTCTTCTCAGGAACCTCATTTATGTTGTTGTTGTTGTTGTTGTTGTTGTTGTTGTTGTTGTTGTTGTTGCGGGGGACTGCGTGGTCTGGAGGTATGGTGTCCGCCTCGAGTGCTGGACGTCCCGGGTTCAGGCGCGGGTTCAGGCGCCGATGAGGACCGGGATTTTTTTCACGTGGACTTCTAGTAATAAAATTTCCCTAGTCTCTGGGTAGTGAGATCGGACGCCCATGTGTATTGTTGCGCACGTAAAAACTCCCTTGGCAGTTGGAAATCGAAAAAGAGTAGCCTAACGGCGCTGCCCGGGCAAAATTTCGAGTTAAAAATCCACCCAAAGTATTTCAGGATCCTCGCCGATGCTACGGAGTTCGTGCACTGATCTGATCTTCTTTGATACGTTTGAGTATTCTCGCAGGAATCTCTTTCTGTTGTTGAGATTTTCTTTTCTCTTTTTTTTTTTCTGTCATTGTCCAGGTTTGGCATTGGTAGCATAGAGTTGGTAGGAAGATTGTGTTGTAAAGTGCTTTCTTAGTAGTTATTGATACATGTTTGTTCTTTAGTATTGGTGCCATTTGTCCAATGAGTTGATTTGCCTTATTGCATCGAGAATCATTGGTATTAAAAGATATCACGCGGACCTCTGATCTCTTGGGTAGTGACGTCACACGTCCCCATGATCTTGTTGGTTGTGACGTCACACTATCCCCTGAATCTATTGGGTAGTGACGTCATACGATCTCCTCGTCTCTTAGCTAGTGAGGCCGGGTAACTAGCGTTCTTGGATAAGGGCGAAAAACAGGGGGTCCCGTGTGCAAGTTGTTCATTCATCATGTACCATGCCTATGTTTCGCCATCTCACACGATCACCAGAGTCGTGGATCGGCACAGTTTTCTTGTCTCGACCATACAGCGTGGCCAAGCCGTCCAGGTATTTACTTCTCAGCCTTCCTTTTGTTCTTTTCACCTCAATATTGTCAGTGGTCACCAAATTCTCCAATTTATTTCTTCTCATAAGGTGACCAAAAAATTTTGACCGTCTACGTCTAATTTCTCTAATCAATTTACGGTTTTCATTTGTTCTTGTAGGACTTGATCATTGGTTTTTCTGTCTATCCGTGGTATTCTTTGCATTTTCCTCAGAGACCATATTTCCATAGCCATCAGATGTTTTGCAACTTCTCTGTTCATTTTCCACGCTTCACATCCATACAAAAGTATAGGGTCTTTGTAGCACCTCAACACTCTTTTTCTCTTTGAAAATGACATCTTGTTATGGGTCAGTATGTTTTCCATCTTACAAAAGGCTACCTTCGCCATCACGATTTTTGTCCTAATCAAAGTTGACTGATAGGTCGATAGCCATTTGGTTCTTTCATGTCTTTTTCTTTCTTTGGGACTATTCCTCTCTTCCAGCTGTAATTTAGGACTGCTAGTAGTTTCTTTTTTTGCCTTAGTGCCTAGTCCTATTAGCATTGGAAACCAACAAAATGATGCCATTAGGGGGCTGAGTGGTCTCGAGGTATGGTGTCCGCCTCGAGTGCTGGAGGTCCCGGGTTCAGGCCCCGGTGAGGACCGGGATTTATTTAAAACAATCCACGTGGACTTCCAGTTATAAAATTTCCCCTGGTCTCTGGGTAGTGAGATCGGACGCCCGTGTGTATTGTTGCGCACGTAAAAAAATCCCTTGGCAGTTGGAAATCGAAAAAGAGTAGCCTAACGGCGCTGCCCGGGCAAAATTTCGAGGTAAAAATCTACCCAAAGTATTTCAGGATCCTCGCCGATGCTACGGAGTTCGTGCATTGAGCTGAGTTTCTCCAGACTCAGGTTTGAGTTAGGAGGATAACGGAGCACTTATGGGTTAAACCTGTGTGCCGTGATGTTGATCCAACGACTAAACTAAACTAAACTAAACGGGAGGGGAACGTTCGGCCTTCGAAATCATTTGGTATAGTCCGCCCCTGCCAAGGCAACCGCTGGTGGGATTCGATATTCAACAAATCCTGGAGCCGTATAGACAATAATCCACACCCACATACATACACATATACACACGCGCACGCACATACACACACGCCCATGCGCACTCACACACACACACACACACACACACTACCACGCCATCAGCGCAAAGGAAGTTTAAGCTCAAACGCATTGTATATCTCGGTCACGCTGACCTCACACACACACACACACACACACACACACACACACACAGGTATATTCATTTTTAACATTGGCTCTCATTTCTTTGTGTGTGTGTGAGTGTGTGTATGTGTGTGTGTGTGTGTGGGGGGGGGGGGGGGGTATTCATCTGCATAGCTCTGTTTTGCCAGAAGGAATTCCCATAGTCACGCAAGCCTGGTCATAAATCAGCCTTCACGCCCGACTTCTGTCTTGTCAGAATGGATTGAATGTTCATCTGCCTGTCCTAATAAAGGCTGTACAGTAACATTCAGTTTACGTGCAAGCTACTGCCGTGATAATTACATAAGCTGTAGGCATACACTCGGGTTAATTTTGCAAAATAATATGGGTAGTTAGTCAGTTGAAGGCAATTAAAACAACACCATTAAAAGTTTTTTTTTACCGCGGGTGTTTGTAGTACTAATATTGCATACAATATGAAAATTATTGTGCGTAGGAATTATTGCATGCAGGAGGTAAAATATTTTTTATAGTAATCATCATCATCATCATCTCCCACTTCTGCTTTCAAGCGTCGTGGGGAGGAATAATTTGCGCTCCAGTGCCCGATGGGCGGCACTGGATAGTGTCATTCCATGAGGTTGTTCAATGTCTTTGATGTCGTCAATCCATTTTCTTCTTGGACGTCCTCTTGGTCTCGTCGCAGATTATCTTTGATGTAAGGTCAGTGATGGTAGTTGTTGGTGTTGCATTCTAAAGAATAAACTAGGAATAAACTAGAAAAAAAAAGAATCTGAACTCCACATGTACTCGGGCGTCGAACTGAATGACCACACAGAAAATTGATACTCACGAAGTAAAATTCAGTAACAGAACGAGACGTTTTGGCACTTATCACAGAAGCTAGTGGAATGACAATAACAATTTGTCCTACCTGGACTTCGCCGAGAGAAACCAAGTGTTTCCGGTCATGGTCTGTCGGAATAGTATCCTCAGTGTTTTTGTTTTGTTTTTAAATTTCACGCGTTCGACGTTTTAAAGGGTCTATTTTCTGAACGAAATACAGGCTGTTATATACTTTTCATCATTTCTCTCAATTATTATTTTTAACTGTTTCCCATTTTGAAATTTGGCATTTCTGGAGGATATTCCCTGGCAGCTTTAATTGATTAAATGCCAAATAAAAAAGTAGGTTTAGACCAAACATGATACACAATCAAATCAACAAGTATTATAATATAAATTTCCCTTCTCTGAGCATTGAAATTACCCAAAATACCACGAAATACAATAAATAACACGATGACCTTAGTATGGCAATATAGCGCCCTTCTGTCTAAATGTGAGGTCACATTTAGCGATATATTATCCTTCGGCACTAAATCAGTTAAATATAATTTTATAATTTAACTCCGCCCATCTGACCATAGTAATATCTTGGTTAGATCTGTCAATCACTTTGTTTTTGGCATTCAACATTGCATGTTAGCCATTTTCCTGGTCATGTGTTTTCCTGAATTATGTCTTTTAGTTCCATTCTTACTCAATAAAATACCGAAATAAAGATACAACCGCCAGCCATAAACCACTTCACTGAATATTATCTTGGCTTGCTTGTAGTTAATCAGCGTCAGTTAGGGTGTTCTGGTCATATAATGTATTGGTCACATGTTAATGGCGTCAGTTAGATTGTTATGGTCATAGTATGTATTGGTCACAGTAGTGGTCACAGGTTAATGGCGTCAGTTAGATTGTTCTGGTCATAGTATTTATTGGTCACAGGTTAATGGCGTCAGTTAGATTGTTCTGGTAATAGTATGTATTGGTCACAGGTTAATGGCGTCAGTTAGATTGTTCTGGTAATAGAATGTATTGGTCACAGGTTAATGGCGTCAGTTAGATTGTTCTGGTCATATAATGTATTGGTCACATGTTAATGGCGTCAGTTAGATTGTTCTGGTAATAGAATGTATTGGTCACATGTTAATGGCGTCAGTTAGATTGTTCTGGTCATAGAATGTATTGGTCACATGTTAATGGCGTCAGTTAGATTGTTCTGGTCATAGAATGTATTGGTCACATGTTAATGGCGTCAGTTAGATTGTTCTGGTCATAGAATGTATTGGTCACAGGTTAATGGTGTCAGTTAAGTTGTTCTGGTCATAGTATTTATTGGTCACAGGCTAATGGCGTCAATTAGGGTGTTCATGTCATAATATTTATTGGTGACAGGTTAATGACTTCAGTTAGTCTGTTCATGTCACAGTATGTACTGGTCACAGGTTAATGGCGTCAGTTTCACCACATTGTTGTCTCCGTGCCGTTTGGTCTAACCACCTTGTCACCTTAGGAGGTCGTTGCAGACTGGGCTGTTTAAGCCCTGTTCAACTCCACGCAGTGAGCAGAAATGCTTTGGGAATGGCTTCTGCATTGGAAGACTGGACATTAGTGGGAATTGCAATTATGCAAAGACTGGTTTCAATATAACATAATACTCTGCATTTTGGCAAGAACAACGTTTGCAGTCTGTATAGTGTCTACCTGTATTTGTAACCGTTAAATGTGCATTGTTGCTGATTATTTCGGCTGAGTTGGTTTGTTTGTATTCTGAACCACACAGGGCGTATGTCGTGATATCGATAAGCTGTCTTTGTATCTTAGTCTCTTTCAAAACATTTAGACTCCTGGTTTTATCACAACCTACGATTTCTCGGCATTCTTTTGTAAGTCCACAAATCTGTAGCTTGAAGAAATGTCTTCACTAATTAGCCACGATTCACAGCTAATATTAAAATCGGATCTCTATACGTGTCTAGGCTATTTCAATAGCAGCTGATCAGCGCACATTGAGGTGGTTGATAGACAATGAATGAACACTGCAAGTGTGTGAGGATTTTCCCATGTTGGTATATAGTGCGTACTTCTTTCAAATTTCTTGTAGCGGTAACATCTTTATGTTCCAAAATGAGAAAACCAGCCCACAAAATCACATTCAGAGCACGTGTGATGCTGGTATAAATACATTTGGATTCTCATTGGAGCTACGGAGCTCGTGCATTGTGCTATTGTGTGTGATCTATGAGAGGAGACTGGAACACTTATGGATATACCTCACCTCTGTGTAATGAAAGTAATCGTTTATCAAAGTAAACTAGATCACATTAGTAGAGTTAACGGGTAAGTTTTATGTCTATGTTTTTAAATAGTATCTGTTATTACTCTATTTCTAATATCTATTACCTATTATATAAGCTAATACATTGACATCTTTTGGGTAGTAAAGGCGGCAGGTGTGATAACGATCTCATCGCCCATCGTATTTGGTTCCCATACCATGTTGCCCTACAGTCTGCTAATATTTCATTTCCCCAACCTTTCCGTTCATGTCTCCCATGATAATTAGGACCTCTGATGGTTTTATCACTTTCAGTGTTTGTCGTAGGTCTTCTTAGTGTTCTTCGAGCTGTTCATCGTTATAATCGGTCGTTGTTCATTGTCCTGGCGGTTTCTGCGCTGTATTATCATCATGAGCCATGCCTTAATAGTGGGCGGTCATGTTTCTCCATCCTACACGATCACCAAAGTCGTGAATCAGCTCTGCTCTGTGTTTTTATCCCCACCATGCCGTGTGGTCAAGCCATCCAGATATTTACTTCTCTGCCTTCCCCTTGTTCTTTTACCCTCAATCTTGCCAGTTGTCACCAAGTTCTTTTGTGTATTTCTTCTCATAACGTGCCTAAAAACAGTGATTGTCTGTTTTCTCAAATCAGGCTTTCATTTGTTTCTTGTAGGACTTGGTCATTGGTTTTTCTGTCTGTCCATGGTATTTATTACATTTTCCTCAGAAACCACATTTACACTGCCATTAGATGTTTTTAAGCTTGCCCGCTCATCGTCCATGTTTCACATCTACACACAAGTACAGGTATACTGCGCTATGTAGCAGTGTTAAATATACATAACATTTGACAATTCTAATTTTTAATGCTTTATTAATCTCTCTAGATGTTAATACTGATTTCATGTTCTTGAAACCATTTTTGGTCATTACTACTCTCTTTTTCATTTCTGTTTCACTTCTGCCATCATATTCTTTTGTCCAAGATAGGAGAAACTAGTTACTTGTTCTATTATCACCCCGTTTACTGTGATATTCATTGATGACCATTCCTTTCCACTGCTAATGAACATAGTTTTGGTGGGTTTTTTTTTTTTTGGGGGGGGGGGGGGGATTTTGATATCTAAGCCACATACTGCACTGTGCCCGTTTACTTGTTCCATTAGGTTTTGTAACTCTTGCTCACTTTCATCTAGTAACACTGTATCTGTCATTAACTGTCATTTACTGCCAATATACTACCTTGCGGTTTATGGAAGGGTGTCTTTAGTGTCTTTAGCCTGAGGTATTAGGGTCGCCTAGCTATTGCGGTCGCCGCGAACTGTGCAGGTTAGAGCTTTATGTTTACCCCCGACAGAAAAAAAAACTCCACACCTTACCGAGGATTCGAACCTGGGTCTCCCGAAGGAGAATACGGCATTCTAGCAGCTCGACCAGCCAGAAAACAATATTGTTTATGATTCTTCCATTGAGGCAAAATTCAAGCAGTTCTCTAACTTGTTTAACAATGCTTTCTGTTTATAAGTTGAAGAGGCTTGGGAACCATACGCATCCCTGCCCTACTTCCCTTTTTGTCTGTATGGGCGATGAGTAATTATTTCCGTATCAAATTGTCACCGCTTGTTCCCAGTACAAGTTATTAATAGGTCTGATGACCTTTTCGTCTACTCCTATATCTTGAGGGCTAGTAATTAAACGTTCAGGCTGTACTACGTCAAAAGCTGTCTTGTTGTCTATCATCATCATCATCTTCCACTTCTGCCGTCAAGCGTCGTGGGGAGGAATAATTTGCGCAACAGGGCCCGATGGGCGGCACTGGATAGTGTCATTCCGTGTGATTGTACAATGTCTTTGATGTCGTCAATCCATTTTATTCTTGGATGTCCTCTAGGTAACGTCGTGGATGATCTTGGATGTAAGGCCAGTGATGGTACTTGATGGTGTTGCATTCTAACGACATGGCCAAACCACTTGATCTTCTGTCTTTTAATAAATGTGGCACAAGGTGTTGATCCCACTGTCTGTCTGATAACAGCATTTCTTACTCGGTCTCGGATTGTTAAGTAGGCAGCTCTCCTCAGGCATCTCATCTCGTAGGTGTTGATTTTGCGAAAGTGTGATTTGGATAAAGTTTAAGTTTGAGATTGGTAGCATAGGGTTGGTGTTAAAATGCTGTTTATCACCTGTCGTTTTGCGGACATGGGTATATTTGGATGTTTCAGTAAGGGTGACAGTTGACATGTAAGTGCACTAGCTTTTTGACATCGGATTTCGATTTCTCTGTTCAATCTGCCATCTTCTGTGATCATACTTCCAAGATATTTGAATTATTTAACTTGTTTCAGAGTTGTGCTATTTATCTGTATACTTAGTGGGCGTGGCGATCTGTTAACTTGCATTACTTCGGTTTTGGCTGTGTTTATACTCATATTGAATCTGCTGCAGGTTGAACTCAGATTATTAATATGATTTTGTAATCTGCCCTCGTCGCTGTCAAACAGACACTGATCGTCTGCAAATAGAAGTTCTTGTTGTCTATAACACTGAAATATAGATTTTCTTAACTTGATATATTTTTCAATTAACTTTTAAGATCCTCAAACAGATTAGTGCTTCGCTGTGCCGCTGTTTTTGCGGAATCCATATTGTTATTCAGCTACTTCTTCATCTATTTCATTTTGAATTCTATCTTGTTTGATTTTGAGGTGTATCTTAGTTATCAAGCTTAATAAGCTAATAGTTCTATTATCCTCACAATCAACAGCTCTTGACTTATTGTGTAGTGTGATGAAAATGGATGTTTTCAAATCCTTGGGGATGTACCCATTATATATATATATATAATTACAAAATTCTGTGATAGGATCAATTCCAAAGTTGGATAAGAATTTTATTATTTCCGTTGTTTACTTATCACGGCCTGCAGCCTATCCTTGTTTATTTTTTAAATAATCTTCTCTACTTCAGCCTTTAATATGTTTGGTCCATCTTGAGTATTATACGTTATATGGTTATTGACACTGCTGTACGAGAATACATCTTTAAATCTGTTTAAAAAGTTTAAACAGCTGGACAACACATAATAATATAAGCAACACCAACTTCATCCAAATGTCAAATTGACGGAGACGATCGCAGGGACTTGATCGCCGATGCCTGCTGCAGACCAAGAGTCCGAAGAAGAAGAAGAAGAAGAAGAAGAAGAAGAAGAAGAAGAAGAAGGAAGAACGACTGGTGGGGCAACAAATGTTAACACCGTGTTTACAAGTTAGTTGCATGCCCTTGACAGGGCCTTGCAGTCAACCCCACCATGTTTGAGCTGTTTGTGATTTACTAAGACATTTTACATTCAGTAGTTTACCAAGGCTTTACGGACGCGGTTCGTAATTCCGCTTACCTGCGTTCGAAACACAGCTGCGACCGATTTGGCAGCAGACCGTGTCGCGCTGGGTTTTAACGTCATAGTATGGGAGCCGGTCGTTCAGAAATCAATGGCAAACTACTGAACGTAAACTTGCCAAGTCATCAACAACGGCAGTGTTGGTATTGACAGCGATGTACTGTAAATAGGATATGGAAAAAAAACGTATTTCATTTTTTTTTTTAAACGGCGGACTCTCATACCATCTAAATCAACGCAAAGCGATCTGCTCCCAAATCTTCTGTGACTGATTTCGAACCCTTTACCTGGTATGTGGGGGGGGGGGGGAAATTGTGAACATTGCTTTCACCACCCCCAAACCACAGTCTTGTTAATACTGACTATTATCATCGCTGGTCTTGTTGCTGATGATTTATTGGTGCCCTGCTCTCTTGCCTCTTTTGTATAACGATTAATCTTTCCCCTGACCAAACCTAAACAAAGTCGTTGGCGGGGAAACTTCTACGCGTTCACGCATGCATTCTAATAACCAAACCACACGATAAAAGTAACCTTCCCGATCTCCACGCAACTCGGCCCATCCTCGGTTTGACAAATGCAGACGCTACATTACTTAACATTTGCACGTGTCAGTTTTTTGCCCGTTCAGTGTCGCTGTGACATCACGCACTTGTGCGCGATTTAGTCTTCTGTGTCAAGTGATCAAAGTGCTGTTTGGGGATGAGAATTGAATTCCCGGGGGATGTGACAGCGCAAATCAGCCTACCTGTCTCGTACCGCATGTATGTGTCATTTCTTCACAGGAGATGTACCGGTTCATTCTGTGTGGTGTTATATTGATTATTGAAACAATGTGTGTGATAGATAAATAGATTCATTACTTACACATTAAGTATGATGGTTAAATTAATTGCTTAAACATTATGCATGATAGACAGGTAGATTAATTACTTAAACATTAAGTATGATAGACAGGTAGACTCATTACTTAAATATAGAGTATAATAGACAGGTAGATTCATTACTTAACCATTACGTATGATAGTTAGATTAATTGCTTAAGCATTAAGTATGATAGGCAGGTAGATTCATTACTTAAACATTTGGTGTTATAGTTTCATAGATTCATTACTTAAACAATGAGTATGATGATGATGGATAGATGATGGATTCATTATTTAAACGTCGGGTATAATACGTATGTTTAAATAAGGTCCATTACCCCATAAGGATAACAATCACGTTCGGATTAATAAGCCTGCGAGGGTAAACCCAGGATTATCATTCTGAGCCGGTGATGGACCCCAACTATAACTTCTTGAAGTTGAACGGGATAGGGGTAATGGGGAATTCGAAATCGAAGTATGCTCATTGTTTAAATATTAGGTGTGATAGTTAGATTAATTACTTTAACATTATATATTAGAACATTAGATATGATAGCTAGATTAATTACTTAAACATCAGGGGTGTATGTTACAGAGTTAGATGCATTATATATTTGGTGTGATAGATGCATTGCTTAAACATTAGGTTTGATAGAATCTTTACTTAAACTGTTCATTCATTCATTCATTCATTCATTCATTCATTCATTCATTCATTCATTCATTCATTCATTCATTTATTCATTCAGTAGCATGTCCCTTGCAGAACCTCGCTCAACAACCTTCCGGAAAACTTCTCGATCACAAGCAAGATGTCCCGCTTCCGATACACCCATATGGAGATCATCCGCCACATCGTGCACCCATCGTCTCTTTGGCCTTCCTCTTCCTCTCTTCCCAAGCATAAATCCCTCCATTATTGTTCTATCCAAACTTTCATGACGTTTCAAGTGACCAAACTATATCAATTTTCTTTGTTTTATCGTCTTTAATAGCCAACTTAAACTGCAGGTGTGTTAATTGGATAGTAAGATTTAAACATTTTTAAAAGTTAGTTGCATATCCTTTACAGGATGTCGCAGTCAACACTAGCATATTTTGCTGTTGTGATCTCTTGGCAAGTTTACGTTCAGTAGTTTGCTATTGCTTTCTGATCGACCGGCACCATACCATTTCGCAAAAAAAAAAACAACGCAAGGTGGTATGCTGCCATATCGCCCGCAACTGTGACTTAAACATTAGATAAGATAAATAGATTAATTTCTTAAAATTAGATTTGTTATTTAGATTCAATACTTAATTATTTCATGTGATAAATTGATTAATTATTTACATATTACGTTTGATAGATTCGTTACTTAAACATTAGATTTGATAATGGTATTCATTACTTAATTATTACATGTGGTAAATTTATTAATTACTTACATATAGGTTGTTATAGTTACATACATTACTTAAACAATTGAAATGATAGTTAGATTCATTACATAAACATTAGATATGATAGTTAGATTCATTACTTAAACATTAGTTGTGTTGATTAGATAGCTAGATTCATGACTAAACTTGATTTGATAATTCGATTCATTACTTTATTATTACTTGTGATAAATAGAGTATTTACTTACACATTAGTTTTGATATTAGATTCATTACTTAAACATTAGATTGATATATCCATTACTTAAACGTTGTGTGAGATAAAGTTAGATTTTAAAATTATCTCTCCTTCTCTTCGCATACTGAACTAGTTATTTTCAATGATTGCGTGTATTCGTGTTGCAGATTTAATACATTACGGTGTCTATTTTTAACTCTTAATATTACCTGCGACATTTGAAGAGTCAATAGAAAACGTTCGGAATTTATCAGACTCCGCTCAGAGTGGCTGCAGTAGCTGAAATTATATAAGTCCAGATAAAGCAAAATACGAGGATGGCATTTTATTCCAATATTTAGTCACATGACTCCTGATAATCTGTATGTTGATCTGAGGTGGATTTATGAGTAGATGTGGAGTATTGGACGTGGTATAGCTATCGTCGATCATGACTCGGAGAATGACACCCAGAATGACCTAGTGAAGAGACCAACTTGCACTAATGCACCTAGTCCAGTCATCCATGCACACTTGTTCCTGTAGCGCTGACGTAATTTGGAGGCAACGAGTTCGAATCCCAGTCAGGTAATTATAGCTTTCAATTTGTGCATGTTGTCTGGTGTGGCCTATGATCTCGCCTTCTTTGTTCTACTTCTATATGAGAGCCAAAAAAATGCATGTGAATCTATGTGTAAAGAGACAGCCAACCGCTTGAGAAGTCAATGAGATAAAGTGGCATATTATGGGCATAGTGCTAGTCGCTCATGTTCGTGACTAAGTGGAGCTGGGTAAATGTAAGTCATCATCAATCAGGTGCCATCTCCGCAGTGAAGGCTGACAGCAATGGATCTCAGTAAATAACTTTTCCCCCGCATTGAGGCGTATTGGCCATATGGTGTTACCCGCATATTTCTAGCGACCAGTCAGCTGTGTATGAATGATGTGGTTAGTATTGGTGTTACCCCCATATTTCTAACGACCAATCAGCTCTGTATGAGTGGTGGGGTTAGTATTGGATATGATGTTACCCCCATATTTCTAAAGACCAGTCAGCTCTGTATGAGTGATGTGGTGTTACCCCCATATTTCTAACGACCAATCAGCTCTGTATGAGTGATGTGGTTAGTATTGGACATATGATGTAAAATATATTTCTAAAGACTAATCAGCTCTGCATGAGAGAGCTGCCTTTACTTCCCACAACATTTTCTGATGCCCATTTTAGACTGGGTCATCCTGGGACCCAAATCAACTTTAAAAAAAAAATAATCTCCGTCTGGATGAAGATTCGACACAAGACCAACAGACCCACGGGCAAGACACTGTGGCTTCTTAAATGAATGACGGGGGCACTGTCACACAGGCCGCTACTATATTATTAGTACTCATTTTATAAAACCGCGTCCTCCATGGCTAAGAGGTTACGAATTCAATTCGTAATCCAGCATACCGCTTTCCAAACACAGCTGTGGCAGACCGCCTTGCGTTGGTTTCTATCCAATGTTGTGAGTTCCGGTCGTTCAGAAAGTAATGGCAAACAAATTAACATAACCTTGCCAAGAACTCACAAACAGCCAAAAAATGCTGGAATTGACTGCGACGTCATGTAAAGGATATGCAGCTAACTTTAAAAAACAAAAGAATGCCGGTTCGATAGCAGTCATGTGATCACAAGGGAATTTACATTTCTAGAAGGACTTTAACCTCGACTCATCTGGCCGAAAGGCAATTGCATCAGTCACCGACCTACCACAGCTGTAGGTTCCTATCAGTTGGGGCCCTAAATAAACACTGAGATGGCTCGGACAGCCTTTAGTAATAACCGCTTGTGATTGCAGCTAAAGAAGCTTCTGTTGTGGTAAAATTATAATAAATCTCGACACCCCGACTATGGCTTGATATTTCATATGAGCATCATTGGACAGCCCACGATTTTCTCCTCTTTGTGTTGAAGTTCAAGTAATTCCTTTTGGTTTCTTGTTGTTTGCTGGTGAAGACTTGTCGTTGCAAGGTTGTTTTTTTTTTTTTGGAAATTGTAGTTTAGTCTAAACATGAAGTATTGAATACAGATTCATAGTGGTATACCTTAGAGCAGTGATTCTCAACATTTTTTCCCCATGCTTTCCTTCACCTTATTTTCAGAACGTCACCCCCCCCCCCCCCCCTCTTTCGTATTTCCTTCCTATAAATTCCCTCCGCCATACACAGTATGCGTAAAAATGGAAGCTAAATTTAGTAAGACATACTAGAACAAGCCTAGATGTCTACTTAAAAAGTGATTTGTGGGTTTACTTAACGTTATAAAACAAATTTCAGAAGGGCGAGAAGACAGAAATATGGAGGGGAAAACAATATCAAGTAATCGATTCTTGTATTAACGCTTTCTTGAAAGGAATTCCCCACCGGTTGAGAATCACCTTTGAGGTGTTGAACACAGTTTCATAGAGGTATACCTTAGAGGTATTGAATACAATTTCTTAGATGTGTTGAATACAGTTTTATAATTTCGCCATATCGGATTCGAAGTTAGCCGAAGGCGTTTTGGAAGCAGGTCGCTTTGCGTTGATTTTCACAATGGATAATGCATCGACCGTTCAGAAAGCAATGGCACTCTACTAAAAGTAAACTTGATTAGAAAATCACAAGCAGTCAACTAATGCTTGGGTTGATTTCGATGTCGTGCACAGGGCATGCAAGTAACTTTATTTTAGTAAAGCTGGCCTGATACTTTTCGTTTTTCCCCCATTGTTTTTCAGTTGTTTTCCAATTGTTGGCATCTCTACATAATACCGTGAGAAACATTTTCTAGCCATTATGGTGTGTCTACGTCTGGCACTTTCACATCTCTCTTGAAAGTGTCTTTGAATTGTAGCGGAGGACTCTAGTTTTTGTTACCTCCGTTTACTATCTGCTCAGAGAGGATACCCCGTGGGGTAGGTCAATGTGGCATGCTGGATATATGACCCAACCATCGTATTCTTGGCTGTTGGATCAGCGTGTTCATCAATGTGGCATGCTGGATACATGACCCAACCATCGTATTCTTGGCTGTTGGATCAGCGTGCTCATCAATGTGGCGTGCTGGATACGTGACCCAACCATCGTATTCTTGGCTGTTGGATTGTGGGGCTGGTCTGGTTCGCTAGATCAGTTCCGCGTCTAGCGTTCGTTGTCTCGGATGGCTGTGTGAGGTGCACCAAAATGGGATATTCCCAGCCAACGTGAGTTAGCGAGGCAGGCGTTTCAAGAATGTAACCGCATCGTGCAGCCAGGGTCGTGGTTTGAGCGGGCAAGAGAGCAAAATTTGTACGACCGTTCGACAAAGTCTCGATAAGCGCCCACTCTCTCTCTCTCTCGATGAGTAGTGGGCCTGCAGTCAGTAAGCTGGTATAGCTTTTTTTTTCGGTCAGTCCTGCCGGCGTAGCTTGAAAGCTCGTCGGTAGGCGTCCAGTGGGTTTGCATGTATCACCTTGTACCGGGAGGGCGCGCTTTAGCGATGCTACTCTTGGCTTGCGTGTGCGTGAATAGTCCGTCTGTCCGATAGATATCTGGTTGATCCTGCCAGTAGTCATATGCTTGTCTCAAGGTACAAGGTGTGCGTGAACGTCTGGCCTGTCAGTCGCCATGTGCACTTGTGCGCTGGTGAGGCTCAACCGTAAATCGGGAGATCTGCTCGCATCCTAGACGAGCAGTATCTTCTGTGGGCAGCTTCTCGCCTCATGTATGTGTGGTCCGTTCTGGCGGTCAGTCCGTCTTCGGCGAAGGAAATCTTGTTGATCCTATAAGTAATCATACGCTCATTGCCTGTCGCTACGCTTGTCTTAAAACTGAAAACTTAAAGGAATTGGCGGAAGGGCCGTTTGCACGAGGCTCTCGTGAGCCAATAAATACAGGGATAACTGGCCGTGGCAGCCTAACGTCCACTGCATCTGTGTCCGTCTTCCAGTCGTCTTGCCATGCTCGCCACTGGAGCCAGACGGACACAGACGAGGGAGCGGGGGTGACGGAGTTGCGCGACCACTTCCTCGCTATACAAAACCAAAGCGCAAGTCATTCGTTCCTCATCAAAAGATGTAGTGTAATGAATGGTCATCGTCAATGAATGGTCAACGTCATTCATGATGGACGAACATCGCGGCTGTTGGATCAGCGTGTTCATCAATGTGGCGTGCTGGATACATGACCCAACCATCGTATTCTTGGCTGTTGGATCAGCGTGATCATGGCCGCTTGAGAACTGACACATGTCACTCAGTCCTTTTATGAGATATCAATATCACTTGGGGAACCCTTTGAGACTATCAGTGCAATCAATTAATAAATACACACGTATTGTTTGGCGCTCATAGAAGTAGGGGTAAAAATTAGAGACTAGAGGACGCATTTCATTCATTCATTCATTCATTCATTCATTCATTCATTCATTCGTTCGTTCGTTCATTCAATGGCATGTCCTTTGCCGAATCTCTCCCCCATAACAACATTCCGGAAAACTTCTCGGTCATAAGCAGGATGTCCCGCGTCCGATACACCCATCTGGAGATCATCTGCCACATCCTGCAGCCATCTTCTCTTTGGCCTTCCTCTTCCTCCCGGGCATATACCCATCCATTATTGTTCTCTCCAAGCTTTTATGACGTTTCAAGTGACCAAAATATTTCAGTTATTTATATATATTTTTTTTTTTTTTGGTTTTATGGTCTTTAATAGAGGACGCACAAGACAACATAAAAATTGAAAGCTATGGTTATCGCAAGAGTCGGTTAAACTAACAATTGTCTTGTGGTGCTGAGGAACTGATGTGACCACGATCGGGGTTTAACCGAACCAAGGATTCTTCATTTGTACTCGGTAAATGAACACGTGATATACATAAAATACCATACAATACAACAACATGATAAAATGCCCACTCGACGGAGACATGTTAGAACAATGCAGACAACACTTTAAATAAAGCAACAGATAAAGTGTTCTTTGTTTCTATTGTTGACATCTGAAGTGATAGTGCTAGAGTGCTTGAGGCTCGCGGTGTCCGCCTCTGCTTGTTGTGAACTGGTTTATAAAGAGGCACTTTCATTACACACGGATGTCCATAATTGGTTCGACCTGCTCCCATAGACCACACAAGAAGAACCCCACAAATTGTGAACTCCGTAGCACCGACGAGGATCCAGTTGTACGTATATTGTAATCATCACCAGAGAGTCTCCGTGGCGAAGTGGTCAAGCCGTTTGACACGGCTCCGAAGGTTGTGGGTTCGATTCCGGGCCGCTTCCTTCGGTTCACGAGTGAATTTTTTCGGAGACTCTGTGGGTCGTCGCTAGAGCTACGGAGTTCGTGCTTTGTGCGGACAGAGACCGAGCCGTATGGGATAAAAACCCGGAGCAATTAAGTCGACCCTGTCGACTTTTAAGCGACTTTAAAAACAAAAAAAAAAAAATAATAATCAATTGCCTTGCTGGTTGGAGTGAGTGATTAAGTTTCTCCACAAATTGAGATTTCCGATGGCATGGATCAATTCACGTATTGACTCCCTTTCACACCATGACACAAGACTGTCAAGAATGTTTTTCTCATTGCCTTTCTTTATCTCTCTGTCCATAAATATTTCAGGTTGTCACATGCTCCAGGTTTTGTCTTCTCATAATGTGGTCATATGATGTTTGTGACAGGTTGTCTTGGCGATTATATTATAATCACACCTGCAATAAATATTCGTTTGCTGGTAGGTTTTCGAAAGTGATATTTAGCTGGGGTAGAAGACATTTGGTCTGGTCTGTTATGTCTAACTGTTGAAGGGTTTTGTAACCTGTGTATGAAGTGGGACAATATCAGCCTTGGTGTTAGGCAGGGATGTGTAATGTCTCCAGATCTTTTTTCCCTACACAGTGAATATATTTTCAGAAATGTAGAAGATATAAATGGAATCAGCGTTGGAGGACGAAACGTCAACAACATTAGATATGCAGATGATACAGTGTTGATTGCAGACAATGAGCAGGATCTGCAACAATTATTAGATGCAGTTGTTGCACACAGTGAACAACTGGGGTTAGAATTAAATTGTAAAAGGATACAGATTATGGTCGTTACTAGGAAGAACTAGAATGTAATATACAAGTAAATGGGAATATTCTTCAACAAGTGAATCGGTACAATTATCTCGGAACATTCATAACATCTGATGGGAGATGCCTTGTAGAGATTAGAACAAGAATCGCCATGGCGAAAGTAGCCTTTAGCAAGATGAAAAAACATACTGACCAATAAAAAGATGTCAGTTGAAACGAGAAAAAGAGTGTTGAGGGGATAGATAGAGCCTGTTCTTTTGTATGGATGTGAAATGTGGTTTCTGAGGAAAATGCAAAGAATACCATGGACAGACAGAAAAACCAATGACCAAGTACTACAGGAGACAAATGACAATCGTAAATTGATTAGAGAAATTAGACGTAGACAGTCACAATTTTTTGGACATGTTATGAGAAGAAATGGATTAGAGAACTTAGTGACAACTGGCAAGATCGAAGGGAATAGACCAAGATATTTGGTCTACCCGATAAAGATAAAAATATTTGGTCCAACCAAGAGGAAGACCGAGAGGAAAATACCTGGATGGCTTGGCCACATGTCATGGATGAGACAGGAACACTGAGCTGATCCACGACGCTGGTGATTGAGTGAAATGGCGAGTCATGACCGCCCACGCTTTCCGCATGGCACATGATTGATTGATTGATTGTATGATGCTCACTGTTCTTTCAAAAAAAGTTAATTGCATATCTTGTACAGGACGTTTGCAATCAACACCAGCATTATTTGCTGTTGTTGATGTCTTAGAAAGTTCACGTTCAGTAGTTTGCCATTGCTTTTGGAACGACCGGCACCCATACTTTTTCGTAAAAAACCAGCGCAATGCCGACTTCGCGCGCAGCTGTGTTTCGAACGCGGGTCTACGGGATCACTAACCACGTCCGTAACACCTTCGCCACGGAGCAAGGCAAACGACAGATAACAAATAACATATTCACACCAACCATATGCTACCAATGTCAGACTTGGACATTATCGAAAGCACACTTACGCAAAATTTAACACATACGAAATGAGATGCTCGAGGAGAGCTGCTAAATTAACAATCCGAGACCGAGTAAGAAATGTTGTTATCAAACAGACAGTGGGGTCAGAACCTCGTGCCACATTTATTGAAAGACATAAGATCACATAGTTTGGCCATCTCGTTAGAATGCAACACTATCAACTACCAGCACTGGCCACGAGAGCAAGAGAACGCCAGAGAGGGAACATGGATTGACGACATGAAAGACATTCTACAATCACACGGAATGACATTATCCAGTGTCACCCATAGGGCGCTGGAATGCCAATTATTCCTCTCCGCGACGCTTGACGGCAAAAGTGGAAGAAGAAGAAGAAGAAGAAGAAGAAGAAGAAGAAGAAGAAGAAGAAGAAGAAGAAGAAGAAGAAGAAGAAGGAAGAAGAAGAAGAAGGAAGAAGAAGAAGAAGAAGAAGAAGAAGAAGATGATGATGATGATGATGATGATGATGATGATGATGATGATGATGATGATGATGGTGACTCTTGTTGATCCGAATAGTTTAGTTTAGTGTAGTCGATGGATCAACATCACAGCACACGGGTGTAACCCATAAGTGCTCCGTTCTACTCCCACCTCAAGACTGAGTCCAGAGAATCTCAGCTCAGTGCACAAACTCTGTAGCACTGGCGAGGTCCCGAATAGGAACGGGTACAATGTTTTAATGGACCTAGGCTTACAGCTCGACCCACCCACAAAAGGGTGCCCGTACCAAGAATTATCTTGGGAAGTAAAGACAGCTGGTGTGATACTGACCCCAGCACCCACAGAGCACCGATGGGTCTATTAAAACTGAGTCCAACACCATAAGCCCAACGCATCTTAAAGCGTGCAAATGGTTCTTTACTCTCCTTACTTTACACAAGCCAGTCTTTTCAGCAATATACTAATGAAGTCAGTGTTCTACGATAGTGTACCAATTTGTGTTCATATTGTTAATAAAACACAGTGATACGGTGGTTTGCAGTCCGTGTTTGCGGCACCATAAACGTCACGTTTCTGTAAATTAGCGTAAAGCCATTTCCTCTCATAACCAGTACTGGAACATCACAAGAGCCGGTTTTATCATATCGTGACTAATACCGATTCGGCCGGAACCCAGGTCAATTTTCTACCCCTTAATGTCAAAGACTTTCTTCCATCGTAGCTGGGTCAGTGTACCCTTTCCTAGTCGGAAGATTTATTAATAACTGTTTGGGTGTCACAGCTATTGTTTTCTACTAAATGAGATGGCCAGTTCCATTCTATCATTAGTCGCTGATAGTAAACGAGATACAAAGCACCAGAACAGATTTTCACTAAACCGCCCTGCCCGTGTTACTCATTTATGTCTCTACTTCTCTTATTCACTTATTTTTATGTCTTCCTATATCTCTGTTGCCCTGTGGATTCCACAAAAAGGCTGTTCTAGTTATACCATTGTCATGTTATTTTCTCAATGTTTGTCTTAACCGGCGCCAGCGTTTTTCCTTCACCCTTACATTCACTGGTATTTGTTTAGATTCATCAGGAGCTCTATATCGGCGATTCTGTCATACCATTTTAGTATTTTTAGTCCTTCTGTTTGCGCAAGAAACAACTAACGCATGTTTATCGTTTATTAGTAATCGTT
Organism: Cepaea nemoralis; assembly: GCA_014155875.1. Classification (NCBI taxonomy): domain Eukaryota; kingdom Metazoa; phylum Mollusca; class Gastropoda; order Stylommatophora; family Helicidae; genus Cepaea; species Cepaea nemoralis. The sequence continues at coordinate 89,987 of JACEFZ010027829.1, read as the reverse complement.
TCAGTCCATCTCCATATCTCTGAACCATACAGTAGTAATAGTTTAACTTTAGAATTGAATATTATAAGTTTCGTGCTAAGCACAATGATTTTTTAAAAATTTCTACAAATTGCATAGCGCTTTAAAAGCCCCTGTTGCTTTGTATATATTTATTTTGATATCTTTATCTATTCTCTCAGCTTAGGAATGTTATTCATGATTTCATCTCAGTTCGTTCCTCTTGCACCATGCGGTGTCGATGTTAAGCATAAACAGCGGGAGAGTGCCCGTTTGTGGGCATCGTATATCAAGATTCCCATGGACTCTGTTATTCCCTCTACCCATCGTTTCTCTACCTCTTCTTTTGGTTCCATTTGGTCTGTACATCATTGCTTGTTGTGGTATGCTATTAGTTGGCAGTTATAACATAAACAAATACCCAGACAGTTTAGTATTTCTGTACTCGACGTCCTCGAGCAGACAAGACACAAAATGTTAACTAAATGATGATAACAGTCAGAAGGAACTGGTAGGTCTGAAACGTATTGTTAAATGATACAAATGATAATACACGAATAATACAGCAGCTTAAGGGATGAGAAAAAGACGATGGCTCATGATGGGATACGCCTTGAGAAGATTTGATACAATTATAGCTAGAAAATCTTTTTTCTTGAACCCACAGAGCACAAGAAATTGAAGGAAGCCTAAAAACTCCGGAGGTGAAGATTAAAGACAGATTAATTACATGAAGACTCGGAGGAGGCTCTAGCGACAGCAACAGATAGGCATGAGTTAACTGAGGCCCTATGTTCCTATAAGAAAGAAGAATATCAATAAGAAATATGAAAGAAGAGAACAAAATAATATAACACGAAGTAATGCAGCATGGTAGAACACAATTGCGGAAAACATAGAACGTTGAGGCGACTAGCCTTCCTCGGCAAACAAAGACACAAAACACAACATATAAACACGGGGAAGACACTACAGTGACTACATTAAGGCATAAGAACGGGATGAGAAGAATGGAAAGATATTAGAACAATGAAAAAAAAATGAAAAACATGAAAAAGATGCTATTTATCTCAGAGTCCCAGGCTGTGGAGTTATTTTACATTTCCACAGCTTGAACGCAGTTCCACTAATTTTATTCATACTTTTATATATTAGTTAGTTGGTTAGTCGACAGATCATCCTCATTGCACATCTAACCATTCAGTCCATAAGTGCTCGGATCCCCTCAGAAAATTCCGCAGCTCACGATACCAGTTCTGTGTTAGTTTATTAATCGTGTTTGGCTTCATGCATAGTGCTCGTGTTTGGCCACACCTCTTTTAACTTGCTGTTCTCTCAGCCTGACCATGGTTTAGATTCACAGTCAACACTTGGTTCTCGTAAACGACTTACTTCTCGTAGAGCATTCAGAATGTCTGCCTGGTCCATAGCTTGTCCGCATTCCACGGTAGCCTTACCTGCAAGCCTGTCAGTCTGCTCATTTCCTTGTACACTCGCATGCCCTGGCACGAAAATTAAACTAATCTTTGCCAGCCGAGACCGCTCAGAGACAGCAACCACTCTCTTCGGACCCACCCCATCTTTATCTTCCTGAGCATACTCATTGAGTCACAAAGGGCACATGCACTAGTGAATGTCTGTGTCTCGAGCCATATTATTGCTTTACTTGCTGCCATGACTTCCATAGTCAGGCTACGTGTGGTCAAAGCAAAAGCACCAGACTCTTCCTTCACAATTTTCCCTCCGGCCTGAACCGTAAAGGCCCATGAACTTCTCACTCGTCGAACGACCGACCCATCCGTGTAAACGACAGCATTACCCTCTAAAGAATTATCGAAGACCAGAGCCTGTACTTCCGCCTCCACAGCAGCTGGAATTTCTTGTCTGCATTTCCTGTCTAGTTGGATGAAAACTGAAAAGGATGTACAGAAATCTGTTGGCACTTGTTCCCACTCCTCGCCAGGTTCTAAGTCCTCAAGTGAACAGACCTGCTGAAGAATGTCTTCGGCTTGACCTGCTGCCCTTTACCTTCTTAATTTCTCTATGCAATGGATATTGTGTGTTTGCGTTTACTCTGAGGTAGGCGCGTGCTCGGCAAATTTGTACTCTGTTCCCCCATTGTTGGAAAATCAAGAATGTAGCGCATCGCCCTGCATGGTGTATCCCTTGTACGTTCAATAATATTAATATTGTTATATATAAAATAAGAGGCACAGGAAGAAGGATTTCATTCTACTATATATAGCGCAGTGGCTAGCTCGCTGGCTCGCCGGCCTGGTTTTCATTTAATGGAACTCCTTTAGTGGTAGGGATGATTGTCACTGACCTGGACTCCCTGGTCGATTCAGCCTAAAACTGGTATCAGGAAAGTTCCTGGGAAGTAAAGACGGCCGGCGTGATATTGACCCCACCACCCATCGAGTGCTGATTGTTCCAAACATATGGGTCTAGCACCATATATTCACAACACGCCTCAGTTTGTGAAAAGGGATCTAATACAATAAAATAGACTTAACATATGGTGGTCGAAAAGATAAGAACGCTGGCTCTTAAACTTCCGGTATGACTTCCTGTCCAAAATGGTGGATAGGCTTTTGAACTGTTAAGGCCTTTGGTGTGATTTTGCTTCTGGCTACGGTTTGTTTACGCATTTCCTCTATTTCGACCTCATTGTTCCGTGGTCCAGCTACTGAGTTAAGTGCAAGGACACTGAGAGCTGTGGATTTCATGTGGAATGCTTTTACATCTATCCGCGGTAATTTGTATTGTGAACTGCATGTTCAGAAAAATGGCGGACGACTGGTTGCTGAACTAGCTGGCTTTGCTTTATGCAGTAATGCGAGTGAAACTGCTGGTTTTCTAGTGACTGCCAAGTCCATCAACTGTCACTGTCATTTACTGCCAATAAAGTAACTTGCGGTATGTGGCAGAGGGGTCTTTGAGCCTGAGGAATAAAGGCCGCCTGGCTAGTGCAGTCGCTGCGAACTGTGCAGGTTAGGATTTTCTTTTTGCCCCCGACAGAAAAAATCCCACACCTTACCGAGGGATCGAACCCGGGTCTCCCGAAGGAGAGTCCGGCATTGTAGCCACTCGGCCAGCCGCGCGGACTGCTGTGTTGACTTCTTTGTTGACACCTTATGCAGTATGCCTGTGCGTGCTAGTGGTTTGTCGGGACTGCTGTCTGTTCCACGTTTCACATAGAACAGTGAAGAACATTTTGTGTGATATTCACTAGCACCGAACCGAGCATTATGGAGTGACCCTTTACCGTGAAGTTGGAACCGCGACTAACGACTAACGACTTTCGGTGTGCTGATGGCAAGGTTGGCGGTTCAACCCCTACACCAGCATTAAATGGATCTTAAACGTTGACTTCACGTCCAGAAAGCAATGGCTAATTACTGAACGCCAAGAAAATCAACCTGGGATTGATGACAAGGTCCTGTAAAGAATATACACCATTTTAATAATAGCGTGCGAGCATATGGGACTGAATAATATAGAACTGTTCCTTTATACAAGTATTGCATAAATCACCGAACTTTCGAGATTCTTACACAGTTTGGTTATCTTGACATCATAGACAAGGCTGTAGTTGTCTTGGTTCGGAATTCAGCGGCCTGGTAACATAAACAAGTGTTTTTAAGAGAAAGAGGATAGACTGCATTGCATAGGATGATACCCCATACGGCTAATTCTCCTTCCCGCCGGGCGGCCTGCTGAAAGCCTCGCATAAATCACGAACTGCGTAGTTCCAGCAACGACCCCCAGGAGTCTCCGAGAAAATTGCACGTGCGAACCGAACGACGTATGCGGGAATCGAACTCACAAACATGGTGAAGAGGCAGGCGGTGTAAACACTTCGTCGCGGACACTCCCATTGGTAACATGACACTGGAGAAAACGAGCAAAACAAACTAGACTAAACAGTTCACAGAAGGATAGAGATAACGTGAATAAACAGGGCAGATAACAATGACCTTACACCTGCAGAAAATAAATAAACGGAGCAGATAACAGTGACATTACACTTGATGAAAGACTGCTGTGGGATGTGTAATTTAATGTAAATATTCTCACAGAACCGGAGCAACATTCTGGGATAACAAGAAACAGTAGCGTGTGCTTCTCAAGACGCTGCAAGCAGCCACATCAGTTATTGTTTTGTGATTTTCTAGGGAATTTTATGTTCAGAGGCTTGCCATTGCTTTCACAACAGCCGACGCTCATGTTGTGTAAATCGACGCAAAACTGTCTGCTCCCAAATCGAATGCGGCTGACTTCGAACCCGAATTGTCGGAACTATGAACCAGCGTTCACTACCCCCAAACCACTGTGGTCCACGGTCAGGGATAACAAGGACATAACATGAAGCTCAAAGGTTAAGCGAATAGCGGTTGGTGACCTTTGTCTTAGTGGGAAGAAGAAGAAGAAGAAGAAGAAGAAGAAGAAGAAGAAGAAGAAGAAGAAGAAGAAGCAAGAGAAGGAGGAAGAGGTGGAGCAGCAGCAGAGAAGAGGAAGAAAAAGAAGAAGAAGAAAGAAGAAGAAGAAGAAGAAGAAGAAGAAGAAGAAGATATATATATATATATATATATATATATATATATATATATATATGTGTGTGTGTGTGTGTGTGTGTGTGAGCGTGTTTGTGTGTGTGTGTGTGTGTGTGTGTGTGCGTGCGTGTAGAGTTAAAGTTAGTTGTATGCCCTTTACAGGAAGTTGCAATCAACCCGAACATGTTATGGCTATTTGTGATTTTTAGGCACTTTTACTTTCAGTCATTGCTTTCTGGACGACCAACGCTCATCGTTAAAAATCAACGCAATGTGGTCTGCTTCAGCTAATTTTAAACACGAGTTTATAAAAGCACACATTGGTTATTTGTTATTTAATTATATTCCAGTATGCATTCTTAACCTTTCAGCTGCAATTAACGTGCAATTCAAACATAATTACTCAATTTGGAAACGAAAAAAATATCATATTT